>LR738709.1:219280407-219355367 GCA_902687465.1 Secale cereale
CACTCCGAGTGAAGAGCAACCCTCTCACTCGGGGGCTTAGCTGCGACCCCGTAATCGCCTAAGTTTCAAAAACCACTCTGAGTGAAGAGCAACCCTCTCACTCGGGGGGCTTAGCTGCGACACCGTAATCGCCTAAGTTACAAAAAACCACTCCGAGTGAAGAGCAACCCTCTCACTTGAGGGCTTAGCTGCAACCCCGTAATCGCCTAAAACCACTCCGAGTGAAGAGCAGCCCTCTCACTCGGGGACTTAGCTGCGAATATGATTCGCCTAAGTTTCTAAAACCACTCCAAAGATAGAGCGACCTCCTCATTCGACGGCTTAGCTGCGACCCCGCAATCGCCTAAGTTACAATGTGGCCCGTTCATCCAAGCTACGCCATAAGTACAACGTGGTCCTGTCCTCCGAGCTGCGCCCCAAGTACATCGTGGCTCTATCCTCCGAGCTACGCCTCAAGTACAACATGACTCTATCCTCCGAGCTACGCCACAAGTAGAACGTGGCTTTGTCCTCTGAGCTACGCCTCAAGTACAACATGGCTCTGTCCTCCGAGCTACGCTATAATTAGAACGTGGCTCTGTCCTCCGAGCTACGCCACAAGTACAACGTGGCTCTGTCCTCCGAGCTACGCCACAAGTATGAAGTGACTCGACCCTCCGAGCTACGCCACAAGTACAACGTGACTCTGTCCTCCGAGCTACGCCACAAGTACAACATGGCTCAGTCCTCCGAGCTACACCACATGTACAACGTGGCTCTGTCCTCCGAGCTACGCCACAAGAATTAAGTGGCTCGACCCTCCGAGCTACGCCACAAACACGACACCGACTCAAAATTCAAAAAAGATCGAAGGGAATCAGAAGCAAAGCAAACACGTCCTAAAAAGAATCAAGTGCAGATAAAGCCCCGCAAGATTCGCGCAGGAGTACTCAGGCATCAAGCCCGCGAGAGTTTAAACGGTTACGAAATCACTCGGCATACGGAGGCAAATTGAATCAGAGTATCAAAGTTTGTTCACTCCTCAGGGGGAGGATGGCTTGCAGGCGCGACCTACTCATCCTACTCAATCTTGTCGGCAATACGTGTGGCGGATTCCAGGAAAGTCTCCATGAACGACTGGAATTGAAGCTTCTTCGTGTTGACAACCTTGAGCGCGGCTAGCCTCTTCTCCTTCACCTCCTTGCAGTGCACGCGGACCAGAGACAGTGCAACGTCAGCACCACAATGGGCAGATGATTTCTTCCACTCCTGCACCCGACTGGGGACCTCACTGATCCGAGACATCAGAGACTCGAGGTCACTCTCTTGCACCGTCCCCCTCCAGAGTGCAGCGTCAATCCAAGACATCACTGCCTCCAGTCGAGCGAGATAGCCTGTGGCGCTAGTGCGGCGAGACTTTAGTGGCAAGACGTTCATCGCCACCTCATCCTTGACACGAGAGTTGGTGGGGTCCAGACCCGGCTCGACCCACCCAGTCTCCTCCTCGAAGTTACGACAGAATTCTACATAGGCGAAAACACAATGAGTTAGCGAGTAGCATATGAGTCAACCGCTTTAATTCAGTCAGACAAAAGGAACATACCTTCAAGCATGAGGTACCACTTCTTTGTGAGGTCACCCAGATAAGCTTACAACCCGTTCTTCTTCTGGAAAAGGCCCCCTACCTTCTCGTCTAGAGCGATACTGGCCCTCTTCAGTCGAGTCACTTGTTGGCCGCACCAAGAGAGTCCTTCAGTCTAGCGATCTCTTCTTCAAGCTTGCCGACCGAAGCCAGCTTCTGTTCTGCGAGTTCAGTCTTCTCCTGCGCCCTCTGCTGTGCCGCTGCCAGGTCAAGGTCCTTCTGCTCCAGAGCCGCATTCATTTGATCTAGAAGAGACATTACTAGACAGATGAACATAAGGATGCACACGGCACACTCACTGGAATTCAGTCGACCAGCTATACACTTTTATTACCAGACGCTTCGTCCAGAGATTTCTTCAAATGTTCCCTGGCCATCTCCGGGTCAAGATTGAATTGGACCTGCTTCTTCTCAAGACTCGCGAATTTGGCTCCAAACTCACAAGATTTCTGCGGCCAAAAAAAGAAGACAAAATTCTAAGACTACAGCCGAGCCAAATACTCAACAGTAGTCTCGGGGACTACACCCAGTGGGTGCCCTAAGCGTGCCCCCACTGGTCCTCTCTCGGCCGGATCAGTACAGCCCGAGCTCAAAAAAAGAGACAAATGCATTTCGTTCTTAGACCATGGCCGACTACCAGCAGTCGACCACGGTCTCGGGGACTACACCCAGTGGGTGCACTAAGCGTGCCCCCACTGGTTCTCACACGGGCAGATCAGTCCTACACAAGTGAGAAGAGTTCGAAACAAATAAACAAGACAAATTCTAAGACCCCGGCCGACTGACTTCAGTCGACCGTGGCCTCGGGGACTACACCCAGTGGGTGCACTCAGCGGGCCCCCATCGGTCCAATCGACACAAGACCGATTGGATTACAAGATCTAAAGCTAAAAGAAAATCAGGAACACCCAGTGGGTGTAACATCATCTTACGAACAAAGTAGTAACATTATCTTACGAACAAAGTAGCAGTTTTCAGAATGAAGACGATACATCTCCAAAGTATCTACTTTTCCAAACACTTTTGCCCTTGTTTTGGACTCTAACTTGCATGATTTGAATGGAACTAACCCGGATTGACCCTATTTTTAGCAGAATTGCAATGGTGTTGTTTTTGTGCAGAAATAAAAAGTTCTCGGAATGACCGGAAAATCCACGGAGAATTCTTTTGGAAAATATAAAAAATATCTGCGGAAAGATCTACGTCAGGGTGCCCACACCTTGTCCACGAGGGTGGGGGGCGCGCCCCCTCCCCCTGGGTTCGCCCCCTGCCTTGTGGGCCCCATGATGCTCCACCGGCGTACCCCCGTACTCCATATATTCACTTTTGGGTAGAAAAATCAGAGAGGAAGAATTATCGCGTTTACGATACAGAGCCGCCGCCAAGCCCTAATCTCTCTCGGGAGGGTTGATCTGGAGTCCGTTCGGGGCTCCGGAGAGTGGAGATCATCACCATCATCATCATCAACCTTCCTCCATCACCAATTCCATGATGCTCACCGCCGTGCGTGAGTAATCCCATCGTAGGCTTGCTGGATGATGATGGGTTGCATGAGATTTACCATGTAATCGAGTTAGTTTTGTTAGGGTTTGATCCCTAGTATCCTCTATGTTCTAAGATTGATGTTGCTATGACTTTGCTATGCTTAATGCTTGTCACTATGGCGCGAGGGCCATGATTTCAGATCTGAACCTATTATGTTTTGATGAATATATGTGTGTGCTTGATCCTATCTTGCAAGTCAATAGTCACCTACTATGTGTTATGATCCAGCAACCCCGAAGTGACAATAATCAGGACCACTCCCGGTGATGACCGTAGTTTGAGGTATTCATGTATTCACTATGTGTTAATGCTTTGGTCCGGTACTCTAGTAAAAGGAGGCCTTAATATCCCTTAGTTTCCACTAGGCCCCGCTTCCACGGGAGGGTAGGATAAAGATGTCATGCAAGTTCTTTTCCATAAGCACGTGTGACTATATTCCGAATACATGCCTACATTACATTGATGAACTGGAGCTAGTTCTGTGTCACCCTAGGTTATAACTTTTACATGGTGAATCGCATCCGACATAATTCCCCATCACCGATCCAATGCCTGAAAGCTTTCCACATATTTCTTGTTGCTTATTTACTTTTCCGCTGCTACTATCACAAAAACTTCAAACACACTATCGTTACTTTTATTGCTGTTGCCACTATTATCATATTACTTTGCTACTAAATTACCTTACTACAGATACTAAGTTTCCAGGTGTGGTTGAATTGACAACTTAGCCGCTAATACTTAAGAGTATTCTTTGGCTCCCCTTGTGTCGAATCAATAAATTTGTGTTGAATACTTTACCCTCAAAAACTTTTGCGATCCTTGTAACACTCCAAAATTTTGGTTGGGTTTTTCTTTCAAACTTTTGGTCTTTTGGAAGGGGGATATTTGATCTCCTCTTAAAATCATTCTAAAATTTCTTGTGGCCAAAGTTTGTGTGTTATTCTCAAGCTTGGTTTTTGGTCTTGAAATTTTCTTCTTGTGTTAGCTCAACAAAAGTTGTTTCCATAGGGGTTTATTTGATTCTCTTCCCTTCTTGTTTTAAACATCTTAGGTTTAACCTTGGGCTTATTTTCCTCTCCAACTATCATCTCGCCATGACACCCAACAGAAATATTTCTCTCCAAGACCTCCTATTCACCTTAGGACAAGTCTCACATTAATTCCAGTGAGTTTCAACCTTATTGGAATTTTTCCTCTATTTATTTTACTCCAAAAACAATTCATGTCCATTAAACTGAACCTTGGTGATTTACAAAGGAACCACCATGTCCACCTTATTATTTGTTTCCAAACTAACTTCTCTGGATAGTCCTTAGTACACACAACCTAAATCCATCTTGTTTCACTGGTCCACAGTTCAAAATTTTCAAATTTCACATGCTGCAAGTTTGGACCAGATTTGCAAAATTTGGTGAAATTCATATTTATCTTCTTCCAAAAATTCTGTGAAAATTCAGGAAGCCTCTAAATGCATCAAGAGGCCACTCCACCAAATATCAGCCCCAGAACCATTTCCCACATGCTAGAATCATTTCATCGAACACCTAGCTTACACTGTTCTGTCAGTTTAAGAAACTGCTAAGTGAAGATCATAGTCGACAGTGCAGTTCGTCAGTTTTGTCAGAGCCGCAGCGTCAATCTCGCTAGTGCTCGCCTTGGATCGTTGCTCACTGCACCTCCTTCTTATCCAGCACGCCGCACGCTTGCTTGGCTGCTTCTGGGCGTCGGTGGCGCCCTGACCGAACCACGCCGGCGTCTTCCGCGGCGACAGGACCTCCCGTGGCGGCCGACAGAAGGCATCCTGCAGCTCGACGCCATTTGGCACCGCCCAAGCCACCCGAGAGCTCCGCGTGGCCTTCTCCACCGCCACCGCACGCCTGCAGCGCCGTCGCCGTGGCCTGACGCGCACAGAGCGCGTTCTCTGCCGCCGACGTGCCGCTCGGCCGTTCCGTCGAGGGCAGACCGTAATCGCCCCTCCCCTGCTGAGTTAGAAATGGGAATGGAACCAGTATGTCGCCTAGTCGGTGCTCAAGCCCCTAAACCCACCGTCCAGCCACTGCGTCGCCGTAATCGCTCGCCGGACTTATCCCGTTCACGGCAACCGCCTCGGGTAGGCTATATAAAGCGCCCCCGAGCTCGCTCTCGAGCCCGCACAACTCCACCATCTCCCTAGACCGCGCCCAGCCTCTGGAAGAGCCTCGAGGGGCCCTTCTTCCTCAACTCCGGCCAACTCCGTCCGCCTCGGGCTCCAGCAGCGTTCTCTTCGGTGAGAACTCCTCCGCCGCCCTGGACTCGAGCGTAGCCTCCTGGAACCTACCTAAGCCTAACCCCCACTCCAATTTGACCCCAGGAGCTCTCTCCGATGAGGCCCGCGACCACCCGAGCCGCCGTCCGCCGGAGACAGGGTCGTCGTCGACGTGGGGCTCGCCGACGCCCAACTCCACCATCAATCGACGCGGAAGAACACCAGGAAGCTGTACGTACCTCTCTCGTCCCCTAACTCGCCGTGGATCGGCGCTGGCGACCACCGCAGCTTCTGGCGCCGGCGCAACTCTGTTTCAGTGTTTGAACCCGACGAGTGGGACCCCCTCGTCAGCATCTCGTTTCCCTCCGAAACGTTTTTTTGGAAAGCGCCTTCGGGGAAAGTACGTCTTCGTCTTCAGTTGGCGTACTGCGTACCGGTTCGCTTTTCTGTTTTCTATTCTAGCCCCTGGAAACTTTCAGTTTCATTACAGACAAGTCCCTGGATAGAAATTCTAATATCTTTTTAACTAAAGATGATTTTGAGTTGATTCTTTTCTGTCCTGTTTAGTTTTCTGTCTAGTTTTCTGTCATATTTATGTGAAAATATTTGGAGCAACTTTCTTTGCACACGCAGTATTTATGTTAGTATCCTTTTTGTTTGAATACGTAGATACCAAAGTACGTGACGGAGCCGCGAACCTCACCGAGTTAGACTCCGACTACTCCGAACAAGGCAAGCATGTTTGAACCTTTGATATGATGAGTGTGTTGCATGTTTGCTCGAGTAGTTCTTTTCATATAAGCATTTGTGTATGGTTATATTTTCATGCAAGCAAGTTTTGGGTGAGCCCCGAATGATAATGGTTGAACCACCTCGATCATGTGGGAACATGATGAGTGGTGTACTGGCATTGTTGGAGCATGCCAGTAGTTGGTTAACTTAGTGTCAGCGTGGATCAAGTCATGATCCCACTCATCTCCTGTTTGGTACTATCATATGCCATCTGTTGCGATTACGGTCTAGTCAGTTGCAAATCACTTTCCAAGTACACACCAAGTAGAGGGGCCGGGATGAGGGTTCCATGGCCCTGGATTAAAGCCCGTCATCCGGTCAGGGGGCATGGGTGTTTCCTGTTGGGACCGAGAGGGGGGCACCCCTTAGAGCGCGCATATATAAATTTGATCCCATGCTATTCGAGGTTGTAGCCTCCCCGTCTTAAAGTTTTTCGTGAATGTTGTCACGGGTGATTCCGGACAGCAGGATGTGAAATGGGTGTGTACTGGTCAGTTATGTTTCTTCTAAAACACCGTAGACGGAACTAGTCCATGTGGCTAGTAGAATCCGTTGGCTATGATTTAATAGTACAAGCTCTGCAGAGTTACATCCTTCGAGTAGCCATGTTTATGGCCTAGGGTCAATCTTCGTGTCAACCCGGTGACCGTCTCTAGTAATTTTCTTGATTATAACAAGAGTAGTGATTTTTGTCAAGTTCATTTGGTAGATGAACTAACCAATTATCTCTGCACTGAATTACTTCCTCAAGTATTTCACCGTTATACAGCTATTATTTATAAGCCCTTTATGAGATGTTGCTCAGACGTCCGACTGTGGCATTCTTATTGTTTATTTTCATTATAAGCCGTTTATGTGATGTCGCTCAGACGTCCGACTGTGGCATTTATTTTTATTATAAGCCCTTTTTGTGATGTCGCTCAGACGTCTGACTGTAACATTTATTTTTATTATAAGCCTTTTATGAGATGTCGCTCAGACATCCGACTGTGGCATTCTTATTGTTTATTTTCATTATAAGCCCTTTTGTGATGTCGCTCAGACGTCTGACTGTGGCATTCTTGTTATTTATTTTCATTATAAGCCCTTTATGTGATGTCGCTCAGACGTCCGACAGAGGCATTCTTCTCATTTTTTTCTTTATAAGCCCTTTGTGTGGTGTCGCTCAGATGCCCGACTATGGCATGTTTGCATATACTTATCCTCACGAGGCGTCACTTAGACACTCGTTTGGTGTCCTTTTATTTATCTTATGGATTTCGGGAGGATTACCGCCCGACTTCTATTTTTGCATACAACTCAGAAATATTATTATCCGGTTGCTTTTTGCTAGAATACTCTTATGCATCATGCTTGCATTTGTTATATCTTAACTCCGAACTGTCTTGCGAGTACATTCAAAGTACTCACCTGGCTTGTTGATTTGGCCAGATGTGGATGAAGGCGATCTCATGGATGAAGAGTACGATAGCGAGTCCGACGTCTAGTGGAGTCCCAGTCAGTCTCTTGCGATCCTGGAGTTGATCACTGTTATATAACCGCTTCCGCCAACCACCAAATAAATTCATCGGGTCTCACTCCGACACTCGATGAACTGTAAGATATTGGAGTCACGCCACCCACTACACTGTGACATATCCACCACCTTTTTATCACGAGTAGTAGTATGCCATCCTACCATTGTGTCATATCCGCCTTTATGTACTATATTGGCGCATCTGTAATAAAATTGTTGAGCAACCTCAGCTCAACCTTGTATAATATTGAGTACTCTGGAATTCTGTATCAAGGAATTGTCTATCGGCAAGAAGTATTATTTCTTGCTGGTTTATTAAAAAGGTCGGTCTTTCGGTAATTATTTTACTGAAAAATCGGTCCTGACAATCCCCTACACTTGTGGGTTATCAATACTATTTTCTGGAGTAGTTGCCGGGGAGCATAACTCTATTCTCTATGTCACTTGGGATTTATATCTGTTGATCACTATGAAGAACTTGAAGGACTGAAAAACCAAGATCTTTCCCTCAACTACGAGGGGAGGTAAGGAACTGCCATCTAGATCTGCACTTGATTCTCCTTCTGTTATGAGTAAATTTGCGACACCTACTCTTGCTATTGAATCTGATATGTCGCATGTTCTTGATGATGCCACTTTTGCTATGTATGATGAAACTACTTCCATGCTTGATAATAATGTGCCACTAGGTGAATTTCTAGATGAACAAATTGCTAAGGTTAGGGAGAATGCAAATATTGAAACTGATAATATCTATGAAAGTGATGATGAAGCTTCTCCCCCTAGATATGAATTTCCTGTTATTCCTGAGGGTTATGTTACGGATGAAGAAACTGCTAGATACTTTCTTGCTTGCAACGATGGATATGATCTTAAGAAATTATTAGCTAAGCTGAAAGAAAAGTCTTTGAATGCTAGAATGAAATATGACCCTGCTTTTGCTACTTCACCTATCTTTGTTACTAATAAGGATTATGATTTCTCTGTTGATGGTTATCAATCTGAAACTGTTGTGGCACATCTTACTAAGTTGAATGATATAGCCACCCTATTTACCAACGATGAAAAGATTCGTTATTACTATATCCTTAAGTTATTTCATTTCTCGTTAAAGGGTGACACTAAGACATGGTTTAATTCTCTTGATCCTGGTTGTGTGCGTAGTCCCTAGGATATGATGTATTACTTCTCTGCTAAATATTTTCCCGCACATAAGAAACAGGCTGCCTTACGGGAAATATATAACTTTGTACAAATTGAAGAAGAGAGTCTCCCACAAGCTTGGGGGAGGCTTCTCCAATTACTTAATGCTTTGCCTGATCATCCTCTTCAGGGGAACGATATACTTGATGTCTTTTATAATGGACTAACCGATGCTTCCAGAGACCACCTGGATAGTTGTGTTGGTTGTGTTTTCGGGAAAAGAATAGTTGAACAAGACGAATTACTATTGAATAATATGCTGGCCAATGAAAATAATTGGACACTTCCTGAACAAATCCCTTAGCCAACTCCGAAGAAAAGGGGTGTTCTATTTCTCAGTCCTGAAGATATGCAAGAGGCAAATAAATCTATGAAAGAAAAATGTATTAAAGCTGAAGATGTTAAGAATTTACCACCTATTGAAGAAATACATGGTCTTGATAACCCGACACAGGTAGTAAAGGTAAATTCTCTTTATAGATTTGATGAAGGTGATATTCCTCGTTATGTCTGCTAGCCAATGCTTAGATGAGTTTGGCAATTTCATTGTGAAATAAGAAAACTTCAATGCTTATGTTGGTAGACAATTGCAACGTAATGCTTATATGATTGAACGCTTGAGTGATTATATGTCTAGAATTAAAGGTGAATTGAAACTCATTAGTAAATATGTTTCTATGGTTACCACTCAAGTAGAACAAGTACTTAAGGCTCAGAATGATTTGCAGAATGAATTAAATAGTAAGAATAATGACTTTGTTGTTAGAGTTGCAACTAGAGGTGGTAAAATGACTCATGAACCTTTGTATCCTGAGGGCCATCCTAAAAGAATTGAGCAAGATTATCAGAGAGCTAATTTGGATGCACATAGTTCTTCTAAGAAGAAGAAAAAGAAAAATGATAGGACTTTGCATGCTTCTAGTTTACCTGTAGCTGACACACCTGAGAATCCTAATGATATCTCTATCTCTGATGCTGAAACACAATCTGGTAATGAACATGAATCTAGTGATAATGTTAATGATGATGTTCATGATGATGCTCAACCTAGCAATGATAATGATGTGGAGATTGAACCTGCTGTTGTTCTTGATAACCCACAATCAAAGAATCAAAGTTATGATAAGAGAGACTTTGTTGCTAGGAAGGACGGTAGGGAAAGAGAACCATGGTTTCAGAAACCCATGCCTTTTCCCCCCAAACCACCCAAGAAAAAGGATGATGAGGATTTTGAGCACTTTGCTGAAATGATTAGACCTATCTTTTTTGTGTATGCGTTTGACTGATATGCTTAAAACAAATCCTTATGCTAAGTATATGAAAGATATTATTACCAACAAAAGAAAGATACCAGAAGTAGAAATTTCCACCATGCTTACCAATTACACTTTCAAGGGTGGGATACCTAAGAAACTAGGAGATCCAGGAGTACCTACTATACCTTGCCCCATTAAAGGAAACTATGTTAAAACTGCTTTATGTGATCTTGGAGCTGGTGTTAGTGTTATGCCTCTCTCTTTATATCGTAGACTTGACTTGAGTAAGTTGACACCTACTGAAATATATTTGCAAATGACTGATAAATCAACTGCTATACATGTCGGTATTTGTGAGGATGTGCCTGTTGTGGTTGCAAATATTACTATCCGAACGGACTTTGTTATACTTGATATTCCCGAGGACGATAGTATGTCTATTATCGTTGGTAGACCATTTTTGAATACTACAGGGGCTATTATTGATTGCAACAGAGGCAATGTCACTTTTCATGTCAATGGTAATGAGCATACGGTACTCTTTCCGAGGAAACAACCTCAGGTCCACAACATCAATTATGTTGGAAAAATTTCAACTATTACTATTGGAGGTTTTGAATTTCCTTTTCCTACTGTAAAGAAGACAAATGGTATTCTTATTGTTGGGGACATACATATCCCCATTGAGGTAACCTAGTGTTATTCGAAAATTCTCCGGCTTCATGTTATTCGGAAAGAGTTTATTAATAAGACCTGATCAACCATGTTAATGGATTCCTTTTGATGAGCATGAGATGGGTGAATCTAGATAGCACAACCTTATGTATCCTCCTTTTACATTTTGTTAATTAGATTAAATAAATAAAAATAGTATTTTCTGTCTGTTTCCAGACTTATCCGTGCAACAAAAAAATACCCCGAAAATAAAGTTCTCCAAATGCCCTGAAAATCAAATATGATTTTTTTCTAGAATAGTTGAGAATATATGGCACAGAAAACACATCGAGGGGTGCCAGCACCTGGCCACGAGGGTCCAGGGCGCGCCCATCCTCACAAGGCGCGCCCCCTGCCGTGTGGGCCCCACATGGCCTCCTCCACTTATTCCTGCACCCATACCCTTCTTCTTCCTCCCAAAAAAATCACTATCCAGCTCAAGCACGAGTTCTAGCTCATCTTGCTGCCATTTTCGATCTCCTAGCTCAAAGCTCCATTCACAAAACTGTTTGGGGAGATTTTTCCTTGGTATGTGACTCCTCCGTTGGTCCAATTAGTTTTTGTTCTAGTGCTTTATTCATTGCAAATTTTTGCTGCTGTGGTGACCTTGTTCTTGAGATTGCATGTCAAATTTGTTTGGTACCAAGTAGTTCTAATGCATGATATAGTCTGTAGGCACTTATAGGAGTTGTTGCTATCAATCTTGGTAAGTTTGGTTAACTTTTATTTTGAGTTACTAAAAATTTCAGAAAATTTCAGAAAAATGCATAGGAAAATCTTCCAAGGTGGTTCTTCAACGAAGCAAGAACCAAGGCTCGCGATGCATGAGTCGGACAATGAACTACCAAGGGAAGCTAAAGTGCGGTCTTGTGAATGGCCTTGAGAAGAATTTATGGTTCAGGTTGGCATTAAGGAGGAATTTGACGCATATGTGCGTAATGCTAACCTCGAGGGATTCATACAAGATAAGTGCCCTCAATATCGTTACTTAACTGATACCTTTGTGAGAAGGTTTAAATTTTCAACTTCATGTAATTCTCACGCCGTCCTGTTTGACATTTATGATAAATCTTACACCATGGACTTAGAGGATTTTAATGATGCTTGTAAGCTCCCGCGGTTGGGAAGTATGGGTGATCCTCGCAAATCTGAATATAGAGACTCTTGCTAGTATCACTGTGGGGTAATCTAGAGAAATCACACAAGCTACCATAGGGATTATTCATTTTCCTGCTATTCATTACTTTGCTCTCTTTATTGGTAGATGCATAAACGGTAAAGATGAGGCTGGCCACATGTGCGTCCCTGATCTTAGTGTTCTCAAGAGTGCTGTATTAGGTGATAGACAATATAAATTGGGAGCCATTATTGCACGTAGGCTACATCATAATGGTTTGTACGGAGATTTCTTTGGTGGGATTTATGCCACTCGCATAGCCCGCCGTCTAGGTGTGCCTATACATGAAAATTATGAACCTTTACCGCCTGCTCATTTAGATTACAATGCTATGGTCAGTCACCGGTTTATAGAGAGGGATGGACAATCCCTCAAGTATAGACTAATCTTTAACAGTCTTCACGCCGTCCATATTGCTCTTCCTGCTCCTACCTTATTTGACTTTCAGGAAAAAGGGAGATATACTATAACCAGGGAGGACGCAAATGAGTATCATGAGATGATGGAAGCAGTCCGTCTCCAAGCTGCAGCTCAGCAGGTGATAGCTGCTGCATCTCAGTACAACCCCAACTACAACTTTGTATATCCGTGAGGCCAATACTGGCCATAGACCATCTTAGGCCAAAAGCCTAAGCTTGGGGAGTACGTGTTTCTCACTGACATTACATTCATGTTCACACACTTATTCTAGTTGTCAGTGCTCACACTCTTTCATTGTACTATCCATGCTTAGTTTCATTTCTTTTTCTTAGTCTTTTTCTTGTGTGCTAGAAAAACCTTAAGAAAAACAAAAAATAATAATTAGTTGTAGCTTTTAGCTAGTTTTCTTTCCATGCTTGTAGTAGTAGTAATTAAAAGAAAACCCAAAAAGATTTCTTCTTTAGCTTGTTCGGTGCTTTCTCGTGTAAATAGTTTCTTTTCTTTTCTTTGGGGGGTCAAGAGTAGAAGACCATGATTGAAAATGCTTAGTGGCTCTCATATGCTTTATTGTTGATTTAACCTTGAACCATATTACTTTGCCTTCTCTCTTGTATTAAGTGCTCGTAGATTCCAGCTTACTCCAATGCACGTGCACTATTATTATTATTATCCACACTGTTCGGTCGTGCGAGTGAAAGTCAATAAGGATGATTTATGATGAACTAATTGAGATGAGAAAAGCCGGTATGAACTCGACCTCTCTTGTTTTTGTAAATATGATAGTTCATCGTTCCTGATTAAGTCTGTTATGAATGAAACATGCTTGCAATGACAATTAGAGATCATAGTGGCTTATGCCATGCTTAATTAGCTGAGAGTTTATAATGGTCTATCTTGCATGCCAACATGATATTAAAATGGTTGTCATGTGATATGATGGGGTGTTATGCTCCTTTGAATGATTCAAGTGGTCTGACTTGGCACATGTTCACGCATGTAGTTGAAAGAAAATCAACATAGCCTCCACGATATTTATGTTCATGGTCATTTATATCCGACTCATGCATGCATTCATTGTTGATTAATTTTAATGCATGTTCCTGACTGTTATCGCTCTCTAATTGGTCGCTTTCCAGTCTCTTTCTAGCCTTCATCTGTATTAAGCGGGAATACTGCTTGTGCATCAACTTCCATCAACCCCAAAGTTATTCCATATGAGTCCACCATACCTTCCTATATGCGGTATTTACCTGCTGTTCCAAGTAAATTTGTATGTGCCAAACACTAAACCTTCAAATGAAATCCTGTTTTGTATGCTCGAACAGCTCATGTATCAACTAGGGCTGTCTATATCTTCCATGCTAGCTGGGTTATTCTCACCATGAATGGACTCCGCTCATCATTCATGAGAAAATGGCTGGTAACCGGGATGCCCAGTCCCATGCTCAAAATCATAATAATTAAACAAAACTCCCCCAGGGCTGTTGTTAGTTTGGACGGTACCCGTTGTTTTGGACCAGCCGTGGAGTGTGCTTGTTGGTGGTTGGGGGAGTATAAACTTTACCATTCTGTTTGGGAACCGCCTATAATGTGCATAACATGGAAGATATCGAGATTCTTGGTTGTTACATTGACAATGAGAGTATACCGCTAAAAATGTTATTCATCTCTATTTAAAATCGAGCTCTGGCACCTCTACAAATCCCTACTACCCTCTGCGAAGGGCCTATCTATTTACTTTTATGCTGAGTCATCATCCTCTTATTAAAAAGCACCAGTTGGAGAGCACCTCTGTCATTTGCATGTATTACTATTAATTTGCATTGAGTATGATCATGACTGGATCTCTTTTACCGTTAATTACAATGTTTAGTCAGCCCTTGCTCTTTAAAGGTGCTATGCATTTATGTTTTGCGGTCTCAGAAAGGGCTAGCGAGATACCATCTTGTTATATCATATTATGATTATTTTGAGAAAGTGTTGACATCCGAGGTTTATTATTATTGCTCGCTAGTTGATTATGCCATTGATATGAGTAGACATGAGACCTGAAAGTTATTGTGAATGTGGTTAGTTCATGATCTTTGCTGAAAACTGGAATGATGGCTTTACATATTTACAACAACAATAGCAAACAGAGTTTGTCAAAGTTTTTCTTTATCACTTTCAGTTTATCAACTGAATTGCTTGAGGACAAGCAAAGGTTTAAGCTTGTGGGAGTTGATACGTCTCCAACGTATCTACTTTTCCAAACACTTTTGCCCTTGTTTTGGACTCTAACTTGCATGATTTGAATGGAACTAACCCGGACTTGGCGCTGTTTTCAGCAGAATTGCCATGGTGTTGTTTTTGTGCAAAAATAAAAAGTTCTCGGAATGACCTGAAAATCCACGGAGAATTGTTTTGGAAAATATAAAAAATATCTGCGAAAAGATCTACGTCAAGGGGCCCACACCCTGTCCACGAGGATGGGGGGCGCGCCCCTCCCCTGGGCACGCCCCCATGCCTCGTGGCCCCCCTAATGCTCCACCGACGTACCCCCGGACTCTATATATTCACTTTCATGGAGAAAAACATCAGAGATGAATAATTATCGCCTTTTACCATACGGAGCCGCCACCCAGCCCTAATCTCTCTTGGGAGGGCTGATCTGGAGTCCATTCGGGGCTGCGGGGAGTGGAGATTGTCGCCATCGTCATCATCAACCTTCCTCCATCACCAATTCCATGATGCTCACAGCCGTGCATGAGTAATCCCATCGTAGGCTTGCTGGACGGTGATGGCCTGGATGAGATTTACCATGTAATTGAGTTAGTTTTGTTAGGGTTTGATCCCTAGTATCCACTATGTTCTGAGATTGATGTTGCTATAACTTTGCTATGCTTAATGCTTGTCACTAGGGCCCGAGTGCCATGATTCCAGATCTGAACCTATTATGTTTTCATGAATATATGTGTGTTCTTGATCCTATCTTGCAAGTCCATAGTCACCTACTATGTGTTATGATCCGACAACCCCGAAGTGATAATAATCGGGACCACTCCCGGTGATGACCGTAGTTTGAGGAGTTCATGTATTCACTATGTGTTAATGCTTTGGTCCGGTACTCTATTGAAAGGAGGCCTTAATATCCCTTAGTTTCCACTAGGACCCCGCTGCCACGTGAGGGTAGGACAAAAGATGGCATGCAAGTTATTTTCCTTGAGCACGTATGACTATATTCGGAATACATGCCTACATTACATTAATGAACTGGAGCTAGTTCTGTGTCACCCTAGGTTATAACTTTTACATGATGAATCGCATCAGACATAATTCCTCATCACCGATCCAATACCTATGAGCTTTTCACATATTGCTTGTTGCTTATTTACTTTTCTGCTGCTACTGTCACAAAAACTACAAAACACTATCGTTACTTTTATTGTTGTTACCACTATTATTATATTACTTTGCTACTAAATTACCTTACTCCAGATACTAAGTTTCCAGGTGTGGTTGAATTGACAAAACAGCTGCTAATACTTAAGAGTGTTCTTTGGCTCCCCTTGTGTCGAATCAATAAATTTGGGTTGAATACTTTACCATCGAAAAGTGTTGCGATCCCCTACACTTGTGGGTTATCAAAGACCCCAGCAACACAGCAAATCAGTCGAAAAGGACAAACCTGGACATTGGTTCGAAGAGCCGAACTGGCATTATAGGCTGCCATGCTAGCCTCATAAGCCGGCTTCGTTCGCTCCATCATCAACCCCGCCTGTCGAACGGCCTCCTTGGCCGCACTCACGGTGTCCTCCGGGACTTGATGGGTAGCGAAAAGCACGGACGATGGAGCAGTCGGAGCAGTCACAGGGTCAACAGCTGGAACAGTCGATGCGGAGGGATGGTCATTCGACACGAGAACAGCAAAAGAGACCGTGGTCCGGGCCACGCCCTCCTGTTGCTGGGCATCAGAGCCAGAGGGTGTCTTCCGACCCTTCCTTCCCGTGCCTCTTCGAGACACGTCCACGCGGTCCTCCTCATCATCGTTGTCATCAGGAAGTTCGATGACATTGTGCGGCCCTTCAGATAACAATTAAGAAGGAATTCAGTCGACTGACAATCCAAATAACGAAAGCCAAATCATAGCCAAGGAGTCGTACCTGCGTGGGACGTGGCAGCGTCAGCAGTCTCCTCGTCATCACGACCCTTATCAACATCCATTGAGGTCGCAGAAGCAGCAGCACTGAAGATTTCACAGAAAGTGAGTCAACAAAGGCAAAATTGATTTCTAAGACAAAAGAAGAAATAAGCAAAGCGACACTTACGTGCAAGCAATCGAGACGTCCACTTTGATCTTTGGCAAGGCCTTCCAAGGCTTGGAGGCGGCGACCTTGGGCTGTTTTGGCGCTTTCTCAGTCTGATCTGGAGTAGACGTCCGAGTGCGCTTCTGCATCTGAGAGCTGGAAGGACCCGTCCTGGCATGCGCGGTCTCTGGGTCGTGCTTCTCCTTGGCACGCTTCTCGACATGGGGCGGTGACTCGATTTCCTCACCACTACTAGAATCCTCACTCTCCTCCGCCGACTCCTCACCGGACTTCCAGTCGGAAGCCTTGCCTACGCCCTCTTCCCCCTCCTAGATCTTTTCACCATTGGGCACTAAGTACATATCGTTAAACATCTACAGAAAGAAGGAACAATGGTACACCAGTCACAATCATCTAACACCTGCAAGCAAGAAACAGAAATTCCACTCGGACACTAAGGCCGAACCTTGTCTGGTTGGTGGTCTACATCGAACGGGCGAACCCTTCCAGTCCCCCGAGGATTGTCCTTGTTCCCCGTCATGCACTTCAGGCACAGTTCCACTGTCTTCGCGGCGGCTTCCTCTAGGTGGACCTGAGAAGTGTTGTCGACACCCGAGTACATCCACATCGAATGGTCCCGAGCTTGGAGAGGCTGGATCCTCCTCTTGAGGAACACCTCGAGCAGATCCATCCAAGTGACCCCGTCACGGACCAGCTGAATCACCCGCTCCACCAGCATGTCCACCTCCACCTTCTCAGCCCGACTCACAAGCAGCGTCGGTGGCTGGCCAACTCGATCTAAAGAAAATGGAGGGAGTCCGGTCAACTAACCAGGATTCGGGACATCTTTGCAATAAAACCAAGTTGACTGCTATCCCCGAACCGACTCAGGAAGGACCATGGCAGGGAAAGTGCTCCTACCCTGAGTGTGGATGCCCAAACCACCGCACATCTGGATGACGTGCGTCTTCTCATCATTAGGATTTGCTTTCTTAATAGTTTCGGAGCGACAGGTGAAGCTATGCTTAAAGAGGCCCCAATGCGGTCGGCACCCAAGGAAGTTCTCACACATCAAAACAAAGGCGGCCAAGTACGTGATGGTGTTGGGACTGAAGTGGTGCAGCTGGGCGCCGTAGAAAGCCAGGAAACCACAGAAGAAAGGGTGTGGGGGCAAGGAAAAACCTCGGTCGACGTGGGTCACGAGGAGAACGCACTCGCCCTCCTTCGGCTGGGGCTCGAGCTCATCCTCCGGTAGCCGCCGGGAGTCTCGAACGATAAGGTCCTCCTCCACCAGCTCCTCCATGTCCTCCGGCGTCATCGTGGACCTAATCCAGTCTCCCTGGATCCAGCCAGGCGGGAGCCCAGACCTAGACGGCGACCCCGGATTGGATCTCTTCCCCTTCCCCGTCGTCGTCGCTTTCTTCGAGCGCTCTAGATGCTCCGTCTTGTCCTTCCCCATGGGTGACAAGCTGGCGCGTGCTGAGCGGTGGAGAGCGGAGAGCAAAGGCGCGGCGGTGAAGCGGAGGAAGAAGAGGCAGAGATTGGGCGCACAGTGTTTTCGCCTCGACTGCGATGCTTATTTATAGCATGGTGGTCGAGTGACTGACTGGTGGCCCCAAGCTATCCTGTCAAATCCCGCAATAGGCGCACGCCCAATACATGGCGAAAAAGGTGGTGCGGGGATCGAGGCGCCCCGAGCGTATCCGATCCGATTACTGTGGCACGCCCCATCCCGCGTGCTTCCCCAAATTTCAAATCCCGCAAAATCCAGAGACCAAAGAACAACCAATCGTGCCGTAAGTTGCGCGCCCCGCTGATGCTCGGAGCTGCGCGTGAAAGTTCACTCGATGGTCTGCACAAGCAAGTCCACTCGGTAGCTCTTGAATCGATTAAGGCGATCAAGTCAAGGTTGATGGAACGGCCTGGTCCACACACTACTAAGAAAAGGCCTATTAGTGGCGCACCTGTTTTGGCCATTAATGGCGTACTACAGGTGCGCCACTACTACCACGCCATTAGTAATTAATACTAATGGCGCACCACCTCGTGCGCCATTACTATGCCTAGAGTTGCGCCATTACTATCTGACTTAGTAATGGCGCACCACATAGCTCCGTGGTCAAACTTCCCGAAAGGTCACCCATCCTCACACTACTCCAGCCCGAGCACGCTTAACTTCGCAGTTCTATCGAACCCCAGCACCAGCTCACTTCACAGGCACTTGTTGATATATCTATCATATCAATCCTATTAAACCTCCCGGTCATGTTCATGAGTGTGATGAAATTTTGAAAAAATATTTCAAACTTCCCGGTCATATTACGTATCATAATTTGAAAACAATTTCCAAAAAAAAAATTCTGTTACTAAGTGGCGCACCTAGCAAATGTTGCGCCACTAGTAAGTTTGATTTTTTTTCATATTTCCCCCTCTAGATCTTAAAAGCCCCATAACTTTCGTTCTGTTAGGATTTTTGAGATATTGGAAATGTTCAACGTGGTTCCCCCGATTGAATTCGGATGTAAATTTTCGAGTAGATAATTTTCATATAAAAAACTTTTTCATCCGAGTTCGTATGCAAAAGTTATACCCGTTTAACTAAATTCCAGAGAGATCTTGAAAATAAAGTCAAAATTCATATTTGTAAATTTCCCAATAACTAGACCACATATCACATGGGAAACTTATTTTCTTTTATTTTTTGACATTTCCATCATTTTCTTTTAAAAATTTTAAACTGAAAAGGCGGTCCACCGGGGTGGGGGGTTTGCATCTGGTGAAATTATTAGTAGTGGCGCACCGTGGTTGTGGTGCGCCATTACTAGTTTGAACTAGTAATGGCGTACTGTACCAAGGTGCGTCATTACTAGTTTTGAAAAAAAAAGTAAAAAATAAAATAAAATTTGTTAGTAGTGGCGCACTGTGCCATTAGTAGTTTTGGAAAAAATAAAAATAAAAAAATGTTAGTAATGGCGCACCGTGTGTCTGGTGTGCCATTAGTAATGAGGACACTAATGGCGCACCACATACATGGTGTGCCATTAGTGTCAATATCATCTATAGCCCTTTTCCTAGTAGTGACAGATTCAAGGAAGATTCCCCAGGGACATCGAACTTGGGCCAAGGCCAACTTCAACACTCTCCTCCACTCGGACCTCAATCCATTCGGGGGATATTGATGATGCTACAGACCTATGGTAGGGTCACGGGCCTGAACCAGGTGCCCCACCCAAGGTCACTACCTCAGAAGCTCAAGAGACAACTCGAAGACAACAGAATCAGTCGACTGATACAGCCCAAGAGGACATTTCACTCGACCGCATACCCTCGCTCAGACGACTCAACTCCACTCGGAAGGATGAGGACACTCGACCATACAAAGACAGTCGACCCCCAATGGTCAATGGTCCCGTGAGGCCAGCAACGGTCATGCATTCATTCTGAAGTAATGAATGCCTTCATCACCCTTTATCGCAGGCATTATCAGCAACGTCATGCCTTTATGTACATTGAACCCTTTGTAACGTGGTGATAGTTGTGGTCCTGGCGCACTCTATATAAGCCACCCCCACCTCCAGTACAAGGGTTCGCACCCCCTATAACTCTCACACACATATACATTCCAGTCGACCGCCTCAGGGCACCGAGACGCATGGCTTTTACTTCCTCCGAGAAGGGCCTGAACTCGTAAACATCTCGTGTACAATCTCACCGTAGCTAGGACCTTGCCTCCTCCTACGTACCCCCTACTCGAACTGTCAGACTTAGATCCACGACACCAATATGAGAGACACACATGCCTTGATGTATCTCTGCCAGCAGTTCCTTTCCTTCTTCCTGGAAAATGCACTTCAATCCCACACCATTGGGCCTTCTTCTGTACAGTGTGTTGTCGACAAATGAATACATACTGGCCCTCCGAGCTACTCTTTCAGCTTCTTCTTGCTTTTTGAGAAGTTCTCCAGTTTGGAGGTAGTGGATGATGTGCTGCGCCCAAGTTGGAGCATGTGTCTCAACAACTAGAGATAGTGGCACCTCCTCACTCGTGGGAGAGCTTGCCTCGACCACAAAGACCTGAGGTTCTGCGGAAGAGTGCGTCTCGCCAGGCGAGGTGCAGTTGTTCCCGGCATCCTCCTTACTGAGGACCTTTGAAGGTAATGCCGGAGAAGGCTTGGAGAGCCCATCTTCATCCTCTTCTTGGCCACCGTCCACGGGGATAAGGATGGTTGAGTTAAATGGAGGACAAAAGTTCCTGGTTTCATAGGGAGCTTCTTGTCTATGCAACAAACCCATGGTCTGTTGCCCAGACTGTGCACAGGCGCGAGAAAAAGATTGAACCACCAGCCCAAGTCAGAGTAATAGAAACCAAGAGATCCAGAGTAACAACTCAGACTAGAGACCAAGGCCAAGCCAGATAAGCGAGACATCACTAAGAGAAGGGCCTCCCTTGCCGGGCAGGCGAGCTCGGCAAGGGGTGAGGCCACCCCCTGGAGCGGATAGCAGAAACACCCCGGCAGGGCTTGCCGGGGGCTCATGGAGGCCCAACCGGCTCACTGAGCACCCAGGCATGAACCACGTCGTCAATCAATGCGGTGTGAAGCCGCAAGATGATTTAGTGGAAGCCATTAGCCACATGGGAGCCAGTTCCAACAAGAAGAACCCGCAGATGACACCCGTCCCACGACATGTCAAGGAGACAGGTGCGGAGCTGGCGAAGGAGCCCGGCAAGCCTTTGAGCGGTGCATTTAATTCACCCTGTTAGGCCGTAGAGTTAGGTATGATAGCACTGTTTGCTATCATGTTAGTGCATAATGAGTAATTTGCCATTGTGGTCGCCCCTTGATCTATAAAAGAAGGCCCATGGTAATCGTAGAATGGGTTGGAGAATAGAGAAACCTACACCACCGTACGCGTGTAGTCACTACTGCCCATGGGTAACCCTTGCTGGGCAAGTGTACTACGCTCCACCACCACAATTCCATCATCAATCCACCAAAGCAGGAGTAGGGTATTACGCCTCGTGGCGGCCCGAACCTGGGTAAATTGCTTGTGTGCTCCCCGCCATGCTGCCATGCGCTGGTTTGCTCTTTGTGCAACGCGACGTCCCCCTACCGAACCAGCAAGGGGCCTCCTAGTCCCATAGGTGGACGTGGATATCCCGCGACATCTTTGGCACGCCCGGTAGGGGGCTCGCTTGCGCAAAACTGAAAGCGTGCGCAACGTGTCATCATCATCACCATCTTTGTCTTCGACGATGCCATCAGCTGTGGCGCCCAAGAAGAAGTCTGATGCTTCTGCTCATCCATCCACATCGAAGGCTCCGCCGCCGCGGCCACTATTGTCGCGGGGGACGCGGATGTGAGCCAATACATGAATGCTGCTAGGCATGTGGTTGGAGCAGGCGGCCCCATCACCACGTCCCCAGGGCCAATGCAAGGGCATGAGACATTGGGAGAGAAAAACATCAACAACGCCTCGTCGGCCACGTCCCACAAGGTGTGGGTGAGGAGGTCACTCCATCCACACCCCCTCCTCCCACGACGGACACAGCCGTTGTGACGGCGCCCGGTCTGGGACAAGCCATCGCCCTCCGGTCGTCCCCGCTACTGGAGCGAACGCGATGCATGTGCCTCCTCCAGGTCAAGCCTCTGCGCTCGACGGGTTGCTGATCCTCGAGCGCCACCACCGTGCAACCCCACTGCCCAAGTGTTCCTCCCACAACAGCGTGGGCATGACACAGCAGCCACTGCCGCCCATGGCGACATCAGGATCCAGGCGATGATGCGGTCGACATCATCAACATCCATGCCAAGCACATCCACTGAGGATTTGGCATGAGCTCAGTTACTTGTGAGGTTTCCGCCAGCAGCCGAGCAGATGGATGAATGGCATGCCACCATCCAAAGCCTGCTCTGTTTCACCGAAGCTGGGGGCTATCGGGTAGGCCGGCCTGTCTCGACCTCCCCAAGCAACAACAACCGCCCGTACCGCTGGCCGAACGCAGGGTGCCGACCCCACGATGCAGTCCCCACCACGGTAGTCAATGCGGGCGCGTCAGAATCAAGAACCCAATGATGTCTCGATGGCCTCTCCCGGCCCTCGAGCACGTCCTGGCCATGATCAAGCCCCGGAGGACAGGCAGCGGGGAGATGCGTGCATCGTCATATATCTATGCCACGACGACCTCTGCCAGACCAACGGGTGCGATGGCCTCAACATTGATGAGCCCGCACACGGTGTTGGCGGGTGCCTGCCATTCGAGGTCGGCTGCCCTGCCTTCACAAAAGAACTGCGGCAAGTCTGTTGGTCGCCTGTCCGCACATTCAAGCTAGAGATACCTGAGAATTACGATGGGAGCTGAATCCGGCAGAGTTCCTGAGCATCTACACCATCATTGTTCAGGCTGCCGGGGGATGAGACAAGAAGGTGTTCGCCAACTACTTCCCTTTGGCCCTCAAGCCCAACGTGAGGTCTTGGCTGATGCACGTACCAGAGAGCTCCATTTCTTCATGGGCAGACCTGTGCCAAGAGTTCATTGGTGCTTTCACCGGTGGCCACCAGGAGCCCGGCAGGCCAAGCGACTTGCAACTCCTTCAGCAGAAGGAAGGAAAAACTCTCCATAAGCATTGACACAAATTCAGTAAAGTTCATAAAAATATTCCAAATATCCATCTAGCAGCCGTCATAGCAGCTTTCCAGTCCAATGTGTGCAACCGTCGCATTTGTTCCAAGATGAACGTGCGGTTGCGCAAGACTTTGAAGGAGTTATACATACTGGTGGATAAGTGTGCCCGGATGAAGGAAGGAAGAAAGTTCCCCAGAGTGGAAGATTGTGCTGATGTTGATTCAGAGGATGAGGATGAATCAACCAGTTAGAAAAAGGGCAAGAAGCGCAATAAGAAGCCAAGAGACAAAGTAGTGATGACCGTGGAAGGATCACGCACACTTACTACCGGCAAGAAGGCCAAGGCAGAGGCCCCCGGGAAGGAAGCTGCCGCTTGTCCAGCCTGCCGGGAAGCCGTTGCCGCTGAGAAAGCTGGGAAAGGTGATGGGCCATACTGCAAGATCCATCGGACCAAGGGCCATGAATTTCATGATTGTTACTAGGTTGAGCAGCTTGTCAAGAAGCAGAGGGCATAATATGATAAGTGTGACAAGGAAAATAGTCAGAATGCCGCTGGTGGTAAGGGCCGAGGTGGTGAAGCAAACCGCCCCTGCAAACCCTTTCGGAAGCAAGGAAATCCACTAGGGATCCAGAGAAGGAAGTTTGTGATAATGTAAGTGATGTAGGGGATGAAGAGGAAACCAGTGAGCAAAAGTTTCAAAAGGCCACTGATGCCCTATGCATTGATGGGGGTGCATCTTTGCACACCTCTCACCACCAGCTAAAGTAGTGGGCACCAGGGATCAATGATGTGGAGCCAGCACCAGAGGCCCGAAAGCCACTCAAGTGGTCTCACACGCCCAACATCTTTGATGAAGAGGATCACCCTAGCCAAACCACTATGATAGGGTGTTTGCCATTGTTGGTCTCCCCAACAATTTGCAACCTCAAGGTCACAAAGATGTTAGTGGATGGTGGAGCTGGGTTGAATCTGATCTCCCTGGTAGTCATCAACAAGCTTCAAATATGAGAAGAAGAGCTAGAGATTACCGGCACGTTCCAAGAAGTTAATCCCGACAGTAGTCATCCCAAGGGAAAGGTTACACTGCCGGTAACGTTTGGGGAGAACTGAACTATTGGACTGAAAAGATTGTTTTTGATGTGGTTTATCTCCCCCCTGCCGTACAATGGGATTCCTGGACGCCCGGCCCTGGCCATGTTCATGGCATCATCTCACTATGCTTACAACACTTTGAAGATGCCTGGGCCACTGGGGGGTCATCACTATCCCATCAGATGATAAGGATGCAATTATCTTTGTGGATAAGATGTACCGGGATGCAGTTGTGGCAGACACAGCGGCAGCAGCATTTCCCGCCAAGGAAAGCAGAGAAAAGGGAAAGAATGGTAGGACCTCCGGCAAGGACTCCGGGAAGCGTGCCCCCTCCGAGTGCATGGGACCCATTGACGACGTGCCGCAGTGCTCCAGTAGCAAGAGATCCAAGGTTGCTGCACCCCAAGTGAAAAGTTCTCGGCAGGGCTGGCTGGCGTTGATGGTACTTTCACTATCAGCGCCACCCTTGATGACAAATAGGAAAGCGTGCTTGTTGCCTTCCTGCGGGCGAATATCGATGTGTTTTCCTGGCAACCATCTGATATCCCCAGTGTTCCCAGCAAGGTAATCGAGCACCACATTGCTATCTGCCCACATGCCCGACCTATGAAGCAAAAAGTCCGGAAGCTGGCCTTGGAGAGGCAGCAGTTCATTGCCGAAGAGATCAAGAAACTAGAGGCAATTGGCTTGGTCAGAGGAGTACTGCCCCTACTTGGTTAGCAAACCCAGTGGTAGTCCGGAAGGCTAACGGGAAGTGGCGACTTTGCATTGATTTCACGGATCTCATCAAGGCTCCTCCAAACAATCTGTTTCCCTTGCCGCTCATTGAGCAGATTGTGCATTCCGCTTCAGGTTTTGACTTGCTCTCCTTTGTGGATGCATACCCCGGGTATCAACAGATCTTCATGTCCAGAGAGGATGAAGAGAAGATGTCATTCATTATGCCATGTGGTACGTACTACTTTATCCGCATGCCATTCAGATTAAAGAGTGCCGGGTCAACTTTTGCAAGAGCAGTCAAGATTGGTTTTGAACCACAGTTGCACAGAAACATAGAAGCTTATATAGATGATATCATGGTCAAGACCAAGTATAGGGCCACCCTTATCCAGGATTTGGAGGAGACATTTGCTAACTTGTGCAAGATCAGTTTGAAGCTCAATCCGGAGAAGTGTGTGTTTAGTGTTCCCTCCAGCAAGCTACTTGGTTTCTTTGTGTCCCACCGGGGGGTCGAAGCCAACCCCGACAAGATCAGAGCCATTGAGCAGATCCAAGCGCCAAGGATAGTTAAGGATGTGAGGCGCCTAACATGATGTATTGCCATGGTAAGAAAATTCATCTCCAAGTCTGCCAAGTGTGCTCTGCCGTTCTTTAAAATTTTGAAGAAGGCAGGGCCTATGAAGTGGACCACAGAAGAGGATGCGGCCCTCCAAGAGTTGAAGGCCTACCTTTCCTCTGTGTCAACCTTGGTTGCGCCAAAACCCCAAGACTCATTGTTGCTATACTTGGCGGCAACCAACCAAGTGGTCAGTGCAACCTTGATAGCACAACGGGAAGTGTAAGATGTAGAAAGCAAGTACAAGACAACAGAGTAAGAAGAGAATCAGGGCAGTAACGAGCACGACAATGAGAGCAACCCCAAGGATGCGGAAAGGAAGAAAGTGGTGCAGCGCCCAGTGTACTTCGTCAGCTCCTTGTTGCAGGGGGCTAGATCAAGGTACTCTGGTGTGCAAAAGTTGATCTTTGGTCTCGTTATGGCCTCAAGGAAACTGCGCCGCTACCTCCAGGCCCATGAAATCACGGTTGTCACTCGTTTCCCATTGCAAAGGATACTCCAAAACCCTGAGGCCACTGGCAGAATAGTGGAGTGGGCTTTGGAGTTATCCAGCATTGGATTAAAGTATGAAAGCACATCAACTATTCAGAGAGGGCATTGGCAGAGTTTATTGCAGAATGGACGCCAACCCCTGATGAGGAGACAACAGAGACAACCATCCCCGCCAGGGAATCACTCCAAGAATGGGTTTTGTATTTTGATGGTGCTTTTTCCCTGCAAGGTGCTGGAGCAGGCGTGCTTCTTGTTGCCCCCTCCGGGGAGCACTTGAAGTACGTCGTCCAAATGCATTTTGCCCGGGAAGAAGCCACCAACAATACAACAGAATATGAAGGATTCCTTGTCGGGCTCAGAATTGCAGCAGAATTGGGAATTAACAAACAGATCATTCGAGGGGATTCACAACTTGTGGTGAGACAAGTCAACTAAGATTACCAAAGTCCATTGATGGAGGCATACATTGAGGAAGTGAGGAGATTGGTAGAGCACTTTGACAAGCTGCAAACAGAGCACGTACGCCGTGCAGAAAACAGCAGAGCTAATCACCTGTCAAAGTGTGCTGCGCACAAGCTTCCTATGGAACCAGGAACTTTTGTGCTCCATCTCTCTCAGCACTCTGTATCCCCAACAACAATGGCCCGAAAAAGGAAAAAGTTGCACTATGATAAGCCTCTCCCGGCAGAGACGCTACCGAAAACAACTCCTCACAGCCTGCCGGACCACCCTCTCCAACTGGGCCAATGGACCCCACGAACGAGGCTGGTGCTCCCGCAGTAGAGGAGGTGCCGCTAATCCTCGTTGTGGAGCCACATGCTCTAGCTTGGGCAAGGAACATCGTCCTCTTCCTGCAAACCTTAGAACTTCCCGGTGACCAAGATGAAGCTGAAAAAGTAGCCGGGAGGGCCAATATGTATGGGTTTGTCGATGACACTATGTATAGAAGGAGGACCAACAGTGTGAAATTGAAGTGTGTTTGTCGGATGGATGAAAAGGAACTGCTGGCTGAGATTCACAGAGGAATGTGTGGCTCCCACATTGGATCGAGGGCATTAGTTGGGAAAGCATTCCAGCAAGGATTCTATTGGCCCACAACCCTCCAAGATGGAGTTGAGCTCGTCATGACATGTGAAACCTGTCAGTTCCATTCCACGAAAATACACCTGCCTGCCCAAGCTCTTCAAACAATCCCTCTCTCATGGCCATTTTCGGTCTGGGGGCTCGATATCCTCGACCCCTTCGCCTGAGCAATCGGGGGCTTTGAATTCTTGTTTGTTGCCGTCGACAAGTTTACAAAGTGGCCGGAACCGACTACCGTGAGAAAGGTGGTTGCTAAGTCCGCTATCAAGTTCTTGAAAGAATTGGTGTGTCGTTTTGGAGCTCTGTCAAGGACCATCACCAACAACGGCACCCAGTTCACAAGCCACGCCTTCATGCAATATGTTCATACCCTCGGATACAAGATCTCATTTGCTTCCGTGGCACACCCCTGGAGAAATGGGTAAGCTGAGAGGGCGAACGCTGAAGTGCTGCGTGGACTCAAGACAAGAACTTTTGATATGTCGTAGAAGCACGGCAGGCGGTGGATGGAGGAGCTGCCGGTAGTTCTCTGGTCCCACAGAATGACACCAAACTGAGCTACCGGGCAGACTCCCTTCTCCTTGGTCTACGGGGAATAAGAAGTAATCCACATGGAACTCATTTACGGGTCTCCCCGATTTCTTTCCGATGATAAAGTAGCGCAAGTTGAGCACCAGCGTGACGACGCTGTGCTACTCGAAGAGAACCGTCTCCGGCCGCTATTCGTGCTGCATGTTACCAACAAGCCCTGCGTCGCTACCACAGCCGCAGGGTTTGTGCTCAGTGTTTTGAGGAAGGTGACCTTGTCCTTAGGCACGTTCAGTCCACCAAAGGGTACAAACAAGCTGTCGCCGAAGTGGGAAGGCCCTTACCAGGTGGCACAAGTCACCAGACCTGGCGCAGTCCGTCTGCAGACTGCAGCTAGCACTCAGTTGCAAAACTCATGGAATATTGAGCATCTCCGCAAGTACTACCCATAAGGCGAGGCTGTCGGGCCCTGCCCGGTAGCGACCCATCCGTACACGCCTTGCCTTAGCTGCATGTAACCCCTTGTACGGAGCCGGGGCGAAGACCCCGTGCAAGAGAAAATAAAGAAGAGATGTAGGGGCGCCCCCAAGTGAGATTGCTTGCATGCACCATCACACCAAGATCACTTCATAAGTATTTCATGAGCATTTCCTTATGCATATAGATGGGATTGCATCCTGCATCCATTCTCATCTGCCTGAAGTTGCAGGTTCCTACCGTGGACTTGGCTTCGATAAGGAGTTGAGAATATTGCCGGGCACCGCATTCCCCGGAAAGCCAAACAGATAAGTTTAAACTCATGTCCTTTAGTGTTCTTTAAGCTATAACTTGTTCATAGGGAACCCTCGCCACACTCTCTTGAAACTTAGGTGCTCCCATCCCGCAGTCGAACGTTGCTTCGAGAGGGATGGTTGTAGTGGCCTTCGTTGAAAGGGAGTTGGCGGGGGCTAGCTCCTCTGTCTGTTCCCCGGCTGACAAAGAGGGTGCCAGCAAGGTAGCTTGCCGGGAAAACTCGTTTTATTACAATAAAAAGGCATTCCACCTCTTCATGGATGTACACATGCATGGGTTCCGGGCAAGATCTATCTTTTTCATTCATATTTTGATACGAGTACAAGCATTAGAGAACACAAAAATGGACTCGAGGGATTACATTATCTGAATTGTAATTTGGCATTTTCCTACAAGTTTAAGATTGAAAAAAGATAAGTGCCCCGTGATGCCCTTTCTTGTCCCCCTCCTCCCAAGCACGGCCGTTGAAGGCGAGGGAGGAAAAAAGGAGCGCCTGGGAAAGTCCCCAGTCCACCTTCTTCCAGGCTCTCGGAGAGGTAGGCCAGCGGGAGCAGGGTCACCAGGGGAGCACAATGATGGGGAACAGAGCGAGGGCGACCTGCGAACCACCGTCACCAGGGCAGCAGGGCATGACAGGAACAACAGAGCTACAACCCGAGAGGAAGCCTGCCGGGGTCCAGCTGGAAGACTGCTGGAGGAGCCCAGGGGTACCACCCCCACCCCTGCATCCAACTCCTTGGAAGATCCCCCTGCCGGGAAGAAGATGCCGGTGCTGGCGCCTGATGAAGATGGTACGGGCGACTGTCACCTGGAGTCAGAGTCGTTGCTCCTTCGCCCGATGCAGTTGTCATTGCCGTCACTGTCCTCCTTGTCACTTTCGCTTGAGAAGGATCTTTCGCCATCGGTCAAGCTGTCCACGCAATTCCTTAAGCGACCTCCCCAGCGCCTAAAGATCTTGACAGAGAGAAGGCCGTTCTCCACTAAATTGAACTGAAGAACGTGCCCCTCCAAGATGCTCTGGGCGTGAGCAAAGGTCTTCCAGCCACGACGAAGATACATCACATGAGGGGCGGGGAAATCTACGTCAACCCTCATACGTCCATTCCCGCAGACCCTCATGTGCAGCTGTAGGGCGCGTGGCTCTTCAAGTTCCATCTCCTGCGCAAAAGGACTTGGAAGGAGAAGATGACCACACAAAGGCTCGTATAGCCCGACGATGAACTCCCGAGGCTGGTCGTCAACGTGGCCTTCCAGTAGGGGAGGAGCCGCCGGCCGGGGCGCCGCCAAGGCACCACCCCTGCCTCCTCCTCCACCTCGAGCACCACGGCAACTACGGCAGCGTCCCCTCCCTCCTCTCCTTGAGGATGACTCCAATGCCTCAAGGTATGGACGAGGAGGGGCATGCTGTCGAGTAGAAGCCCTCGTCGCCGCTGCCGGAGCACCACCACACCCTTGCCCTCGCACCATGGCTATAAGAAGAAGATTGCGGAGAAGAACGGGGAGTGATTGCTGAGGAGTGTTGCCCCAACTCCCTTTTATAGGGGAACAGGGCATCGGGCCGGCTCCCCTCATGGAAGACGGCTGCCCCTCTCCCCCAATACGGCCTTCCTACACCCGCCATGACTGTAGAGGTTAAGGCCGCCCCTCTGACCCTACTGTTGACGCTCGGTTTCTCGTCGTGGCACTCCTCCCCGTGTCCTCCGCATCTGCCACCTACCGCACCCAATGCATGCGGAGCACGTAGCAAGTGCATGTGGAACAGATGGTGAGTGGGATGGTAGTTTCGGCCCCGTGATCGTGGAGCGAGGATAATCCGCGGGCCATGATCCAAGTTCTCGCACGACGTGCGGAGAAACCGGAAACTGGCCAGGATTCAAGACTCATGAAGAAGAAGAAAGAGGACCTCAAGAGAGCAGCCTCTTCAGCAGCCCTGCATGTGCACCTATTAGGCCCTACCCTGACTATGCTCAGCAGCGCGATCGGGGCAGGCCTGGGGGCTTCTGTCGGTGCAACAAACCGTGGGTCTGTTGCCTAGACAGTGCACAGGCGCGAGAACAAGATTGAAGCACCAACCCAAGTTAGAGTAGAAGAAACCAAGAGATCCAGAGTACCAGCTTAGACTAGAGAGACCAAGACTAAGCCAGAGAAGCAAGACATTACCAAGAGATGGTCCTCCCTTGCCGGGTAGGCGAGCCCGGCAAGGGGCAAGGCCACCCCCAGGAGCGGATAACAGAAACACCCCGGTAGGTCCTGCCGGGGGCTCACAGTGGCCAAACCGGCTCACCGAGCACCCAAGCGCGACCCACGTCATCAATCAATGCGGTGTCAAGCCGCGAGATGATTAAATGGCTGCCATTAGCCACATGGAAGCCAATGCCTACAAGAAGAACCCGTAGATGACACCCGTCCTGCGACATATCAAGGAGATAGGTGCGAAGCTGGCGAAGGAGCCTGGCAAGTCTTGCCGGGCAGCCATTGATGTGACACTAAGCGGTGCAACCTATCAGCCAAAAGAGTTAGGTATGACAACACTGTTTGCTATCATGTTAGTGCGTAATGACTACTTTGCCACTATGGTCGCCCTTTGATCAATAAAAGGAGGCCCGTGGCAACCGTAGGAAGGGTTTGAGAATAGGGAAACCCACACCACCGTACGTGCATAGTAACTACTGCCCAAGGGCAACCCTTGCCGGGCAAGTGTACTACGCTCCACCAGCTCCATTCCATCATAAATCCACCAAAGCAGGAGTAGGGTCTTACGCCTCGCGGTGGCCCGAACCTGGGTAAATTGCCTGTATGCTCCCCTTCGCGCTGCCATGTGCTGGCCTGCTCTTTGTGTAACGCGATGTCCCCCTGCCGAACCAGCAAGCGGCCTCTTGGTCCCATAGGTACCCGTGGATATCCCGCTACACTTCTGCGCGTCACACTTTGATAGATAATCAACAATGTTGTTTTCCGCACGTAGTACGTGCTCCATTTGTAATCCGTCAAAGTGTTCCTCCTGCTTCCTCACTTCTTCAACGTATGCCTCCATAAATGGGCTCTGGTAATCCTTCTTGACTTGTCTTACTACTAGCTGTGAATCTCCTCAGATGATCAGCTTCTTGATCCCTAATTCTGTCGCAATCCTGAGCCTGACAAGGAGCCCTTCATACTCCGCAGTGTTGTTGGTAGCCCTTTCTTGAGGAAAGTGCATTTGGACCACATACTTCAGGTGTTCTTCCGTGGGTGCAACGAATAGCACGCCAGCCCCCGCACCCTATAGTGAGAAAGCACCATCGAAGTACATGATCCACTCCTGGGGCGCTTCCTTGCCGGGGATGAATGTTTCTGGCGTCTCTTCATCCAGAGTTGGTGTCCACTCTACAATAAACTCTGCTAGTGCTTTGCTCTGAATAGTTGAGACGCTTTCATACTTCAGCCCAAAGCTTGATAATTCAAATGCCCATTCAACTATCCTGCCGGTGGCTTCGGGGTTCCTCAATATGCGTTGCAGAGGAAAATGGGTGACAACTGTGATCTTGTGGGCTTGGAAGTAGTGGCGCAGCTTCCTTGAAACCATGATGAGGCCAAAGATTAATTTATGTACCCCAGAATACCTTGATCTAGCTTTCCACAACAGGGAGCTATCAAGGTAAACTGGTCGCTGAAGTATCTTCTTCCTTGCCACGGTCTTGGAATTGCCTTCACTACCCTACCCTTCTTTCTCTTGATCTGCGCCCGATCCTTCTACGACTGGTTCATTTCCTTCTCCGAGAGGAGCAGTAGTTGTAGGTGCTCTTTCTTCAACTTCCCACTGTGCCACCAGGGCTGCACTGACCACTTGATTGGTCGCTGCTAGATACAACATCAACAGCTCTTGTGGTCGAGGAGCAACCAAGGTGGGGACAGAGGAAAGGTAGGTTTTTAAGTCTTGCAGCCCTGCTTCTGCCTCCGGGGTTCACATCACGGGCACTGCCTTGTTCAAAGTTTTGAAGAACGGTAGGGCGCGCTCGGCGGACTTGGAGATGAACCTACTCAGCGCCGCAACACATCCAGTTAAGCGCCTCACATCCTTGATTGTCCTGGGTGCTTGAATCTCCTCAATTGCTCTGATCTTGTCGAGGTTGGCCTCTATCCCCCGATGAGACACAAAGAAGCCAAGTAGCTTGCCGGAGGGAACACCGAGCACACACTTCTCTTGATTAAGCTTCAGGTTGATCTTGCGTAGATTTGCAAAGGTCTCCTACAAATATAGAACAAGATTCGATATGTCCTTGGTCTTGACCATGATACCATGCATGTAAGCTTCAATATTCCTGTGCAGTTGAGGCTCAAAACCAATCTATAGGGCTCTTGTGAAGGTGGAACCGACACTCTTTAACCCGAAGGGCATTCGTACAAAGCAGTACGTGCCACATGGGTTTATGAACGCGGTATTCTCCTCATCTTCCTTGGATATGAATATCCAGTGGTACCCGGAGTAGGCATCCTAGAAGGAAAGCAGATCGCATCCAGAGGTGGAATCCACGATCGGATCAATGCGGGGCAAGGGAACGGGTCCTTCGGGCATGATTTATTTAGATCTATGAAATCTATGCAAAGCCTCCATGTCCCATTCGCCTTGTGCACCACCACCGGATTTGCCAACCATGTTGGATGCAACACTCCTCTCACCAAACTAGCAGGTTCAAGTTTCTTAATCTCTTCGGCAATGAATTGCTGCCGCTCCAAAGCTTGCTTCCGGACTTTCTGCTTGACGGGCCGGGCATGGGGGCAGACAACAAGGTGGTGCTCGATTACCTCCCTGGGAACGCCGGGGATGTCAGATGGTTGCCAAGCAAATGCTTCGACATTCGCCCGCAGGAAGGCAGCGAGCGTGCTTTCCTATTTTTCGTCGAGGGTGAAGCTAATAGTGAACGTACAATCAGCACCAACCAACCCTGTCGGGACCTTCTTCACAACGAGCGCATCAACCTTTGATCTCTTTCTATGGGAACTTTGCGGCAAGTCATTGATGGGCGCAGCGCACCCCGGAGAGGCAGGCTTCCTAGATTCCTTGCCGGTATCCTTGCTAGCTTCTCTTCTTTGCTTGTTTTCCTTGGTGGGCACTGCGGCTTCCACGGCCTCGGCATCGACCGCCTCCCGGTATATCTTATCCACACATATGATTGCGTCCTTCTTGTCTGACGGGATGAAAATGAAGCCCATTTGTCCTGGCATCATCAAAATGTTGTAGGCATAGTGGGATGCCGCCATGATTTTTGCCAGGGCAGGTCGTCCAAGTATCCTATTGCATAGCAACGGATGCTCGACCACGTCGAACACAATCTTCTCAGTCCAGTAGTTCAGCCGCCTTCCAAATGTCAATGGCAGCTGCTACCTCTTGAGCTCACGTTGTATTCCCTCGAAGAGGAAAGGGAGATGCAGCACAGTAGCGTAAGTATTTCCCTCAGTTTTTTAGAACCAAGGTATCAATCCAGTAGGAGACCACGCGCCAGTCCCACACACCTGCACAAACAAATAAGAACTTCACAGCCAACGCGATAAGGGGTTGTCAATCCCTTTACGGTCACTTACGAGAGTGAGATCTAATAGAGATGATAGTAATATTTTTGGTATTTTTGGTTTAATAAAATAGCAAATAAAAGAAAGAAAGTAAAGTAGATGTAGATTGATATGTTGAGAATAGACCCGGGGACCATAGTTTTCTCTAGTGGCTTCTCTCATGATAGCGGTATTCTACGGCGGGTAAACAAATTACTGTCGAGCAATTGATAGAAAAGCGAATAATTATGAGACTATCTAGGCATGATCATTGTATATAGGCATCATGTCCGAGACAAGTAGACCGAAACGATTCTGCATCTACTACTATTACTCCACACATCGACCGCTATCCACCATGCATCTAGTGTATTAGTTCATACGAACAGAGTAACACCTTAAGCAAGATGACATGATGTAGAGGGATAAACTCAAGCAATATGATGAAAACCCATCTTTTTATCCTCGATGGAAACAATACAATACATGCCTTGCTGCCCCTACTGTCACTGGGAAAGGACACCGCAAGATTGAACCCAAAGCCAAGCACTTCTCCCATTGCAAGAACTATAGATCTAGTAGGCCAAACCAAACCAATAATTCGAAGAGACTTGCAAGCATATTATGAGCACACATAAAAAGTTCAAAGAAGAACCAAATATCTTTCATAGAGAACCTTGATCATAAACTCACAATTCATCGGATCTCGACAAACGCACCGCAAAAAGAGATTACATTGAATAGATCTCCTCGAAGACCGAGGAGAACTTTGTATTGATATCCAGAGAGAGAGAAGAAGCCATCTAGATACTAGCTATGGACCCGAAGGTTTGTGGTAAACTACTCACAACTCATGGTGAGGGCGATGATCATGATGATGAAGGCCTCCGTGATGGATCCCCCTCCCGGAACAGGCTCAAGGATGGGATCTCCACGGGAACAGCAGCTACTGCGGTGGAATTAGGATTTTTTCTCTACGTATGGAGTTTCTGGGGTACATAGGTATATAGGAAGAAGGGGGGCACCGGGGGCCGTGTGGGCCAGCCTCGAGGCAGGGGGGCGCCGGGGGCCGTGTGGCTCTATGTCCCCTGACTTGGCCCCAAAGATTCCCGAGCGTGATTTCCTCCAAAAATATCCCTCGCGAAGGTTTCATTCCATTTGGACTCCGTTTGATATTCCTTTTCTGCAAAACCCTGAAATAGGCAAAAAAACAGCAATCTAGACTGGGCCTTTGGGTTTGTAGGTTAGTCCCAAAAATGATATAAAAGTGAATGTTAAAGCCCATTAAACATCCAAGACTTCATAAATAATAGCATGGAACAATAAAAAATTATAGATACGTTGGAAACATATCAAGCATCCCCAAGCTTAATTCCTGCTCGTCCTCGAGTAGGTAAATGATAAAGATTTTTTTTTGATGTGGAATGCTAACCAATATAGTTTTTCCATGTAATTATCTTAACTGTGGCATGAATGTTCGGATCTGGAGGATTCAAGATAAAAGTCTATATTGACATAAGCAATAACAATACTTCAAGCAATAATAACAAAGCAATCATTTCTCCTCAAAATACTATGGCTAAAAAAAGTTATCCCTACAAAATCATATAGTGTTGGCTATGCTCCCTTATTATCACACAAAATATTCATATCATGCACAACCCCGATTTCAGCCAAGCACTTGTTTTCATGCTCTATCTTTTCAAACCTTTGAACTTTCACGCAATACATGAGGTGGTTGCGGAGAAGACAAAAAGAGGGAGATAGTCTCACATCGACTAGGCGTATCAACGGGCTATGGAGATGCCCATCAATAGATATCAATGTGAGTGAGTAGGGATTGCCATGCAACAGATGCACTAGAGCTAAATAAGAATGAAAGCTCAACAAAAGAAACTAGTGGTTGTGCATCCAACTTGCTTGCTCACGAAGACCTAGGGCATTTGAGGAAGCCCATCGTTGGAATATACAAGCCAAGTTCTATAACGAAAATTCCCACTAGTATATGAAAGTGACTAAGCATGAGACTCTCTACAATGAAGAACATGGTGCTACTTTGAAGCAAAAGTGCGGAAAAAGATAGTAGCAATTGTCCCTTTTTTTCTTTCTTTTTTTCGGCCTTTCTTTCTTTCTTTTTTCTTTTTGGCCTTTTTTTTGCGGAGGGGCTTTATAGATTCAGTCTTTCCTCCCGTGGGACAATGCTCTAATAATGATGATCATCACAATTTTATTACAACATGAAATTACAACTCGATACTACAACAACAAGGTATGACTCTATGTGAATGCCTCCGGTGGTGTACCGGTATGTGCAATGAAACAAGAGTGACATGTATGAAAAGATTATGCATGGTGGCCTTGCCACAAATACGATGTCAACTACATGATCATGCATGGAAATATGACAATATGATGCATGTCATATAAACGGAACAGTGGAAAGTTCCATGGCAATATATCTCGGAATCGCTATGGAAATGCCATGATAGGTAGGTATGGTGGCTGTTTTGAGGAACAATATGGTGGCTATTTTGAGGAAGGATATATAGTGGGTTTATGGCACCGGCGAAAGTTGCGCGGTACAGGAGAGGCTAGCATTGGTGGAAGGGTGAGAGTCCGTATAATCCATGGACTCAACATTAGTCATAAGAACTCATATACTTATTGCAAAAATTTACGAGCCATCAAAACAAAGCAATCAACGCATGCTCCTGGGGGGAGGTTGGTAGGAGTTGACCATCGCGCGCCCTCGACCTCCACACAAAGGTTGACACTCTACAAATACCTCATGCTTTAACTTAGTCACACAACGGTTCACCATACGTGCATGCTACGGGAATCACCCTAAAGACCAATTAGCTGAATTGTGAGGCGCGCTAAGCAACCGTATGGCATACAAGGAAAATCTATGCCCATCCAGCATACAATACAGCAAATTACATCCACTGGGCAATAAAAGATTGATGCCAGTGCAAATAAATGAACATAACTTAGCGATCTACAACATCACAATTTGCAACCTCAACGCAGATGACAACCATAAGCATGTGAGCAAGTTCTTTCTTCTTTGCTACACTATCTCTGAAAACATTGATCAGTTCTTGTTGCGGAAGAATGTGCACCTCTGATTCCTCCATGATTTCCATGATTGCTTCGACCAGTAATTCGTTCACAAACATACATTTTTTCCATTAGATTCGAGACAGAGGAAACTCAACAGATTTACATGGGGATTTTGTCAGTGGATAGTGTCTCGACGACTGCATCATAACATAAATTAGGAGGGGAACTGAATAGATTAATCGAGAGTTAGTGCCATATTACCTGGCTTAGATTTATTGGAAAGAAACAATGGGGTTGTCTTGCTGTTTTCAGAGATTGTCTTCTTATCTTCAGCAACCTGCACCAAATTAGCCAGATCGGATAATAAGAGAAAAGAAACATTAACACAATGAACGTTTGGACAACCAGACCACACCAACCTACACCAAATTAACACAATATGGCACAACTATCATAAGCCAGGTAAGGTAATAGGAAAGCAACATTGACACAATGAATGATTTGGCAACTAGAACAACACTACAATTTAGTAATGTACATGATATGAGATAGTACACTCATGCAACTCAGAATGCAAAACTACGAGGAAGTTTGACTTACAAAAATCAACATTTTCAACTTTACTTATACATTTAGCTACAAATAAATTTAGATCAGATAAAGGTTGGATTAACGGCGATTAACAAAATACATACAGATGTAAAAAATTATTGATATACAAAGGGTACTTATATCGGCATTGGAGCACAGACAATTCCCGCAAGATACTTTGCTCAAACATGATACCAATTTATAAAGTCTTCTGTCATTTAAGCTTATTTTCTAAAAGAGAGATGGGTAAGAAACATGTAGAAAATATGGGCAGAATGCTATAAATTTTCATGATGTGAGGATACACACACGCTTTTTAGAATGGAGTTGACATATTTTTGCTAGACTGGAGCGACTAGTTCATTGGCTACTTGAATGTGCTTATTATCAGTAAGAATTGGGTTTCTCTGTGCTGGAGAAGTATCTATTAACACTGGAGTTGGTTTTCTATCTCCTGACGTTTCGATCTTTTGCAAAGACCTTTGTAACCCTTCAGACTCTAACATAGCCATCTTCCCCTTGCATGCCTTAAAGAAGAATGGTGCGTCAGTTATAAAACATGCTACATGGAATAGGTACTGAAGAATAGAAAGGCATGACATATTGATATGTATTCCCTCCATCCAGAAATAAATGGATGTGTCTAGGTGTATTTCAGTTCTAGATACATCCATTTTTATCCATTTCTACGACATGTAATCCGGACGAAGGGAGTATGATGTAAGATTTAGGGATACGACAGGACAACAGAGTAAAAAAACACTAGTTGAATGCAAACTGTGTGATAGCAGAATACATACAGAAAAACACAAAGGCAACATATACTTGTATGATTAGGAAGCTAAGATGGCATTGCAACAGACCGCTAGAACAACACTCCAATGTAAAAAACATGGTATGGTAGACAGATGAAGTACATACTGATGAATAACAATGCATAAGATATTCAAAAGCATGATGTCCAAACTAAGTAGATGGCTTTGCAACAGAGTAGAATGACAGTACTTGAATTTGAAAACATGTTATCATGAATGGAATAGGTACTGAAAAACAAGAAGGCATGACATATTTACAGGCATGACCAGCATGCTAAGCACATGGCATTGCAACAGAGTAGATGCACTCGAGGACATTAGATGCATGATGTACCCATATCATGGGCCATGTTAGAGAAAGGACCTTGTGGGGTGAATAGGATTCGGCATCATTCTGCAAGTCTTCTGAAGAACTGCCTTACATGTTCCATCATATTGGGTATCATTCACGTGAAGTTTGAGGGCCGTTACATTGCTCCCTGGGGTTCTTGTGGATATATCAGTGTGTGCAATTACATCTGATATGCAGGGAAGACAACTAGTAGTTAGATTTATGTAATGAGTGCCTGTAGGAGACGACATAAATAGTAGGACTGGGCTTAGCTAGCAGCAACAGGTCTCAAAAACTGAAGGGAGAACACAGATGAAAGATACATAATATGTATCGTCTGTACTCGAGTTTAACAAGATGGCACACAAAAGTATTAAAGGAAAACATAGGTAATACTAGAAGTGGTATAATCACCAGCTTGTGGGATAACAATGGCTGATGGATGACAACTATGGAACATCGTTACCTACAGAACAAGTCTCTTATCTAAACTATGGAACAACGTTAACTCCTGAACAAGACTCTTAAGAGATCAGCATGAATATACAGTCAAATGTGATAATCTATTTTCCATACTTGGATGAATAACAATGCGATCAATGTTGCACACAATTAAGATGAGGGTACAACCTATCTGGCCGCCATCCATAGGAGTGAGCATCATGTGTTGACTTGTCAATGGCCTTGCAGTTGTTGTGGCTGTCACAGTAGGGCACGCACATTCGATGTAGGGAACTATTGAATGGGGACTATAGCTCCCTTCTGGTGTATGCTTCCCTTGTTGGAGCAGCTGCGGTGAGAAGGAAGATGGTGTGGCTGAGGATGCAGAAAAGGCAAAATGTTAAGAACGACACATATCTCTGATCTGAAGTAAGATATGAGAGTGGTCATACGTCTGTTGACTGAAAACTAAAATAGGGCCACATGATTTTATTTTATTTTGGTACTATTCGATCTACGTCAGACGGCTTGATGGCCTTCTTATGCCTCTCAGCTGAGGCAGTGACCACTGGCAGAGCAGCACGCCTCCATCGTCCCTGGCGGCGAGAGCTCCGACCAAAACCCCGCTCCCCGCCCGACCGCACTGTCGTGGTTGCACCACCCCCGGCTAATCCACAAAGACTCATCGTCTTCCAGATCCGGTGGCGGCAGTACCTTCAACCCACGCAACTATAAGATAGCCACCTAAGAACTGCTTCCGCGGCGAACTTGTGCCCCCACACCCTTATGTTAGACAGTAGCCAACCGGCAGCCTAGGAGCTCCGCCGCCTCAAGGGGTGTTGCTTCCCATTGGGAATCGACTCGCCAAGAATAAAAATTCAGACAACTGATGCCTAAACAAATTGAGATGAGTGTATGACCTATCTTGCGGCCCGGTGAAGTAGGCATCTCCAGCTACCAAGTTGGTGAGGCCTGCGCGGTTGCGGTGGCTACCTGCGGCAGGAAAGCAGAGATGTCGCGACGGTCTACGACTACGAGGAAGCAACACTAGGGCCTTGGTCACATCCAAAGTAGGAGCCGCTTCGGCGCCGTGCACAACGGCGGGGTGAATCTGCTCCATTATGGTTTACGTGGCCTTCATCGAGGCAGCTTTGGCATCACAGAGGAAGAGGCCCACCGACTCGTGCACGACGACAATCGGATAGCATCTCCGGCATTGGGTAGGAGGGCAGCTGTGAATTTGCTGCGGTGGGTGGCGCCATGGAGGTGGGGCTAAGGTTTCATGGCGGGGGAGAAGGGAGCTTCCAGGGAGAAGGTGATTTGGCACCCATGATTTATGAATGGGCAATTGGGAGGGAGAACCATGTCTTACATACGCATTTGTCTGAAATTTGGGGGGAGTTACAGTTCTACCCCTGCCTTTAGGCTTCTGGGCTTGGGGTTGTGTACTGAGGGTTGGGGATAGTAGAGTAACTTTGCTTCTCCCAAATAGTGGGCGCGAGCGATTTCGGGCGTGGAGGGCGTGTTTTGAAATAGTGGGCGCGAGCGATTTCGGCCGAGGAGAGGGTGGTTTGCTAAGCATGGTTTATGAATTATTCGTCACCTGTCATTTCGGACGACGAGAGGCCGCTCTTGGATGAAGTTACGAACCTACCCTCGATATACAATGGGCCAATTGATGCGTGTCCCAACATAGGCCGGTAATTTGACGTCCCCCATTTACTTGCTCGGCAGAATTGCACAGAGCAGAGGGTGTTTAGCGGTTCGTTCAAATTTTGGAAGAACGAGCATCCACGTCTACCTTACCAAGTCGATTCAAATCAAATTTTGAAATATTAGCTTGTCACTTATTTTTTAGATGGTCAGATGATGCTCGGGACTAATATGTTTTTACATGCTCGTTGCTAATGATTTACTACATGAAAAATAGTTGACCCACTCAAAAACGGGAATCAGACCCAAAATGAAATATCTCGATTCAACGAAATAGCTCGATCACTAGGTCAAAATAGTGAACTAAATACAAAATTGAACACCTCAATTAAGTAGCATGTTGTTAGTATTATGGTACTCCATGAACATGTTGAAAGTCAAATTAATGAACTTGTTTGATACGCATATCTCCGTTCATGTGTGGATTGCCTACAACATGTTCGCCAATTCAAATATTTGATGCATAAATGTGACCTCCCCCTCTCCCGGGCTCATGTTCTCTCTCTCGCCGACAATGTTCAATTCTATCGCATGCACCCAAACACAGACCTTGTCGGTCCCTCTCCCTCTCTTTATCTCTCTCCGTGTGTGGGGGGGGGCTCTTTCTAGTTCGCATGCACACTCCATGTATAGGTTCTCTAGTCCAAGCTAAATATCTTGGGCACTCATCGTACGCATACAAATTCCCGGGCTTGTTGCCCGTAACTCTCTCACACACCACTTTGCCGTCTCGGAGCTCTTCCCTCTCTCTCTCAAACTCTCCATCTCCCTAGGTCACACATATGCATGCATATCTCACTCGCTCCATCTAAAACTCTCCCTCTCTCCCTCGTTCCCTCTCCATCTCACACACACACACACAATATCAAGCATAGCCAAGTATGATTGTCCCTCACTCAATTGTAGGCACACGTAGTCCCCCTATATGTACGTACATGACTGATTCTTAGTCTCCATCACAAACATGTGCATTGTCTCTTTCCCTCACTTGTTCTATCTCGATTTCTCTCGGGGCATATTTCTATCACACACACACACCTCGTCCCTCTATCTCCCACCCATATAGTCCCCTCACGATCTCGAGCAGATCTCTCTATCACAGACACACCCTCTCTCCCTCCCCATGCGTCCATCTTCTCCATGCGTCCCTCTCGACCTTTGTCCCTTGTTGGACATACCTCTATTGGACATGTGATATAGGGGTGTCTCACTCCATTGCAAACAATTACGCACTAGCTTTCTTCATGTATCTCCTCACCTCGCTTTCTATCTCGAAGATGCAAGTTTGATATGTTTGCACAAGAAACGAACACTCTCTCACTCTCTCTCTCTGATTTATCGTTCGTTGTCCCCTTCTCTTTCACACACACACACTCTCTCTCTTTGCACACTCACTCATTTTCCTTCACACGCCCTTGATCTCTCTGGACTTAGGCACTCTCGTCGGTCCATATCATATAGATTCATTGAAAATTCAAACATCACAAAGTTTGACCATGTCTGTGGAGAAAAACATTTACATCTAGAACGGCAAACATATATCATTAGTTTCATCATGAGATGTAGTTTTGTATGATGTATCTTTGGTACTGTAGATATAAATAATATTTGCTTAACCTGGTCAAAGTTTCCAATGCTTGACTTCTAAAGAAATTATATGCACTGCATTATCAAACTGATGGAGTATCTCTTTCCCCCTCTCAGCTATCTGACGCACCACTAATCAGCCATATCGGGGCTCCTCTATCTTCTCAAACTTTATATCTCCCTGATTTACACATATACATATCTCGCTCGCGCTACATAGACCCATCAAACACTAATGCACACCCCCCCTTGGGAACACATATATTGTCTCCTTCCATCCATACGTCTATATCGACATCTCTTGGGGTATCTACGATCACACACACACATTGTCACTCGAACTCCCACCCATGTAGTCACATCATGATCTCTAGGGGATCTCTCTATCACAAACATACACTCTCTGCTCCCATTGTCTCCACTTTCTCCATACATCTCTCTCGACATGTCTCCCTTGTTTGTCAGACCTCTCTTGGCCACGTGCTAGGGGTCTTTCTCTGTCGATTGCAAACAACCACACACTTTCTCCTGATTACCTCACTTCCGTTGTCGAAGATGCATGTGTGATATGTTTGCATAAGACACACATGCTTTTTCTCTACTTTATCATGTGTTCTCCTTCTCTCTTTCACACATGCACACACACTTTTTTCACTCAATCTTTCTATTTCACACACACACACACACACTCTCTCTAGTTGGGTACTCTCTCATGTCCATAAACATATGAATGTTTTGAAAAGTCAAACCTCAGAAAATTTTGACCAGGTATATGTGGAGAAAAACATTTACATCTGGAACGATCATTAGATTCATCACAACATGTACTTACTTCATACTATCATTTATCTTTGGTATTGTAGATATAAGTAATGTCTTTATAAACTTGGCCAATGTTTCAAAAGTTTGAATTTAAAAATAAGTACAAGAACTACATTATCGAACGGAGGCAGTAGCTCTTTCTCTCTCCACTATCTCTCATGGGCCTCCCCTCTCACTCGATCTTTATATACCGAGGCATTATACGGTCACTGTGTGAGCGAGAGCAGCACGTAATAATTTGACAAACGGTTAGTACAATACTATAACATTGGTACTAGTACTACTAGTAGCAACACCATCTGGATTTTGGTAGTACTACCACGTCCGTCTATTCGACTAGCAATATCTAGTAATGCATGTTACAAAATATACTATTCCCTCTGTAAATGAATACTACATGGAGTATTCATTTATTTAGTTTTGAACATAGTTTCGGATGATGTTATACACTCTCCCTTCTGGTAGATGTCTCAAATCTGAAATCTCATCAATCAGACTAGTATACTACTATTGTACTCACCGAGCGGTCAGCTTGGTAAGTTACAAAAAAAATTGCAATCAAAGACTACTACTCGGTCGGTACTCCCTCCGTACTGGTGCATTAGTCACATTACGAAAACCAAATAATCCCATAACTTTTAGGCGCGGTTCATTAACAACCCACCTTGTTCCCTGTTTTTTGCCATGAAAAAAGAAATCACCCAATTGGAGACAAGGGGTGCGTATGCATTCAATCACATGAGACTACTTAGAGCATGGTTAATAATATAGCCGGCCAGTGGCTATAACATGTTGCCATGCCATCTATAGCAAGCATGTAGTACAGTGGTCATTTCATTGCATGCAATGCTATTAATTAGCAAATAATCCCTCCGTTCCCAAATATTTGTCTTTCTAGACATTTCAAATGGTTACAACACACGGATGTATATAGACATATTTTAGAGTGTAGATTCATTCATTTTATTTCGTATGTAGTCGCTTGTTGAAATCTCTAAAAAGAAAAATAGTATTTAGGAACGGAGGGAGTACTATTCATTTCATGTATAATAGTAAACATTAAGTTCTCTCGTTTTCCACTCCGCCTTGGTTGCGGTGCACAAAATGACTATTCACCTAGACGGAGGGAGTAGTACTTTTTTTACATCTAGACCTATCATTCACTCTCACATATCATCTTGGAGCTCGTGCTATAGCCTGCTGTAAATCTACGGCCCGCATATCTTCTCTCTCATCCGATTGAGCAAAGATAGAGTACAATATTTTAGGCCTTACATCCCACCTACGAGGCAGCAGCCGGCTCTATTGCCATGTCCATGTCGTCTACAGTCTTCATATAGCCAAGAGCATGTAATAGAATAGCTATAGGTTGGTTGTTGGGTTGGATGTAACAATTAATATATGCATGCTGATATTGGGAAGAAAGCCAAAGCGCTAGTTTATAGCTAGCAGATCGGGCTGCAAGCCAGCTGCTGTGCCTCGTGCCTTGCGTATAGGCGGGTGACTGCTCAAGCGTCGGCTTTGCTCTCTCTCCTCACTTCACTCTCTTCCACCTAGGATTTTTATGACATGGAAGATCTTATAGCCTGTTGAGTAGGACTTATTATACTTGCTCTTATGCGATGACATTAATTACAAAATAAGCACCCCATGCAGTGCTCAATTATCTTTATGCAATACTACCATTAATTTCAAAATATGCTCCCTCTCTCTCAGTTTACAAGGCGTGAGCGTACCCCTAAATCATCAATTTGACCAACCTAATAGAATTCATATATTACAAAAAACATAAGATTGTAAAATTTAGATGTTCTATTGCTAACCAATGCATCTCCCACTTAATTCCCCCTCGCAGGTCACACATGGTTATCCTCGTGAAAACGTGACAGCGGCAGCATTAACTTGCATACATGCACAGACCAGTTATTAGAGCATCCATTGTGTGCATTTTTGCTACCTCTATAGCTGTGTCTAAGCCTTTAGAAGCTGCCTCTATACATTGCATGAAGTTGCCTCTAACAAAAAATCCTTGGCATCGCCTCTAAGCTAAGGCCCTTCCCAGTGCTCCACCGTGAACATGTGCTAAAAATATGACATGGCACAACATTTAAGGAGGGGAGAGAGTACTTTGGTGACACCAAGAAGAACCATTGACAAGCGCGAGAACCTAGGGAAACCACTTAAATGAAACAATTTGACCAATGCATGAAAAACTTTAGGTGCTAACTCATTAAAGAAAGTGTGCTGAGCATCTCCAGCCGCCCCCCCCCCCAGGACACCGATAAAACACCTCCTGGGTGTGAGCCAGCGTTTTTTTCGGCGTGGCGGCAAGCACATCCCCATCCATCGCCCCCAGGTCGGGCCCCAGACGCCCCAACAGTTCGGCCAAATTTTTGCAAACATGGCCAATTTCAACAAACACGGCATATTTCGGCGAAATTTAGGTGTTTTTTACACAAATAAAATGGACGGAAAAAAACCGTAAACTACGGGCCGAAGTAGGCGCTGAGCAGGGCGTAGTCGTCGCCGACGTCGTCCTCCTGCTTCTCCTCCTTGACACGGCCGGCGCCGCTTCTCGACACCTCACCTCGGCGCGCAGCTTCACGGCGGTGGCGTTCGGCGATCTCCTCCAGGGTGCGGCGCTGGCGGTCCAGCTCCATGCGCGCGTAGTCCTCGCGCACCCACTTTAGGGAGGCCTCTTCTTCGTCAACCTCCTCGGCGAGGCCAGGCTCCGGCTTCACAGCGGCGAGCACCGGCTCCGGCTTCACCGTCTCTAGTCCTGGCTCCCTCTTCGGCTTGACGAGGCGAGGAGGGTCCGAGGAGGAGGAGCCACGGCCGCCGTCCTTGATGACGAGGCCGGTGCCGCGGGTGTGCCTACCGGATGGCGTCTCGGCCGGCTCTGGCTTGACACTGACCAACGCCGGCGTACCGGAGGAGTGAGAGGAGGATCGGGAGGATGAGGGGGTGGAGGAGGATGACCAACCAATCATCCTCCTCGGCAGCCACGCACCGCCGCTCCGAGCGGTCGGGTACTCGAACGGCGGGTCGTTCCCGCCCACGAGGTGCGTGAGGACGCCGCTGAGCGTGCGGCTCGGGACGCCCCACCACAGGCGGCGGCCCTCGCTGTTGTTGCGGCCGCGCGGCGTCGTGGCGTTGTTGGCGGAGGCAAGCCGCTCCTCCTGCCGGCGTTCGAAGTACGCCGCCCACGCCGCGTGGTTGTCGGTGGCGTACTCCGGGAGCGCTCGCTCCGCGGCCGCTAGGGACGCCCGTGCACGCTCGATCTCGGCATGGAAATAGGCAGGCATCTCGAGGACGGGCAGAGGGGGGACAGGCACCCCACTAGCGCTGAGCCTCCACCGTGAAGGAGCACGTACGTCGAGCAGCGCGGGGTAGTTGGCCTCGTGGAGGAGGTAGGCCCTCATGCAACGAGCGGTGGCCGAAACCGTTGGCCGCCGCCGCATCGCCAGCGTACTTCGCGCTCATGGTTTCCGCGGGGAGAGAGAGGGGCTCGAACGACGCAGAGAGGGGAGGAAGTGCGGCGGCGAGGAGGGGGAGGACTGCCGATGGATGGGTGCCTCACCGACGCGGCCAGGGGCGCCTTTTATAGCGGCTCGGGGGTGGCCGCGTGCGAACGCGTGGTGGGAGGCGAGGCAGCGTCGCTGCACTGCGCCGCCCATGAATCAATGGCCGGCTGACCGGTGGCAGCCTTGGCATTGATTCCCCACGGGAAAACTGAGACGATGAGAACGATGAGGCGTCGTCTCACTGACTCGCCGGTCCCGCCACTCTTTCGCACCGAAACATTCGCGCCAGCGCCTCCCAGCGTGCCGGGTTCGACCTGGGTCCGCTGGCGCCAGTTTTGGCCCAATCCGGCGAAGAATAGGCTCGTGGGGGCGCGACTGGTCCTATTTTTCGACGCCGGCGCTAAAAAAGGCCTTGGGGGCCTGTTGGGGGTGCTGGAGATGCTCTTAGCAACAACAAGTTAAGCACCTATACATTGGGGACTTGAGTTGCTAAGGTATTTAATGCAGTTAGCACCTCATCTAAGCACCTATGAATTGGAAGAGGTCTAAGGGCATCCACAGTGGTTGGATGCAGCATTGCCTCTAAGCTAGGGTCCACATTGCTGCCTCTATGGTTAGTCAGAAATGCTGCAATGTATGGCATTTGAGTGCAGCCTCTATAGCGGTCCCAAAAAAACAATAACCAAGTTCATATCTTATTCACTTTTCAGTTGGGAGACTCAACAAAGTAGATGACATGTAGAAACAGATGGGTATTTTAATTGAAACCAAAGCCTGGAGGCAGCCTCTTATCTTAGAGGCGATGCCAAGGATTTATTGGTAGAGGCAACTTCATGCAATGTATAGAGGCAACCTCTAAAGGCTTAGAGGCAGCAAAAGTGCACACTGTGACTGCTAAGCCATGAACACATGCATGCGTGCTTCACCTCAAATCCTCGTCTTTGTTCTCCAAAGAGGTATTTCTTTGGCCAATTCATGCATGAGTGGAGGAGTTATTGTTGGGCTGCATGCGGAAAAAGGGGGAGAGGAAGTTGCATGCGAGAGAGTAATAGAGAGGGATGAGAGCCGGCTACACAGCCAAGTACTATTCCCAATATTTGCTCCGCTTTTGATGCAACAACCTTGGTACTATGAGAGATTCAGAACTTAGGCCCTGTATGGATGGAAGGAGGGAGTAGTTTCCAATGACATTATTTTTGGTTACATGCATTAACATTTTATTAGTTAAATAAAAGCTCCAAAATTGGAGCAAAATGCAAAGGGGACCGATAAACCAGTAAACATCAAAGTTCTCTCATTTTCCCCAACTTAGTCTTGGTGAGATGACTATACTGCATCGGCACTGAGGAAGGGCGGGGAGGCCCGAGGACTACATGGCCAACACGCACGTGAATGCAACAAAAACTGCACTTCTCATATAAAGGCTCCCCGCCAGTCCAATCTACGAAATCCTATGCACCTACGCACCCTAACCAACGGCAAGAGTGATCACTCCAGTCGTAAGATTAGTTGACTGGTAGAAGCTATACCCATGGAGGCAATGAGCGCGAGCATCAGCCGACTGTGCCAGATGGTCCATGCGCTGGCTTGCGGCCTGGCACCGAGGAACGTCTCCGTGTCGTGCTTGAGGTCGCTAGGTCGAGAAGCCTCTTGGACGGCAGCTTCATCTCCTTGTTCGACGAGGTTCTCGTCAGCTTCCTTGACAAGTTCACCATTGTCAAGAAGCTCGTGGAAGACCTTGACATACGCCTCCAGCCCACGCGCCCAGGCTCTGCGATTCCCACCACCCTAAATGGCCTCTATGGTGGCAACCTCTTCGACGCACTGGTGGCCCTATGACTGCCCGCCGTCGCGTCGGAGATTGTCCACCTCGAGGTCGCTCTCGCTGCGCAGCGCCTAGCGTAGCAAGACACCATGCCAGAGGAGGATGATAGGACGCTGGCCTTCTTGGACCTTAGGGAAACCTTGGACGGCATTGTTAAGAAGCATGTTGAGCTCGCCGCCAACGCCGCTGCTCCTCACCCGTCGGTTGGCTACCGGGCGCACTAGGGCGTGAGGATGTCATTGGTGGATCCATATATATCTTTCCTAAAAAGGCAAATATTTAGGAATGAAGGGACTTTATTGTACTAGTAATTATCTTACCTTTCGCATCAACTGCATAATTTTTGTACGTACCATGCATGAAGCGCGCCAGAACCAAACTTCTCAAAAAAATTTGGCATCAACTTCTCATTACTATCTATCGGTCGGGCCAAGGAGCAGAACCAAATTTTACATGTTACAAGTTCAGAAAGAAAAGCCTACCATGTTCGCGTCGCACCTCCACACGATTGGTCCGGCACGCCGCTCAAGGGGGGATGCGTGATGTGTTGCATTTTCAGTTAGAAGTGGGACCACAGTTGAGCAAACCGACTATCGGCAAACCCCCACCCCTCCCACCGCGCGATGGCTGAGTTAGAGAAAATAGGAGGGTGAAGATATAGTTGTAGCACGGATTCCAAGAAAATTGGTGTCAAATGGGACTCGTGTGGGTGGCGTGTGTTGTACTGCTAGACGTGAATGCTATTTATGACCCATGCCACTCCACTATATTGAGGTGCTGGTTACGTAGAGCAAACACATTATCTCTCCAGGAGTACGGTACATCACTAGTACTACTAACATTGTCGCAAAATTTCCTGCAGTCCGTGCTCAGCCCTCCTATCTCATCTCAGCCAGCCAGCACACTCGCGGAGTGTGCACATCGACTGTTTGCTCACATTCGGTCGCACATGTCAGTGAAAACGCAAGACGACCCACCGAACCTACTCATCTTTCACCTTGACGTGCTGGTGATGAAAAACAAATCCAATAAAGATCTTTGGTGGCCCCTTTTTGAGTTACTCAAGAGTAAGATTCTATTTACAGTTTGACCCAAGATGCACATCATGTGCCTTCAACTAGGACTCCATCTCATTGCATGACACGAGATGCTGGATGTTCCACGTGTCGACAAAATGAGGAAGAACTCGACTAAATCTTCTCCACATTTAGGCCGGAAGAGTAGGAAGCATGTCAAGCCTTGTGCCTACATCATACATACATATTGTATGAGCCCACCTCCGGCTATCACCATATTTCTCGGCCTCCGTGCCATAAGTAGCTCTAGTTGATGGTATAATACTGCTCCTAGGACTAACTATTATACTAGCATACTACTACTGGCTGTACGTGATGTGGTAACTTCATATAAATGGATGTTGGCTTTACTGCTACAGTACTCACACTCCAAGAAGTGACTCACAAACCATTCATAAATTGAGTTTATAACATGCTTATGCAAATGTACCATTCATTACATACAGCAAGTCACCAACACACAACAATAACAAGGATACATGTTGGAATATATATTATTTCCGACAAAAAGTCCTACTAGTAAATACTAAAGTTTTTTCACACAACAAATATCAAGCAATGAAATGAAATTCAGCTCAACCAATCCTCGGCGTTGGAAACGCTTGCTTTGAACCATAGGCAAGCCTCTGCGAAGGGCCAGCTATTGTCAATATCAAGACCAACGCAAAACTCATCATCTAGGTTGAAGCGGCCTATAGCAGGACTCATACTGTCATAGCTAGTGTATGGAACCATAGCAATGTCCGAGGTATAGATATAGACACAGTTGCTTCTCATAAATGGTAGTAACTTTGTGGCAACAGCATCAGGATCGCCTTTCACCATCATTGGATGGTTTCGTCCAAGGAAGAGAGAGTATCCTCCAAGACTATCAATACGGAACGAGGCAAAAGGTGTTGGCGCTAGCGCCCTAGTATCGATCCCGAATACCCTGCAACGGATGTTGGAATAGGCCCGGAGAGTGGGACCATGGGAGATAACACCTGGTTCCTTAGTAACATCAGTATTGCCCTGTATACAGACAAGAGGTCATCCATCGGAATAAGTTGCCAGGCGCCACTAAGTATATAGGTCCTGCTCGTCCTCATGCTCGTGATCATCACCATCGTCATCTCCCCCTTGGTTATAAAAAATTTCAAGTATAGGAGGTGGAATGTTCACAGGACCTTGGAAACAAAAGAAGGTTAATTAGTACGGTGATACAAACTAGCTTGCATGTGGGTGAAACAATTGTAATTACGGTGGAAGACAAACACCGAAACAGTAAGGATCCCATGCTAAAACAGTGCCACAAGTGGTGGCAGAAAACACAAGACACTCTTATTGAATTGCATCACAGTACTCGTTCGTGTACAAAAATTGATTTTTGAGCAATATCCATCAATCTGTGGAAGTAGAGATGACAAAAAACTTGTCGAAGATAGCAAAAACATCATAGTTCTTGTAATCCCAAGCACGGTTCGGAACTCGAGAAATTACTATCTTCCGTAGACGACATTCATCATGATAGTATCTGAACATACGTAGACTATATATGTGTTGAACCTCAGGGCAGTCTGCGATTTTTGAAATTGGAACCGGTGACGAGTGTACAAATTCACAAGTTTCCACTCGTAGTTGTTCCCAATATAAACAACCCAATATCCATTTGCGCCTGCCCAGGACTTACCCTTAAGCGATGGCATCTTAACATCACACGAATCAGTATGAAGCAGCATGAACTTTCACAAGCCAAGGCTTTCGTCGTCCTCGCGACGGCGAGCAGGGTCATGGCAAAGAAGATAGGGGAGATCAAACCGCTCCTGAACCCTTGGGTTGTTTGTAATGATCCTATTTGTTGAGTCGAGAATGGTCTTGTACGGACCTGCCATGCCAGTCGAGGTGATGATGTCGCACCGATCAATGAATTCCTCCACCACGTCATCTTTCAGATCGGGGCAATAATAATGGGGTCGTTTTCGCCTCTTCCCTCCATGGAGAAGATGATCGAACAATGGCAGAAGGAAGGGTGAAGGCAAATGTAGGGAGGAAGAGCGTGCAACATCATTTCCAAATCGAGAGGGAAAGGCGAATAGGTGGTGGACGGTTGCCATGGTATAGGAAGAGGTGCCCTGGCCTACATAGATGTCTGTTCGGAAATTGTACAAAAGGAGTTGCCGTCGTCTCACTGACATGTTGGAACGGGACCACATGTTAACGAAACATGGTGAGAACTTTCTCGTGCAAAATGTGATCTGGCCTCGTTGGCCCGAGGTGCCTCATTATTTCTCGACTTTATTTTTGTAATGGCGTGCCATTCAGTTTTGAAGTACCACTAATTGGTACTGTATGCTGAGAAAATATTAAACTTCTCTACCACATTACCACTACTCCGCCTCGTAGTAGTATCAAAAAAGATATATAGGCTGGACCTTCAGCGGTTGCTCGCTAAGGGCTGCCCACTTGCTTTTCACACTATCACCCTCTCTCCAAAGCAAAAAAGGATGGCAGTGGTCCCTCTCTCTCCCTCCTCACCCTCACCGGTGGTCACAGATCCGCTAGGATCCCATCTGCTAGGGAAGAAAAGGACGTGCAGCATTGACGAACTCGTCATCGATGAGCGAGGTCACAAACTGACGACAAGCTCGTCCTCTCAGAGCTAGCGCCCGCACGGGATGGCCTCTGTCCCCAAGCTCGCTGCCGTAGTGTGTGCGGAGGACGACGACCACGAGCGAAGACACTTCCCGCCGACCCTTAGGTATGCTACATATTTTCGAATCATACCCTTATTCTATTGCCCCCATCTGCCACGTCGCTGGATGTGGATCTTTTTCCACTCCACCATCTCCACAATTTCCTATAATCTACTCTGCTAGTCACGCAGAGAAAAACCTTAATTTGCACTATTAAAGGAAACCCTACTTCATGCAGACTAATCCATGTCTTGGTTGAATAAGGAAAGTAAGGAAGAAAGTACTGTCGAAGAGAATAGGTATTGAACCCGCATCTAGGTTGAAAAGGGGATGGCCGTGTCTCTTGGTTGAAAAAGAGTAGAAAGGCATGGTCGATTGGTTTGTTTTCCTTACATAGGAAAAAGGTGGCTAAAGAGAACCAAAATGGGACGTAATCCACATATGTTGCTTGGATCTTTGTTGCTCTGGGCAACCATCCCTCCCTCACCACTCTATGCGTCCATGGAGGTACATACTGATTGTGGATGTATTAAAGATTTTTCAGCTAAGGCATTCTAATGATGTTGGACAACCAATATACCAACGATGAAACTTGTTACTACCTTCAGATTTTTGCACTGTTAATTCTTATAGATTACATACCTCACTTTCATGAGATAAGTCAATTTTTTTGTATAGTGTCTCCAGAATGCCAAGGCGCTGATGTCATTTTATTTTCGTTAAACTGCACAAAAAATTATGAGGAAAGGTCAAGAGTGGGCACCTCGTTCTCCGTCTGTTTTCTTTGATTCGGTTGATAAAGTTTTATGTTTAATCGACTATCAAGGTTGGGATAGCAATTTTCACGTCCTCTGAAGTTCGAAATGATATATACCTTCAAGGTACATGGTTTGCAATTTTTTATACTATCATTAGTTCATAATGCTAGTTACCTTCAGACTTTTTTATTTGGTTTAATGCTGTTGCCAGCTAGTATACCAATGCTGAAACTTGTTACCTTTACATTATGTATTGTTAATGCTTATAGAAATCTTCTAGTGCTAGCTTATGGAGATCAGTTTAGTAAAACCATTATCTGTACCCCGTAATAAAAAAATTACTCCACTATTGCACTAGCCACTGGATTAGTGTATATTTGTACTATTCGAATGGTGTTGCATTAGCGTACAGACACATATAAGGTGTGGCAACGTTTCCTAGAACAACAAGTTTCAGCATTGGTATACTAGCTGCGCAACAAGTTTCAGCATTGGTACAAAGGGTGTAGAGTTCACTCAAATACTGCCAGTAAAGCTAGTCACACCTTTGTTAAAATTAATGTTCATTATGTTACCAGAGGAGGTCTACATGTTTGTCTCTAATGCTTGTCGATTACATACCTGACATCATGATGTAATGGGAAGTCATTTCTTTTTGTACAGTGTCACTAAATTGTTAATGCGATGATGGCATTTTATTTTAGTTGAACTGCACAAAATATGCTTAAAAGAAGAGGAAAGTTCAGGAATGATTCAGTTTTTCAGAAAATACTATGTATGCCTTCCTGACATCAACCGATGTCTCCTTATTTATTCCTTTAGACAGGTGGTTAGAAACAGTCTTGCTACCTTTTCCCATTAAGAAATTTGAATGCTTATATTTGTGAGTCTATGCTTCAACTAGTTCCACTTATATAGTAATCACACTTTCAATATCTATGCAAAAAGGTTGACGCGCACGCAAGTGGTTCAACATTAGCGTGGAAGGGTCAGGATGCTCGATTTTAGTGGAACTGCACAAAAATCCCAAATGGTTCAACATTATGAGCATGTTTTCTTCCAAACCGTTATATCCAATCGGTGGCACTATGAGCTATTCATTACGAAGGTACATGATTTGCTACAATCTTGCTACTCTTTTTGTACTATCGTTAGATAGTAATATTAGTGGTTTGCATGTGAATTTATTGGCAGGGTGGACCTACATTGGAGGTGCAGGACATTACTCAATGATTGGATGCTCAATTTCGGTTGTATCGATTTAACCTCTTCCAGCACTGCGAACATGGATATCCTTGGTCTGATGAAGAATAGGTGCTATATTTCTGCTTTGTACCAGCTAATCAATTCAATACAAAATTGTCCAGGGCCAAACATGACAGTATCAAATTGTCCAATGCAAAACATGACAGATGCTAATCGGAAACGACTAGCAGAGATATGTTTAAACCGAAAATAAAAGGTGGGGTATATGTTAACTAGCTAGTTAATATTTGTGCAAACAAATGTCTGTCCGTTGCTAGTTGGCGAACAAAGAAAGTTAGTTGAATTTTTGTGGAACTGCACAAGAGAATAGTATAGCCACTGCATGCAGTGCCATTTGAAAATAGAAACAGAAAGATTGGATAGTCACTTCATGGACTGCACAAAAGTAGTATTGTACTATTTATTGGCCAATAGTAGGTGCTTTATTTCTTTGTTTTGATTGTCCAATCGGCATCATTTTGCCAACATTAAAGTTGTAGTCCGAAAATAGTCTCGCCGTGTGATCAATAGATGACCAACTCATATTTCAGTGGATGTTCCTCCATCATGTGTGGTTCACTTTTATGGTTACATATGTTGGTGAAACCACTTATGTTTGCAAGTGGAAATGTAAGCTTCACGATCAGATTTGTCTTTCATGTTCTGAATGTTGGCCCAGAGAAGCATCCATGTCAGTAGCAAGAACAAATGTTTTTTCTTGATCTTTGCTTTAGGAGCTACATATTGTATATGATCGGTGAATCATTGAGATGCATTAACATGTTGATCTTATGGATGGGAATGGTACTAGTTGGTTGTGAATTTGGACTATTAATGGGAACATAATACAAAGACAGGCCTGTGAGTCTCGCATGAACCTTTCGAATGGATCGGCTCTTTCAATGTGCACATCATAATCCTTATTTTTGTGTGCTCAGTGTTTACAAGTTACTAGAAGTTCCTTATTTATGTTCTCTCAATGTTTAAAAGTTATAGATTGATCACTAGCTAGCCTACCAATACGCTCATGGCAGTTGTAGTTGCGACGCAAGATCCAAAGGTGGCAGTTTTTTTGAATAAAAATGCCTACCTCTGAAGGAACTGACAAGCTATTCTGAAGAAAATGCCATGAATCTGAAGATACTGCCAGCAAAAACATTTGCAAATGCCTTATCTCCCAGCGAATGTTCATCAGCTAATGCGATCCTACACGTACACTATCCAACCTACTCAATCCTACACGAATAAATAGCGGATCACGCATATACTACCTCCTTTCTGGTTTGCAAGGCTCAACTCAAAAATCTCACCAACCAAGGTAGATGATGAGTGGTGGATTAATTTTTTACTGGGAGGGAGTACCTCATCTGGATGATTCGAGTGCACTCATTTGATCATCTTGCCGATGTGTGACCCAGCATGGACGGGTTGCACCACTGACAGGGCGGGACGACAAAACTATTTTGTAGGGGGCCGGGACGGCACAATCATAATTTCAGTTTTTCCAGTTTTCCACAGTAAGCTGGCTCACTAAGCCATGGCTGCTTATGCATTAAATTGTGATGACCGTCCAATTTCCCGCGAACTTCACCTACCTTCTGCCTATAATTACCGGTTCCCAGCCTTCTCTGGTAACACCTTCACCCAACTCGCCCTATCGGCTCCCCTCACAACCCCCACCGGCCCGACGTCGCTCGCCACTTGCCCTCGCTCTCGCCACGTCCGTCATGCCCCCGACTGTCCGCAATAGGCGACGCTAGAGGCGCTCACCGCCGTAGTTAGTGTTCGATTATTTACCAGAAGGAAGACGGAGGGAGGAGGCATTCTATTGGTCTTTATATGGCAATGCGGAGTACGAGGACTTGTTCGAGCAGGACCGCCTGGCGGAGGAGCAGCGTATCGCCTATTCGCGCCACCAGCAGGGCATGGACCAGCAGCGCACCGCCGCTCTGAGTCACGAGGAGAGCGCCCACGACCGGGCCGACTATGTGGAGGCAGGTGCCCGGCAAATAGCCTTAGGGGCTATCATGCACTCACGGGTGCGCGATGCTGAATTTTACTACCAGCTCGTCAAGTAAGTTTTCTGCTTAGAAGCCGAAGCTTCGGTTTATCATGCTGGCATGGAAAGGGCCAACATGTGCGAGCAACGTGCCCTATTGCACCTCCGGCAAGTCCGAGGCAAGGAGGAGGACGTCGATGCCGGCATTTAGCGTGTACCGCAGATTGCGTCCTGCATCGTCTAGTTAGCTAGGAGTAAGTTAGTACTTGTACACTAGAGTATTAGTTGGAGTAGTAATTTAACTTGGCTATTATGGTTGTCAACGTGGAAGTTCAGTACTCTATATCCAATCAGACCTGCTACTTTGCCGTGAACGTTGAACTTTCTGTGTGAACGTATGGAATGGGCTATTATTTTTGTAAATGTGATGTATTTGTCCGCCACGAGTTTAGAGGCTGACTTGTGGTCCTACTAGGTTGACGCGTACACAATCAGGAGATGATTGTATGTGAAGAGGATGACAGCAAGGACCCACCTTGGTCATGGCAGAACGCAAGCAAGTGCCTCCTTATTTCAAGGAAAAAAAATTGGTTCCTCCTAATGGATTTCTGACATCCGGGTCCCATGCCATTGTCAACGTAGTGAATAAATGAGAGAACTGCACAACGAGTGGCTGACACCAGGGACCAAGCAGCTTACCCAGTTATTTTTGTTTTTGAGATGGAAGAAGGGTGTCAACTGGGATGTGCGGGGCACTCTGGTCTGTCTAGCCTGCCTTTTCTTTTATGTTTACCACAAGACCAGCCGGTAGTTTTTTTCTTTCTGAAAATAACTAGCCTAGTTTTTTTGTTCTTTTGCAGAATACCCAGCCGAGGCCTACTTGCTTTGTTAGCCCTGCTGGGCTGCAAATCTTTTTACATGGAGACGTTCATTCGACTTGCACAAAAATGGGCTATCAGTAATGAGAAATGGGTTGTACATTTCTAAAACACATAAAACCGGCAATTAGTTTCAAATTTCTTTTTTTTGAGATTTTAAATACCATTGATTTTTATGCGTGGACAATTATTTGAATTTTGATATGAATTATTTTTCAAATAAGTTTGAATGTGACTCAAAATTTCGGGATTAAAATAGTTCCTACCGCACCGAAATATGCACAATTTCGTATAATGTTTTAACCGTGGCCACAATATGGGTTGTAATGCTAACAAAAAGAATATGGGCTCAAAAACATCCTTAAGAATTAGCGGATGGGCTGTAGATTAAAAAATGGCAGATAGGTTTTATGCTGTTTTCCACATATTTGAGGCTTACTTGTGCAACTACTATATGTTAACGCGTACTCTTTCCTTAAAAAAAGGTTGACGCGCACGCAACGCCGTTTCAAGTTAGTTCACACACGAGAGCAGTGACTGTTGGATGTCCATCCAACAACCGTCGTGCTTCTTCAATCTCTGCTCTGCCTGCTCCAGCCACTCAAACAAGCGCCGGCGGGACTGCCAGCTCCCTCCTCCCACGGCCAGCTGTGCTGCCACGCAGCCTTCACCGCCCGACCGTACTCCCATCGCTGGCCTATCCATCCCTCTACTCTCCCAAACCTCCTATTATTCTCTGGCGACGGCAGCCTCACACTGCAGCCGAATCAGTAAACCCTCGTACTCCCCTTGGAAGTGCGTTATATCAACTAGAGGGGGGTGAATAGGCGATTCTTACAAATTCGTCACTAAGGAAATTCTAGGTGAGGAATTTCCTAAGCAACGAACTACTTAATAGCGGAATAGGTACTCAGGTGCAAGCATAACAAGATAGTAGCATGGTCATCATGATGAAATGAAAACAAACACATAGTACAAGTAGTGTGTAAACAGGATAAGCAGGCTGAGGACTAAGGACTGAAGAAATAGGGTTGAGGAAATTGAGAAAGTATTCAGTCAAAGTCTTCAAATAGTACAGATCATGTTCAACAACACATGAATGAGTAAATGGAAGAGTTGAGGAAATAGAACTAGTAGGCTTGATGAAGACAATGATTTGTTAGACCAGTTCCAACTGCTGTGACCGTTGTACGTCTGGTTGTGGTGGCTAGGTTATTATACCTTAGGACACACAGTCCCGGTCACCCAGTCCTGGACACACATTCCAAGATACCAAGTCCTCACCGTATTCCCCTTGAGCTAAGGTTACACAAACCTCGCCAAATCACTCATGGTAAGTCTTCACAGATGACTTCCAGACCTTCACAGACTTCGTCACTTGGCGATCCACAATTCCTCTTGGATGCTCTAGACATTGACGCCTAACCGTCTGGAAGATCACAGTCTTCAAAGGTAACAAGCGTCGGTTCCACACAGGAACAATCTCTTCAGTGATGCTCAATCACTTTGGGGTTTTAGGTGTTTGGGTTTTGGGTTTTTCCTCGGTTGATGATTTTCACTCAAAGTCCTCGGAGGATGGGTTGCTCTTGTGACAAGTGTCAGTTTCTTTCATAGCAGCCAACCAGCTAGTGGTTGTAGGCGGCGGCTCTTTATAGCCTAGGGAGCAGCCTGACATGATAAGACCTAAATGCCCTTCAATGATATGACCGTTAGGTTAGGTGGGTAGATATTTTGGGACAGGTGGCGCATAGCACAACAACGGTCGGAAATTTGAGTATAAAATTCCTCAGGGCTATCAGTTCCTCACTAGTACGCAATCGGCACTATTGAATTCCTAACTTCTTAGTCAGAAAAAATTCCTTAGATATCAAAAGATCTTCATCTCTGTCACTGAAGAAATTGACTGAACTGTATGAGATTTCCAATGGCTTCACTCGAAAGGATTGGATAGTGTAGGCTTTAAGTTGAGCATCACTTGGAAATGTGTTTCCTTAGTTTTTCCTTGACCCCCTTTAACTTTATGGTGTTTCCTATGACTCAAGAAAGAGAAAATGAAACTACGAAAACAAAAGTCTTCACGCTTCATGTTCCCCGCATGAATATCAAGTCTTCATGGTTATACCAATTTCTTCACTTTCAAAATCTTCAGAAAGCCTTCAGAAATCCAAAGTCTTTAGTTGAAGACATTCATTTTTAGGGGTCGACTTTCTCTATAAATCTCAAACTCCTCATAAACTTGTAGACCTATGTACACTTACAAATGCATCAGTCCCTTAACCTATAATTCTTCAATACACCAAAATCACTAAGGGGCACTACATGCACTTACAATCTCCCCCTTTTTGGTGATTGATGACATTATAGGTCAATTTTTCAACGGGGATAAACATATGAAGTGTAAATACTGATATTGAGGAATTTGATTGCAAGATATAGAAGAACTCCCCCTAAAGATGTGCACAGTGAGGAATTTGCTTTTGAAGCAATGCACATTTGAAGAGTGGTATCATGGAGATCCCCCCCTATATATTGTAATTCATACACACATTTAACATATGATATGAAGAATTTGAAATGCATGATGAAATATGGTGACTGATGTAATTTAGCATGTGTGCATTAACATATATCAGGAAATAGCATGCAGAAGAACATAGAGAAAGTATCAGACCACCATCGGGTTTAAGTTTACAACTCGATCCAACCAAGTCTTCAAAAGAACGAGAGTTGTAACTTAGCAAAAAACACCCATATATAAAGACCCACTTGAAGACTAACTCAAATTTCTTTCATCGTATGACCAAAAGGGACGAAAAATGAGGACTAACGCCCCTCAAGAATATCACGAAGACGACGGAGGAGCGCCGGTGTTGTTGGGGTCGGTTGTTGAAGTAGGGTCTGCCGTAGTGTCGTCCAAATCTTCATACTCATCGGTCTCGCTTGATGAAGATATGAGCTGGCCACCAAGGAAGGAACTTTTACTTTCTTGAATTTCTTCGCCGGAGGTTGAGACCAGTCAAAGTCCTCCTTGAAGCCCATTTGCTTCAGATCTTCTTCTCTATAGAGATGAGACACAACAACCCAGGTGCGATTGAAAACTTCATGGAGGTAGTAGTGTTTTTTCTTCGCGGCATTGTATGTAGCAGTCATATTGTGAAGAATTGAGCCAAACTGCCTCTTGTCCCATTTACGGTTGCGATCGACCTTCTGATGAAGACTGAGGAGAAGCTCACGATCAGTCATCACCCTTGGAGTTGTGGCTTGAGGATTTTTCTTTGAGGCATTGGCGGCAGAGTCATGAGTGGCAAAGTCATCATTGGTGGAGTAGGATGCAGCTTTGCGGAGCTGACCATCCAATGGATGAATTCCTTCATTAATGATTGCAACTTTGCCTTTTCCGTCAACTGAGGAATTTGCCCTTTTGAGAACTTCAAGTGGAGGCAGATAGCTGAGATGATTCTGAAATTCAGCCTTGTATGTGATTGAAGACCTTGTTCTGATGAATCTCATGATCAAGGGAGTATAAGGCTTCAAGTCAAAAGGAAACAGTGCAACATTGGCCAAAGTCCTCATGAAGAAATCATGATTGTTGATGGGGATCCCATGCATGATATTGAACAGTAGATTCTTCATGATGCCAATGACCTCTTCTTCATTCGAGTCGTGGCCTTTGATTGGATTCAATGTCTTTGTCAGAATGCGATAGACAGTCCGAGGCACATATAGCAATTCCTTCACGAGGAATTTGGTTCTCAGTGCTTGACCAGGCTTTAGTGGCTTCATCAACACTTGCATATAATGGTCAGTGAGTTCAGGTTCATTACATATAAACCATGCACCTTCAAGGGGAGGACTGATAGGTAGGGCCTAAAGCAACTCAGAGGCCGGTGCTTTGAAGTGAGTGTTTTCTATCATCCAGTCCAACACCAAAGAGTTCACATCTTCAGCAGTTCCGGTGATGTGCACTGTTGCATAGAACTGAAGAATGAGCTCTTCATTCCAATCACATATATTTGTGCAGAGGGCGAGCAGTCCAGCATCGTAAAGAACATTGAGGATGGGCGTGAAGCAAGGCAGTGACTCCATGTCCACATGAGGAATATCCGCATGGTCGAAGACTTTGTCCTTATCAAAAAGCATTGAAGAATAGAAGTTTGCTTGGCTGGAAGTCCAGAAGTGCTTCCTTCTAAGACGAGCAGAGTCCTATCGGTTGAAGTATGTGAAGAACACATGCTCATGGAAGAAGTCATCAGCCTCGAAGTTTTGATTCCTAGAGAAGAGATCCTTTGGCTTGGGCTGAGGAGTATCAGTTAATTGCATCACAGCCTCAGGAATCATAGGCTGATGAATTTTAGTTTCTGATTCAGTTGCAGCCTGAGTCTTTTTTTTCTTCAGCAGCATTTTCATCTGCACTAATGGCTGGAATTCCTTCAGGTATGGAAGGAGTCGTGCAAGGTTCGTCAGAGCGCGTTTGAACTTGAGTGTGCTCTGGGGACTGAGGAAATTGTTGCAATGGCGTGAACAATGGAGAGTTGGGGTGCCGACTTTCCCAAAAGTCATCATTCATCGAGGGAGTTGTGCTTCCAATGTCCAATTCATCATCATTTTCACTTAATTCTTCAATGCCTGCCTCTTTAGCTGTGAACTGAGGCATAGGCGATGAGATCACTGGGGTTGAAGGGATATTATCCACTTCAATTTCTTCATCCAACTTCTTTGAAGAAGCAATAGAAGGAACATCTTCATCAGATCTGCTTGGGATCACATATTCTTTTCCAAAAGGAATGATTACCTTTGATGGCATGCTTGAGAGAGGAACAACATCAATGGATTGTTGACCGAACTAGTCAATTTCTTCATCTTCTTAGGGGCAACAGACTCCGAAGAAACAGATGATTTCCTTTTCTTCACTACTACTCATTCCAAAACCTTTGTTTTCCTCACTTCTGATGCAGAAGGAAGAACTGGACTTGGTGTTGGTGCAGGAGGAGCAGAGGAAATTGGTTCAATTACCTCTGGCACAACCATTTCAGTTTGCCTGGTTTGCTCAGTTTCTTCAGGCACAGCGGTTGAAGTCTCAGCTGGCCTGGCTTGTTCCTCAGGCGCAACACTAGTGGTTGCCCTGGCAATTTCTTCAGCGGCTGGAATGTAGTCATCAGCCTTGGTAACTTCAGTTTCATCAGTAACCTGATTTTCATCAGCGGTGTTGGCATGTTCTTCAGTGGGCCTAGCAGATGCCTCAGCCTGAGGAGATGCATGTTGTGTTGGTGCTGCAACGTTTGAGGTGAATCCCTTGGTCCGATTGACGAATGTGACTTTGGCTCCCAACCGATCAGCACGATAGCTTTCAAATTCATCATTGAGGTTTTTGATCTCAGCTTGCAGCTTCACAAGTTCTTCATGAGACATATTCACAACATTTTTCTTCAAGAGTCTTTCCTTCTTGAACTGATCCTTCTTTGTTTTCCTGGCCTGCTTAATCTTCCATTTTTCCTCACCAATGAAGGCAGTCAGCATATGACTTTGATCAGGAGTGAGGTTCATCTCATGCAAATGAGTGTTGGTGTCCTTATGCCATAGGTCGATGAAATCAAGGATCAACTTAGGATCCAACATCAATGGCACATTACTCCCTTTGGCTTTAGCGGCATTTTCCTATCTGTCTATGATGATTTTGGTGAGTTCCTCATCATCAGCTTCGTCATCACTAGAAGGCACATGGAAGGCGACTTGCTTCTTGTGAGGATTTGGTCTAGTGCCACGTCCTGCAGTGGCCTTAGACTTCAGCAGAGTGGGGCCTGTTGAGGAATGCGGAGGAGCCGAAGAACTTGCATAGGCTCCTGGGGCAATAGAGATGCCTGTTGTCCTTTGGCACAAGGGGACATGCACATGTGTTCAGGACTATGGTGGAGCTGGAGCAGCTTGAGGAATTGACCGTTAGGTATTTGCAGAGCGGGGGCATGAGGGTATTGCTGAGGATCTTGGCTGTGAGGCAGAAGAACTAGGCTTTCGAGCTGGTTTCTTGGGCATAGCATTTTTAGGCTTGCTAGCAGGGGCCTCAGTAGCAGCAGCAGCAGAATCTTCATTGAATTTCTTCACTACCTCTTTGGCCATCCCAGGCAACTTGGCTTGACGCTTGTCCCATTTCTTTGGAAATTCCTCACCTCTTCTGATGCTAGAGGGATCAGCAATTTGGCCAGATGCCAATGGAAGTCTTGGGCATGGAGGGTGTATCGTGAATTTCTTCATGTACTTGGGTGTGACATAACGATATTCCCTCCATTCTCTAACCCACCTTCTATCTATCCTTTGTATGCACACCTTGCGCTGATTCTTGGTCTCCTTGCCATATTTGGCCTCATCAGGAGTGCAGTATTCTTTATAGATATCATCAGGAATTTCAAAGCAGTGTTGACTTCTAGTTTCTTCCCTCCTTTCTGAGGTTTCTTGCCATCAGCCATTATCTTCAGCTGAGGATTTTGAATAATTGAGTTCTCTGAGGAGGTGCACAATTTTTCTTCGAGGAACGCTGCTAATGAGTTAAGTTTATGAGAACCTAGAGATTCGACAGCAGACATTTGTACCTGTGAACAAAGTATATGTGCGAAGAATTTGGAGAGGTCATATGCATTCTCAGCAGTTTTTGCAAAAAGGAACAAGTTTGAGAAATTTGACTAGATGTCACTTGAAGAATTTCACTAAGCGTTCTTTGACTTAGGTTCCAGAGTTGTGTAGAGTGAAAATCCACACAATTGAGGAATCTTGAAGAAAAAAGTTGCATAGAGAAACAGATCAAGAATTGATGTTTGTGTGAGGTGTTTAGAGTGCGAAATTGAAGAATAAACACATTTTTGAAGATTTGTAGAAATCACTAGAGTTGACAAGGGCAGTAAAAGTAGCTTTTAATTACCCTTGATGAAGAACACGACGAACTGTGAATAGTTGATTTGAAGCTCGTCGGTTCACATCTTCCACTCCCTAGCTTGGCAGAGGAAGACAGCTACGGCGGCTGCGGAGTGAAGAAATCTGCGGCCGGTGTGAGTATGATGGCGACAAGGTCGATGCAGCGAAGCTCTTCCTCACCGGCGATGATGGAAGTAGCGGCGGTACTAGGTTTTGAGAGCTCGAGCGAGGGACTGGAGGTCGAGCGGAGTAAAAACGAAGTGAGGAGGGTGAGGGGGCGGTATTTATAGCCGAGGTGAAAAAAATGTTGGCCCGAGGAAAATGGACGAATGTGCCCCTGACCCTTCTCATATGTGCGACATGTGTCACCCACATACAGAGAGGCGGAGATCGTGTGAGATCATGGGTGAATTGATAAGTCATATAGTGGAATGTGAAACGGTTTGAGCGGCAAATCCGAAAATTCAGATAGGAAAATTTTGACGTTGCGTTCACAAATTCTTCAGCTGCCAAGGACACAGTGAAGATTTTGAACAAGTTTCATATAGAATGCATATGAAGAAATTGTGAATAGATTGGGTTGAGTTTAGCATAGAGGGGGACGGGTCTGATCACATTCACTTAGCAGAAAACAACTTGAAGAAATAGCAATAAGTGAATTATGTAGAGCACATAAACTCAAATTATATACATAGTAAATGAAGAAAAACAAAGGAAAGCGTGTAGACATTGTAAAGTTGAAGAAATTGAACAGTTGAGGAATTTCAAAAACTGAAGAAAAACTCAAATTGAAGACTTTCAACTTTTGTTGGTGGCGTGACCCACCTTATAAGAATGACGATTTCAGACACTGCATACAATTCTCGTGGGGCTCTGAGAATCAGTTTCTTCATTAATTTCTTCACACTTAGAGGGTTAGTCTTCATTGATTGAAGAAAAACGTTACTTCGGTGTTCTGCGTCAAAGTTATCAATTTTGCATAAGTGTTAGGATGTGTGTCCTTTCAAAGAACATTCGAAGATTCTAAGATATTTAGCTCACTCCGCAACTTGCAAAATATCTTCTCATCCAAGGGCTTAGTGAAAATATCTGCCAGCTCGTCTTCAGTCTTCACGTGGTAGATGGAAATATCGCCCTTGAACACATGATCACGAAGAAAATGTTGATGTATCTGGATGTGCATTGTCCTTGAGTGCTGAAATGGGTTGTGAGCAATCTTGATGGCACTCTCATTGTCACAGTAGAGTGGTACATTCTGCATGTTGACGCCATAGTCCTTAAGGGTTTGATTCATCCATAGTAATTGAGCACAACATGACCCAGCAGTTGTGTACTCAGCTTCAGCAGTGGAGAGTGATACACAGTTCTGCTTCTTCGAGGACCAACATACTAAGGATCGTCCAAGGAAATGGCATGTGCCGGATGTAGAATTGCGATCCACTCTATCATTAGCATAGTCAGAGTCGGGATATCCAGTGAGATCAAAATCAGAGCCCTTGGGATACCATAATCCAAGTGTTGGAGTGTGAGCTAGATATCAAAGAATATGCTTCCCAGCCTTATGGTGTCATTCCTTCGCTGTAGCTTGAAATCGGGCACACATGCAAACACTAAGCATAATATCTGGCCTAGATGCACATAGATACAATAAAGAGGCAATCATGGAGCGGTGTACCTTTTGATCGAATTCTTTACCATTTTCATCGGTGCACGGTTGGCCATTTGTGGGCATAGGGATTTTGACGCCTTTGCAATATTGCATGCCGAATTTCCTCAGAACATCCTTGAGGTATTTTTCTTGAGATATGAAGATGACATTGCGTTGTTGATGAATTTGAAGGCCTAGGAAGAATTTCAGCTCTCCCATGATGGACATTTGATATTCTTCACGCATCATGTAGCCAAATTCGTCACTATAAATGTCATCAGTACAACCAAAGATAATATCGTCCACATAGATTTGACACACAAATAATTCATCATCATATGACTTAGTGAAATGAGTTGGGTCAAGTGAACCGATATTGAAGCCTTTCTTCGTGAGGAATTCCTTCAAAGTATCATACCATGCCCGAGGGTCCTGCTTGAGGCCATAGATGGCCTTGTTGAGTTTGAAGACTTTGTCAGGATGTTTAGGATCTTCAAAACCTGGGGGTTGAGCAACATATACTTCTTACTCAAGCTTAACATTGAGAAATGCACTTTTCACATCCATTTCATATAAGATGATACTATGATGGTTAGCATAAGCAAGTAGTGTCGTGGAAATAACACGGCAGATGTCCGGTTTAACGGACTTGATGATGGAACCATCGCACATGTTAGCTTGAAGGGGTTAAAAGGACACAAAGGACACAGAGGGTTTATACTAGTTCGGCCCCTTCGATGAAGGTAAAATCCTACGTCTAGTTTGGTTTGGTATTGCTTGGGCGTCGATGAACAGGGAGCAGATTGCTTGCCTGTGTCTCGACGGGTTGTTTCTTGATTTTTCTTGAACCGTCGCCGGGTCGTCCCTTTATATAGAGGCGACGTCCGGTCCGGTTTACAGAGTCCCGAGGCCGGCTCATAATCGTGTCCGTCTCGGTCTCTGCTCTTTCTACCTTATCTCTCAAGTTACATGATCAGGCGGTTTACAAACCATAACTCTATACATGGGCCCTAAGATCTCATGGGCCGTAGCCTTTACTAAATATTACAATCATACAAATATATTATAGTATCTGGTTTACACTAGCCGGTTCATACCTGCTAGTAATATCCCTGACATTAGGCCCCAGAATGATTTGAACTTGTTCACATCAATCTTCCCAGTCTTGCATAATCTTCCTTCTTGTGTCTTCTCATTTTTGTAAACCGGCCCTGACGTCATACTCGAGAATCGCTTAATCTGATCGTGACATCACTTCCGCATTTAACGCACCCAGCTGTCTATCGGCTTTGTTTAAGGGTCGTCCCGAGAATCGAGGCGACAGAGGATCTTTATCCAATCTTTTGCCTCCTCAAATCCCGCACCTGTCGTTTCAGCTCTGCCTTTCTATAAATACCGCTGCTTCCATTCTTTACCTCCCTCCGCTCGTTCTTCTTCCTCCGTCGCCCGAACTTAAGACTCCATCATCGCCCCTGAGCTCGAATCGCCGCCGTCGTCCGCCGAATCCCAGTCTTCGCCAGCCGCTGCATCGACCTGAGCATGACCAGAGAAAACTCCGCCGCCACTTCTCAGATACCTCATCTTCTTTGCCGTAGATCTAAAGCTCTAAAGCTCTTCTCGCACCTCCGGCATTAAAACCTCAATGAAAGCTTCATCTTGTTCATGCTAGGCACCAAATTCTCAGTAATTTTTACCTTTGGATCTTGCCTTTAAAACTTGCCTCTATTCCGCTGCGGTATGCTTTAGATCTCGTCATTTATGCCCAACCTGTAGATTCATCTGCTCTGTATAGGACCCTTGTAGCTCTTCCCGTAATATCCTTGCATTTGTTTTTCTTTTCCTGGGTGCTCAGATCTGTATTACTTTAGCTGTCTGTGAAAACCTGTTTCTCCTCCTTTGTAGATCTGTTAAGTATGCTCCGGTTTAAACTGTCATACACTAGTTCTGTAAAAAAATTAAAGACGAACGCGACGGTTTAGCTCTTTCTCTTTTGTTGTCATGAACCGGTAGCAACACAGTTACCTATTTATTACCGGTTTAACCATATCATTAGTCCCTTGTCTAAACCGTAGCGTGATCCTTGCATATGTCTTCCGGTTTATACCACTGTACTTGAATAATCCGGTTTTACACTTTACCCTTTCAGCACTTGCTCTTCTGTCGCTATGGCCAAACAGTTTGTTTCTTGCAACTGGGTTCCTTCCACTATTACGGAAGAAGATTTAGCCAAAGCTGTGTCAATTGGCACTTTAGGCCCTCAATCCATTTTAAAGTGGCGGGCTCCAGGAGATGAATGTCCTCCTACTCCCAAAGAGGGGGAAATTATTGTCTTTTTTTATCACATTGCTCAAGGCTTTACTCCTCCCGGTTCAAAGTTCTTCCGGGATGTGCTTTCCGCTTTCCAACTTCGCCCTCAGGACATAGGTCCCAATTCTGTTTCCAACATCTGTGATTTTCAAGTTTTCTCCGAGGTGTATTTGCAAGAAGAGCCGTCTGTCGATCAGTTCCGGGACTTCTTTCACCTGAACCGGCGCACTGAGTTCACCAGCGGTCCTCATCAAGAACTGGGCGGGGTCAGTATTCAAAAAAGGAGAGACGCAGTCTTTCCTCATGCCGCTCTCCAAACACACCCTAAAGACTGGAATAAATCTTGGTTTTACTGTATTCATACTTCGCCCGAGGGGGAAAATCCATTGCCGGGTTATCGCGAGCACCGTCTTCCGGAGGATCACCCTTTGCCGCAGCGCCTCAGCTCCTCAGAGCGGCCCCGGTTTGCTTCTCAGCTTGCCAGGCTAAAGGCTTTTATGGCCAATGGTTTAACCGGAGTGGATTTTACACGCTGCTGGCTCTCTTGGAGTATCCTTCCTTTGAGCCGGCGTCCAAGCTTGATGTGTAGATATTCTGGTAAACCGGATGATCCTCAACGGTTTTCCAAGGAAAGACTTTCCGAGTCGGAAGTTATTGAATTGGCCAAGAAAATGCTCAATGTCTCCTTAGATGAATGTAGCCAAACCGGGTTGGCTCCGTACTACAGGAAAAACAAACTGCCCGCAGAAAGTCTTACTCTTTGGCATGTATTTGTAACCTGTTCCTTTAAATTCAAATATCTTTCTTCTTTTGAACAGGCTGATGATCCCTTTTGGAAGAGGAAACCTCAGGAGAAAACCGGAAAACAGGCACGCCGAAAAACCTTTGCTACCAAGAAGAGAAAAGCGGCTGGTGGCTCCAGCTCTCATGCTGAGGATGTCGATCCGGACTCTGAGGTATGAATTAATCCGGCTTTGACTTGTTCACTTTTACCCATATCTGTATTTAATGGTAACTTTTCATAGGAGTTGGCTGAAGGAGATAAACCGGCCGAAATTTAGGTAACTATCCTTTTTTCCGATTCAGAACCACTTCCACAAAAAAGTCGTCGGACAGTCCGGAAATATCAGTTTTCTCACCCTTATGCTCAATTGGATCCTAATTTTCTTTTGAAGAAACAGCAACATGAAGCCCTTCGCCGGACCACTCGCCATAGCGGTCTTGCTATGGAATCATCCGGAATATCTCTTACTCCGGCTCGGAGGCGCCGCTCTGAGGTTATACTTTATCCAACCCTCCTTCATCCCAAGGATGGGCTTATATGCAAACCTATTAAACCGTCTGACCCTGATTATCAGGAGACTCCGTTATATTCTTCCGGTGAATCAACTGCCACACAACTTCCACCCCTGAAAACTGTCCCAGGGTAAGTCTTTTTAAATTATCCGGTTTATGATTGCACTTCGCTTTATAGTTCTAACTTGTTTTTCCAACTTCCTTCAGCAAGCCAAAGCCTAGCAAAAAACCGAAAGCCAACCAACCAACTGCTGAGACTGTCGTTGATGATCCGGCGGCTGATCCGGACTCAAATATTCCTCCGGAAGGCGAACCCACAATTCCACTTGAAGATCCTCCTCCTACAGATCACACTACTATGCCTGAGAATCCCAATACTGAGGATGTTCATGAACCAGCAAGTCCTGCCCGGGCCAATTCTCCTCGGGCCAATCCGGCTTCTGCTAGCCCGGTTCACACTGCGACCCCACCACCAACAACTGCTTCTCCGGAAGTTGAAATAACTCACACAGCTTATACTGCTCTTGCTGATCCCACTTTCTTAGCCAAGCATACGGCTAAAGCGGAGAAGCTGTATCAAGAGAAAGGTAAATGTAGTACCGAGCTGTCCAGTTTCGCCGATATGAGTGCCCAGGAGCTCTATTCCGGGTATTTGAACCGGCTCCACACTGGTCGAGACTATGAAGCAGGCTTGATTAACATGATGAAGGACAAGTATGAGGTAATCCTTTACATCTTATTTTGACTTTCAATGTACTTATGTCTATACCGTATCAGCCCCCAAGTTCCGGTTTAGCTATGTTTAGAAGGTGAACCGGTACTTCCTGATTAATCAAATGATCTTACATTAGCCCCCAAGTGCCAGGGGCATAACTCGGTTTATTTGCCTGGGACTTGCCTGACTTTTCCTTTGATACTTCAATTATCCATTAGTCCCCAAGTGTCAAGTGGACAACTTGTTTGTGTGCTTGAGACTTGTCTTTAAATTGTTATCATTTGACACTTCAACTGCCCATTAGCCCCCAAGTGTCAAGTAGACAACTTGTTGTGTGCTTGAGACTTGTTCTGACTTTTGCTTTCCTTTGACTTGATTTTCTTTGCAGGCTGATTTGAACCGGAGGGCAGAAGAAATTACTGAACTTCGGAGCAGGCTTGCTGAAACGGAATCTGCTGCTTCTAAGGCCAAAAAAGACTTGGCGCTAAGCTTGAAGACTGCTGAACAAGTGAAGAAATTCTTTGAAGAAGAACGGACCTCCTTTGAAGTTCAGAAGAAGGATTTAGAAAAAAGGGCTAAGGATGCTGAAGAAGCCCTTAATCCGGTGACTGAAGAGTTAACGGGTTTAAAGCGGCAAATTGAATTGATGACTTCTGCTGTCTTTGGTAAGTACTTAATCTATATTCCTGCTTTCTTTCTTGCGATTCTTCAATCCGTTTCGATTTAACTGTGATATTCATATGCAGGGCGCCGTGTCACCCATCTTGGGGATGACATACGGAAAAAACTCAAGGCTTGCTATACTTTGGTCGAGCAGCTGTATTCCGGCGCTCAAAGGATCATAAGTGCAACATCATTCAATAAACCGGCCCCAACCACTATCCAAGGCACATATGAGAAGCTGTCTGTCTTGCCAGTGCGCTTAGAGGAAGTGAAAAAATCTGCTGCTCGAGCCGGTTCTCTCATGGCGCTTACCAGAGCTAAAGCTTGGGTCCCGGATTTTGATCCAGAAGAAGCCTCGAGTGGGTATCCTGACACTAAAGAAGACGGCTCAGCTATTACTGCAAAGGATCTCCATGCCTTGACGAAGGAGATGCGTCCTATCGCCAGCAAACTTGCGGCTGAATCAGATTTATCCAGGTATCATCCGGGGTATGATTTACAGAATGAGCGGGTGGAGCGGCCGGTTTATGATACCGTCAATCTAATCCCACCAGTACGCCCTCATACCTTCGCCCCAGATATTGATCCGTCTGAACTCATCAATGAAGAGATGTACTTTCGTGCCTTAACGAAAATCGATTGGTGGGTCCCCGACTTCCAGCCGCTTCAAGAAGAGGAGGAGACTCCGGACCAAGCCGATGCCCAGCCATCGTAGCAGGAGGGAGCATAGTTCATAACATGTCTTTGTAATTGCAGTCTCATTTTGCCGAACAATCTTTAATCTGTCAGGCTTGCTATGCCTTGTAATAGGATAGCTGAAAACATTGTCCGCTTTAATCCGGGTACTCCGGCTTCTTGTTTTAATATTGCCAATTTGGTCGGATATGGATTATCTTACATATCACCTGTTCCTGCATAGCTAAGATTGAAAATATGTCCTAGCGGTTTTTACCGCCGGACCAATTAAATTGCTCTCATAACATATATCGAACAAGTATTTTGTTTGCACCAAAAAATAACTTCATACCTGACATCAAGCGTACTTGATATTTTTAATCCGGTAGAATTTAAAAAAATTCTGATGGAAACCTTGATAGACCCAATACTGATCCCGGGTTTGATAAAAAACACTAGTTTATAGCATGCTGAAACTTTGTCCAGAAATTTGTAGTTTATACTTGGCTTTTGCCTGATGGATGATCCGAGTTCTAATGAGCACCGGTTTGTCTCATGCTGGTATTCATGACCCAGACTTTTAAATTTATAGATATGTGGTCAACTTCTGGAGATGTTCCACTCCGGTTTAGAGAATCATAAAACATAAACACCAGAAATGCAAGTTTTGCAAATAAGACCATGTAGTCGAGGCTTTTTACGAGCTGCCAGGCTCAAAGCAAGGTTCAGCCAATCAATGGAATGGACTTATCATACAGAGAGCCGGTCGATGGATGCGGGTACCATCCATAGGAACCATAAGAAAAAACTTTAGCCAATCACTGGATGGTTGTCGCCTGTCCAGAGGGCCTCCATGGTTCCGTGGAACCATAGGTAAAACTTTAGCCAATCACTGGATGGTTGTCACCTGTCCAGAGGGTGTCACACCCTGATTTTCATGTCACATTGCTTAAGCTAATTTTCATGTTAAAAATGTGGATTTGCAAAAAACTTTTGAGTGTTGTTGACTTTGCTTGATTTGACTTTTGTCTACTGTTTGCTAGTGCTCTAAAAACCAAATAAATCCTACAACTCTAATACTTCATCTCCTTGACCCAAAACCTTTTCCCAATGATCATGCCATGTGTATAGACCAGTATAGAATTTTCTTATAAAAATATTTTGGCCAAATGGTATTTTCTAAAATTAGTTTTTCAAAAAACCCTTGAATTGAGGTTTGCACTACAAGTACCTTATTTAGGGTGTGAAAAATCTTTCAAAAAGTTTATTTGAATCCTATTAGGTATAGGACTCCCAGAAACCACAAAAGTATAATTTTAAGAGTTATTTTTATATTTTATTTAAAAGATTTTTCTTAAGGCCAGAAATGGTCTTTAATAGGGACAAATTATTTAATCATTTCAAAAATATTTGCCAAAATTCAGGGAGACTCATAGGACATATATTGTCCATATATAAGAGTTTCAGCACATGGTCATGTTCAAAATATTGGGCAAATCCTTCCAAAACCCTTTCTGGATATTTCAAGCTTTTTAAATATTTACAAAGGAAATATTCTCCAAAAATTCCAGGGAAATTCTATCATGTCATATATGACATATTTGATGATCTTGCAAAGCCTCATGCCTTGAATATCAAGGAAACATCCTCTAATCCCCTCAAAACCATTCTGTCCATATTTGAAGTTTGAGCAACTCTACATTGCCAAACTTGTCCAAATGCTCTCAAATTTGGTGCACATGCTAGAATGGCCTAATAAGGCATCTAGACCAAATGGCACAAGATTTGGAATAGAGCAACTTGATCAGATCACCCCAAAACCACTTCTGTTCAAATTCAAATTTGAACAACTTTACATTGTCAAATTTTTATCTGGAGCCTCAAACTTTGTGGGCATGATCATAACCCCAAATGATGATGCTACACCAACTGGTGCATCAAGGGGAGATGAATAGCTCAACTCAAACGTGGTGAAACCATTTCTGTTGATTTCTAGGGTTCACCAAAGTTACATTGGCCACTTTGCCCAAATGAGCTCAAATTTGGTGTATGGGCCTAATTATATGTGAAATTTGATCCTGTTAAGTCCCATGCCAATTGGAAGTCATTTGCCTCCCCAACACCTGATCAAACACCTTCTGCAAGTTTGCCAAAACCAGTGGTTGGACCCCTTTTACTATTTCCCTTTACCCCAAATTTCTACCAAACCTTCCCCTGATCATCCTCTACCCCCAGTAACTTCTCTATGCCCTCAGCTCAATCATTGGAGGGGGTAAAACCCCAATTTCTACTGCTGGACAGCAGTTTTCACCTTCTTCCTCACCTCCCTCCTCATTTCAGTGGCTCACCAGAGCATCCAAGACTGCCTCCCCATTGTTTACTACTCCCTAGCACTACTGGACACTGGGGGACACGGCCTGGAAAGCAAAGACATAAGCATGCCGGCCAAAGGCGCGCTCTGGAGCACACTACAGTGCACCGAGGCACTGTAGCTCGGCCCTCCCGAGGCTTCCAGGCGGCCTTGGGCAGAGCGACCGTGTCTCCCGAGGTGCCCTCGACGTCCACGACCTGCAGGACGGTCGGCCTTATCCTCCCCGGTCCTCCTCCTCTCTCCACGAGCACGCCCGAGCACGTCCATGGACGTCGCTCACGGTCCACCGTGGCAGCGCCTATTTAAAGCCTTCCCCCGAGCGCCCCTTGCCTCTTCTGGACTCTCCTCTCTCCCGTGCGCCTCCCAGACATCCTCAACCTCTCTCCCGTGGCCTCAAACCCTCTCCATGGCCGTCGAGCCGCCGCCGGTCTCCTGCCAAGTTGGCTCCCTGTGGCCTCCTCCTTCCCTGCTGGCCACCAGGAGGGGAACGTCCACTGGAGTGTGAAGCTCCCCGTCCCCTCGCCGCCCCTTCCCGTGCCCCGTGGTGCCCGCTCCACCATCACCCGACGGGGCCGCCGCCATGGTCAGGTGTAGGAGGTGCTCCGGCCCCTCCCCTGCCGCCCCAAGGAACCTCCGCGGCGCGCCGTACCCTGGGGGCCCCTCCGGTGGCCGTAGCTTGGCCAGGGACGGCCTGTGCCGCCGGGGACGGGCGCCGGCGTCGCGCGGCCCGAGGCTTCCCTCCCCTCTGTTGCGGGTGCGGGAGGAGGAAGAAGCCCCTGCGGGGGGGGG
>LR738709.1:219355407-219433385 GCA_902687465.1 Secale cereale
GGGGGGGCTACCTGGCAGCGACCCGGCCAGCAGGGCCCGCACTTTAAGTTGTGACGGGCCGGGCGGGAACCGTGTTTCCCAGGCGAAAACTTCCTTCGGAGATGACGCCTTCGGCGTCACCGCCTCCGCCCGCACGACCGTGCAGCTGGGCCGGCCCATCGTCTATCCCTCGCCGGCGCGCAGTAAAGGGTATAACCCCTTTTTCCTTTTATTTTTTGTTTCCAGTAAACTTCAAATATCTCCCAAATATTCAAATGAACTCCAAATTGCATGATTCAAATTTCCTACGGCTCCATAAATCATGCTCTATCACATGGTGCAACATGCACAGTATTCCAAAGACTTTTCCTACACAAATATTTATCAAATACCCATATTTCGTTTTCTGTGATGAACTTTAGAAAATCATAGAGAGCTCATTTTTTATCCAAATGCAGTGATTCAAATTCCTAGATGCTTGTCATGTCCAAACTTAGTTTTGGAACATTTTTAATAATAGTTTCTGTACCACACCAAATATTGAGCCATTTCTTCATATTTATCAGCTTTGCAAAATCCTAGGAAATTCATTTCCAAATCCAGTGAAACCAACTCCTAAATGCTTCTAAAATCATGACTTGATGATGGGTACCTTTGCTCATCATTCAAGGAATATTTCTATATACTTCTTCCAAATCCATAAACCCTTTGGTTCCATCACATTGAAATGTTCCAAACTACCTATTGATCCAACACCTATGAAACCACCTTGGATATTTTTCATATGACCAGAGGTATCCTAGAAAGTCCAACTCCTATTTTTAGAGCACTTTTATTTTTGCTTGATTGTGTTGCTTATTATGATTGTTTCCATCGTTAGTTGATGAAATAAACGAAGTACTCGGAGATGGGCCAGAAGGTTTGAAGACTCGGGAGAATAAGGCAAGCAGCCCTTTGACCATGTTCAAGAAACCTCTTTATGCATGTCTCATAGCACCTTATTATTCAATGCATCAGAATCATGTTGAGGTGGGAACCACTTTGGTTGCTACCTTTGTTGCTTACTCTTGATACTTGCATCAAATATGACCCTACCTTCCTATGAGGGTTATGTGGGTGGGAGTAGATAGATGTATGCTATAGTAGTGGCTATGCAAATGGGACGGGTGTATGCATGGTGACAGAGGCAGGATGCTTTCAAAGGACCTTTTCGAAAACCCCGTTGGGTGCCATTTATGCCCGAGGGAGATGGTGAGATGGGTAACCACTTGCTGACGAAGTGGTGTACCGAGGAAGGTGTGTGTTGTTTTCAAAACGGATTGGTTTAAGTTGCGACCGTTATTCCAACCTTACATGCGCAACCACTCTACCCTTATATGGGAAAGGGCATTATTGATTACCTAGGCCGATACTAGCATGGTGCCCGCATTACTAGTGACGGGGGTGACATGAGGTCACTCTCGGGACGGGGTCGCGCTTGGATAGGCGGCCATGACTGTCTTTACACGGCCCCGGACACACCGTTGGTACCCCGTGCTTGTGGTATGTGATGAATATGGGAGCGAGGCTCCAAGAATCTTGAGATGTGAAATGTGGGGCACAGGGCTGTTACCAATCGAGTGGACTCCATATTAGTGTCGCCTAGTGAAAGATAGTGATCGGGTGCTTACCCCGGGTACTTGAGGTACCGCTGGTCGTGGATGTCACGGAAGTTCCCCGGATCTAGTGGGTAAAGTGTGCAACCTCGGCAGAGTGTAAACTATTCGAATAGCCGTGTCCGCGGTCAAGGATAGTTGGTAACCGCTCTTGGGCTACGTCCAATGATTGCGAAACCTGGTGTGTGTGTGTGTGCGTGTGAGGAAACAACTCGGATTAGAGATATTAATGATGTGATTCCTGAGGAAGTCACAATGAGCTTGAACATTAGTTGATTACAACTCTTTCTCGATATTGATGTCTGTGACCTCCTGATACTTGTTACAGACACATGCATATCCATGTTATATGTTGATCATACTTGCATATGAAAAACTAGCTTTCCGCAAAACTGCCAATTTAGCAGTAGAGCCTTGCATAATTATTCTGTCATCACACTTGGGTTGCTTGCGAGTACATTCAATGTACTCATTGGCTTGCCACTGGTTATTTTATTGGCCAGGCAGGAGAGAACAGGTTATGATGAAGATTTCTCGGTGATGAGCATGCGAGCTAGGATGCTTCCCAGTCAGAATGCTTGTAGGGTTAAGGCAGATGGCATGGGTCCCAGTTGTCTTTGAAGATTTCCGCTGCGATGATATACTTAAGACTTGACCATTATGGTCCTATTTGTGTAATACGGTATGTATTGATGTAAGACTCTTGTTATTCAACTTCTGTGTGTTCAGTGAGCATTGATCTCTGGGATCTCTGTACACATGCATTCGGTGATCACGACTTATGAGTCAGGGTCCCCACAGAGCTGGTATCAGAGCCATCCTGACTGTAGGAAGCCTTAGTTAGCATGGTCGTTAGTTAGGGTAAAACTATTTTCAAAACTATTACTAGTTTTCAAAACTATCTATACTTCTCTCCCCTTCTCAGTTTTTCGAAAACTAGGCTATACTCGATCTCTTTCCCTTCAAAACTTTTGGTCGCCAAAACCCTTATGCCCCAGACCACTGGATTTTCTGTAATCCTCGTGGAGTGCTCCTTGCCAAACACTCACCCACCACTTTTGCACGCAAGATTGGTGACACCACGACAAGACGGTACCAACAAAAATTGCATCCTCGATGGATGAGGACATGAAGACCCAGAAGATGGTGATACCCTTGACAGTGCCCCAAGACGATGCAACATTGGCCTATGATGACCAGGCTATAGGTTATGCAAAATCATGATATGCATCGCTAATAGAGTAATCCTGTCACTACCGTTGTTGCATCCACAACCACCGGTGGATGAGAACCTTACCATTTGGTCCGCCTCACTATGGTGAGCAGGAAAACGGTTCTCTTCGTCCCCCGCTCTTGGTGTCGATGTTTCCATCAACGAAACCGACATGTTGGACCTCTATTATGCCTTGTTATTGTCATTGCACATGGTTTGCCTACCTGGTACCCTTGACGTCCCAGAAGGCACAAGGGATCGTACTGATTAAAGAGACAAGAGAAGACCTAGTCAACGCCAGCTACAAGGAGGCACCTTCACCCCATCACCTCATCAGGCGAGAATATGTTGAAGATTCTTCAGGATCAACCTGGATCGTTCATCAAGCAACTACAGGGGACATAGCAACACCTGAGGAAGCCCAGAAGACTGCACGAGGCACAAGTCACGACACTGAGTCCGAGAACCCCTAGCGTAGGATGAGTCATGTACCCCCTATGCGCAGTCGAGTCCATATGATGGTTCGAATGGAACCATGATTGTGTGTTGTTTGCTTTTATTTGCTTGTGTTTTGATATAAGTCGCACTTTTGCCCCAGGCAACAAGTGCATGGCTATATCACCTTCCTTGCCTTGTTTCTTTTGTTTCGGCCTTTTTGCACCTGTTTGTTGCACCTGCACTATAGAACCCCCTTTAGGCATTTCCCTCCTCTACGCTGCTTCTTCCCTCTATTCTCTCTCTTCCCAATTGAAGACCCACAAGACAAGATGCACCAAGGATTCTACCTCGGCAACCAACTGGCACTGAAGACTTCTGCTTCAACCTCCACGATCAATTGCAACCCCGTAGAGTTATGTTTAACCCTCCAGACCAGTAACCCCATTCCTAGGCCCTTTGAGACTTCGCGAGACACTCCAGCACGAATCCTTAACCATGTGCTAAACCTATAGTAAGCGAGAGAACCTGTTAAGCCTTTGCAACCTTGCACAACACTGGGTTCGTAAAGGAACTAGTGGACACGGTGAACAAGCACATTCTCATCCTAATATAGCACGAGAACTGACGATGCCATAGATAGACCAGTTCGAGGATATTGGACAGATGATTTGGTGGCTTTATATCAGTGACTTCGAGGAATTATCTGAGACCTTGATGGATTGTGAGATTTCATATTGGTGGGATCGTGACTTTGGGGAAGCATGTAGGAGTACCCGTTAGACATGAGATTTGGATTTATGTAGGTGATTCTGGTCGGTATAATGCTGGATATGTCTTCATGGTTCGGAGTGAATTGGATTTAGACCGATGATCCTGATTATGATATCATGCTTCTCGGTGGACAATAACCTCGGAGATTGGATTATTTGTCGGAGTTGATTTAGAGATTTATATGGGAAAGGGCATTATTGATTACCTAGGCCGATACTAGCATGGTGCCCGCATTACTAGTGACGGGGGTGACATGAGGTCACTCTCGGGACGGGGTCGCACTTGGATAGGCGGCCATGACTGTCTTTACAGGGCACTGGACACACGGTTGGTACCCCGTGCTTGTGGTATGTGATGAATATGGGAGCGAGGCTCCAAGAATCTTGAGATGTGAAATGTGGGGCACGGGGCTGTTACCAATCGAGTGGACTCCATATTACTGTCGCCTAGGGAAAGATAGTGATCGGGTGCTTACCCCGGGTACTTGAGGTACCGCTGGTCATGGATGTCACGGAAGTTCCCCGGATCTAGTGGGTAAAGTGTGCAACCTCTGCAGAGTGTAAACTATTCGAATAGCCGTGTCCGCGGTCAAGGACAGTTGGGTAACCGCTCTTGGGCTACGTCCAATGTTTGTGAAACCTGGTGTGTGTGTGTGTGTGTGCGTGTGAGGAAACAACTCGGATCAGACATATTGATGATGTGATTCCTGAGGAAGTCACAATGAGCTTGAACATGAGTTGATTACAACTCTTTCTCGATATTGATGTCTGTGACCTCCAGATACTTGTTACAGACACATGCATATCCATGTTATATGTTGATCATACTTGCATATGAAAAACTAGCTTTCCACAAAACTGCCAATTTAGCAGTAGAGCCTTGCATAATTATTCTGTCATCACACTTGGGTTACTTGCGAGTACATTCAATGTACTCATTGGCTTGCCACTGGTTATTTTATTGGCCAGGCAGGAGAGAACAGGTTATGATGAAGATTTCTCGGTGACGAGCATGCGAGCTAGGACGCTTCCCAGTCAGAATGCCTGTAGGGTTAAGGCAGATGGCATGGGTCCCAGTTGTCTTTGAAGATTTCCGCTGCGATGATATACTTAAGACTTGACCATTATGGTCCTATTTGTGTAATACGGTATGTATTGATGTAAGACTCTTGTTATTCAGCTTCTGTGTGTTCAGTGAGCATTGATCTCTGGGATCACTGTACACGTGCATTCGGTGATCACGACTTATGAGTCGGGGTCCCCACAGAGGGCCTCCATGGTTCCATAGAACCATAGGTAAATCTTTAGCCAATCACTGGATGGTTGTCCTCTGTCCAGAGGGCCTCCATGGTTCCATAGAACCATAGGTAAATCTTTAGCCAATCACTGGATGGATGTCTCTTGTCCAGAGGGCCTCCATGGTTCCATAGAACCATAGGTAAAACTTTAGCCAATCACTGGATGGTTGTCGCCTGTCCAGAGGGCCTCCATGGTTCCATAGAACCATAGGTAACACTTTAGACAATCACTGGATGGCTGCCGCCTGTCCAGAGGGCCTCCATGGTTCCATAGAACCATAGGTAAAACTTTAGCCAATCACTGGATGGCTGTCGCCTGTCCAGAGGGCCTCCTTCAATTGTCCTCTTTGGTCCTGATACGACCTTATGCTTGAAAAAAGCTCTTCAGTGAACTATTGCTCCTGAGTGCCTATGCTCTGCAAAATCAGTTTAAACCGATCGATTTGTTTGAAATATGACATATGATAATATATGTATGGTTGTCCCCATAAGATATTTGTATTGGAAAAAAGCTGAGCCCCCGGTTTACCGAGGGTGCCGGTTTATCCATTAATCATAATATGTACATAGGATACAGTGGAGCTCATGGCTCAGGTATAGTAGGGCCGCAAGAGGGCGATGTTCCACGGCCTCTTTGTCTCCTCTTCCGATGTTCGTGAGTCCTTGTGTTCTCGAACGTCCACCAGGTAATATGAACCGTTGTGCAGATTCTTGCTGACCACAAAGGGCCCTTCCCAAGGCGGGGATAGCTTGTGCATGTCTGTTTGATCTTGGATGAGCCGGAGTACTAAGTCTCCCTCATGGAATGTCCTGCTCTTGATCCGGCGGCTGTGATACCTGCGCAAGTCTTGTTGATAAATCGCAGACCGTGCTGCCGCTATATCACGCTCTTCATCCAGCCGGTCTAAACTGTCTTGTCTCGCCTGCTCGTTGGCCGCTTCAACATAGGCTGTCACCCTTGGTGAATCATGACGGATATCGCTTGGAAGGACCTCTTCAGCACCATATACCATAAAGAAAGGTGTGTAACCTGTGGACCGGTTTGGTGTAGTGTTAATACTCCAAAGGACAGACAGTAACTCCTCAACCCAACATCCCGGGGTTCTTTGCAAGGGAGTCATAAGCCGGGGCTTGATACCTCGCAAAATCTCCTGGTTTGCTCTTTCAGCTTGACCATTGGTTTGAGGGTGGGCCACAGAAGATACATCTAGGCGAATATGTTCTCGTTGACAAAATTCTTCCAACTCACCCTTAGATAAATTGGTGCCGTTCTCTGTGATGATGCTGTGTGGAAAGCCAAACCGGAAAATTACCTTTTTGATGAATTTGACTGCTGTGGCTGCATCACACTTGCTCACAGGCTCTGCCTCAATCCACTTTGTAAACTTATCCACTGCCACAAGTAGATGAGTTTTCTGATCTTGGGATCGCTTAAAGGGTCCAACCATATCAAGCCCCCAAGTCGCAAACGGCCAGGTTATTGGTATCATCCGGAGCTCCTGTGCGGGAACAAGAGCACGTCGCGAAAACTTCTGACAAGCATCACACTTCCGGACTAGATCTGCCACATCAGCATGAGCTGTTAACCAATAGAACCCATGTCGAAAAGCTTTAGCCACCAATGATTTTGAACCGGCATGATGACCACAATCCCCTTCATGGATCTCGCGAAGAATCTCACAACCTTCCTCAGCTGATACACACCGCTGAAATGCTCCAGAGACGCCGCGATGATGAAGTTCCCCGTTTGCAATTGTCATGGACTTAGAACGCCGGACTATCTGTCGTGCCTCTATCTCATCGTCCGGTAGCTCTCCTCGGCTCAGATATGCCAAATAGGGCAGCGTCCAATCCGGAGTAACATGAAGTGCTGCAACTAGCTATGCCTCTGGATCAGGAACAACCAGGTCTTCCTCTGATTGTACTTGTACTGATGGACTGTGCAGCTCATCCAGAAAAGTATTTGGTGGTACCGGTTTACGTTGAGAATCCAACCGGTTTAAAGCATCAAACGCTTCATTCCTTTCGCCGGTCTATGTGGTCCACTTGATACCCTTTGAAATATCCAGCAACTGCTTCCACTTCTCGTCTGTAAGCTGCCATGAGAGGATCTCTCGAATCCCACTTGCCTGAAACTTGCTGTGCCACCAAATCTGAATCGCCGAAGCACTTGACCCGGCTCAAGTTCATCTCCTTTGCCATCCGTAAGCCATGAAGTAACGCTTCATATCCGCTGCATTATTAGTACAAGGAAACAATAAACGGAGGACGTAACAAAACTTATCACCTCGCGGGGAAGTTAAAACAACTCCAGCCCCCGAGCCTTCTAACTGTCTTGAACCGTCAAAGTGAATCATCCAGTATGTAAGATCCGACTTCTCCTCTGGTGTTTGCAGTTCTGTCCAATCATTGATGAAATCCACCAATGCCTGAGATTTTATAGTGGTGCGTGGCACATACTTCAACTCATGTGGGCTGAGCTCAATGGCCCACTTCGCCACTCTACTCGTAGCTTCCCTGTTCTGGATTATGTCCCCCAACGGTGCTGAACTAACAACAGTTATTGGATGACCTTGGAAATAGTGCTTCAACTTCCGGTTTGCCATGAATACACCATACACCAGCTTCTGCCAATGTGGGTATCTCTGCTTAGACTCAATGAGTACCTCACTCACATAATAAACTAGACACTAAACCAGATATTCCTTCCCTACTTCCTTGCATTCAACCACGATCGCCACACTAACTGCCCGTGCGTTAGCGGCGACATATAACAGCAAAGGTTCATTATCAACAGGGGCAGCCAGGACCGGTGGCCTCGCTAGCTGTTGCTTTAAATCCTCAAACGCAGTATTTGCCTCATCACTCCATATAAACCGGTCCGTCTTTCTCAGCATCTGATAAAGCGGAATCGCCTTCTCCCCCAAACGACTAATGAACCGGCTCAATGCTGTAATCCGGCCGGTGATATGCTGAACATCATTAATGCAAGCCGGTTTGGTTAAAGATGTGATTGCCTTGATTTTCTCCGGATTAGCTTCTATTCCTCTATTCGACACCAAAAATCCCAGGAGCTTGCCTGCCGGAACACCAAAAGCACACTTCTCCGGATTAAGCATCATCTTATAAGCCCGAAGATTGTCAAAGGTCTCCTTGAGGTCCTCTATCAGCGTCTCCTCCTTTCTTGACTTCACCACGATATCATCCACATAAGCATGAACATTTCTCCCTATCTGCCCCTTAAGACAGTTCTGTACGCAACGCTGATAAGTTGCTTGGGCACTCTTGAGCCCAAAAGGCATAGATACATAGCAAAAAGCACCAAAGGGAGTTATGAAAGTTGTCTTCTCCTGGTCCTTAACTGCCATGTTGATCTGGTGGTATCCTGAATATGCATCCAAAAAACTTAGCCGCTCACATCCCGCTGTAGCATCGATGATCTGATCAATGCGAGGGAGAGCAAAAGGATCAGTTGGACAAGCTTTATTGAGGTCTGTGTAGTCCACACACATTCTCCATTTCCCATTCTTTTTTAACACCAGCACCGGATTAGCCAACCACTCTGGGTGAAAAACTTCCACTATGAATCCTGCAGCCAAAAGCCTGGCCACCTCTTCTCCTATAGCCTTGCGCCTCTCTTCGTTGAAGCGGCGCAGATACTGCTTGACCGGTTTGAATTTCGGATCAATATTAAGACTGTGCTCAGCGAGTTCCCTCGGTATACCTGGCATGTCAGAAGGTTTCCATGCAAAGATATCCCGGTTCTCACGGATGAACTCGATGAGCGCGCTATCCTATTTGGGATCAAGGTTAGCGCTGATAGTGAACTGCTTGGATGAATCGCCTGGCACAAAATCAACTTGCTTGGTCTCCTGTGCCGATTTAAATTTCAACGCCGGATCATGCTCCGTAGTCAGCTTCTTCAACGGGGTCATATCTGCCGGATCAACATTATCCTTATAAAATTTCAACTCCTCTGTAGCACATACTGCCTCTGCGTAAGCAGCGTCTCCCTCTTCACACTCCAACGCAATCTTGCGACTTCCATGGACCGTGATTGTGTTCTTGTGACCCGGCATCTTGAGCTGCAGGTAAACATAACACGGCCTGGCCATAAACTTGGCATAAACCGTCCTCCCGAACAGAGCATGATAAGGGCTCCGGATCTTGACGACTTCGAAAGTTATCATCTCCGACCTGGAATCATGCTCATCTACAAAGGTAACTTCTAAGTCAATTTTCCCAACTGGATAAGCTGACTTCCCTGGAACCACCCCAAGGAATACCGTGTTTGACTGCCTTATCTTCTTATCCGTCAGGCCCATACGACGGAAGGTCTCATAATACAAGATATTGATGCTGCTACCGCCGTCCATAAGAACTTTAGTGAACTTGTAGCCACCCACCTGTGGTGCTACCACCAAGGCCAAGTGGCCCGGATTATCCACCCGCATCGGGTGATCCTCCCTACTCGAGACGATGGGCTGCTCTGACCAGCGCAGAAACTGTGGCGTCGCCGGTTCAAGCACGTGGACTGCCTGCTTTAAAACCTTTTGATCTCGTTTACACAAACTCGTGGTGAACACATGATATTGCCCACTACTTAGCTCCTTCGGATTGCTCTGATATCCGGATTGCTGCTGCTGTTGCTGACGCTACTGATTACCTTGGTTGTTGTGATTACTTTGGCCCGGCTGTTGGCTGCCTTGGTTATTGTAACCACCCTGACCATGCGGCTGATTGCCTTGGTTATTATAACCACCTTGACCATATTGATTACTGGCCCGGCCATGATAACCACTGTTATTGCATCCGAAGCTGTTCCCCTGATGACCCGAACCATAGAACCCCAGGCCTGAACCACCATTTGGAGGCCTGTCATTAGAATTGAAGCGGCCCATTATGGCCTCCATCAAGGGCCTGCATTCTCCTATAGTGTGTTTCGCTGGTCGTCCGCTTGTGCTATGCTTCGGACAAGGCTGACTTAACTCCTGGTCCCAACTAACATCCCCTCCGCCGGTTTGTGGGGCTGGTTTGCCTCTATTGCGCTGGAAACCCTCTTGAACTTGGGTATTGGCCACGAAATCGGAGCCACCCTCTGCCTTTCGTTTGCCTAAGAAACTGGTACTAGCCGGGTTAATCTGCGCCGGTTTACCAGGCTTATTGACCTTCCCAGGTTTGTCTCCTTCTGCTTCAGGATATTTGTTGTTGTCGGAGTCCCCGTACTTCACTAGAGCGCTCATGAGAGTCCCCATGTCATTACAATCCCTTTTAAGCCGTCCCAGTTTTAACTTGAGAGACTCAAACCGGCAGTTGTTTTCTAATGTTACTATTGCCGTACTGGGATTGATACCATTCGAAGAATGTAAGATCTCTGATACTCGCCGCACCCATGCACTTGTAGATTCCTATTCTCCTTGCACACAGGCTGCTAGATCCACTATTGACATCGGCTGCTTGCACGTAGCTTTGAAATTTTTGATAAACTGGCGACGTAGCTCTCCCCATGACCCGATGGAATTAGGAGGTAAACCCTTTAGCCAGGTTCGGGCTGTACCTTCAAGCATCATAGTAAAGTACTTTGCACAAGCCGCTTCATCTACATCCAGCATCTCCATGGCCATCTCGTAACTCTCAACCCAAGCTTCTCGAGCCAAATCCGCTGTGTAATTAGGCACTTTACGCGGACCTTTGAAATCCTTGGGCAGCTTCACGCTCCGTAAAGCGTGGATAAGACATTGCACCCCGAAGGAACTCATTGAGATTCCCGTCTCTCCTGTGGTTGTATGAACCGGCGTCGTTTGATGGACCTCCTCCCGGGCTATTGATCTAACCCGGTTTGCATCCTGAGCCTGTGCGTCCACGCCTGCCGGGTTATCTCGTCTGTGACGGTGCCGCCTGCGTTCACTGCTAGACACTTCCGGTTCCTCCCAATGCCTAGTGTAACTCCGGCTGGGACGTGGTGTTGAATGTAGCCTTTCCCTACTATGAGAATATGCTTGCTGTTGTACTAACACCGTATTAAGCAGATCCTTGACCCTGCGTGCCTCCAACGCCACCGGAGACGTCCCCTCAATGGGTAAAGCGGCCAGGCGCGAAGCAGCAGCAACGATATTGTCCAAAGGATTCGAATAATGACCCGGAGGGGTAGGAACATGAGGTGCAGATGTGATCCGTCGATCTTGCTCCGCAGTAAGCTGCTGAACCGGCTCATCCCTCGATGGGGGTGCCCTCCGGTTTAAAGCCGGATCATTGCTAGTCCCTGCCCCTGGCATCCTGAACAGATCCGTCGCCTCATAAACCGGCGGTAGACGAGACTGGTACTTCCGACTCCTTACTCCCTGTGCCGAGGCCTGCTCCATCCTTAGATGAAAAGCCTGATCATTCAGCTCTGCCTGCCTTATTGCTATCATAGCCCTCTCTGTTTTCAGATCTTCTCTTGCTTGATCAATCCGGCCCTTTAGCTGAAGGAGCTCTGCATCATGTTGCGCCTTGTCTGCTGGAGCTACCTCTGCCATGGCTCGGGCCGTGAACTCCTCGACTAAGGTGGATAGAACGTAAGTGGGCGAGAGGGCCTGGCCACTCCCCCCTACACCAGCTTCTGTTGTCGCCCCGATCACCGTGGACGGTGGCGTAGGTTGTGAACCGTCCATAAAGACAGCCTCCCGGTTTGGCGGGACAAAGGGGCCCGGAATACTCTCTCCGTCGGACTCACCCTCAGACCGGCCGTCCCGAAACTGATACAAAGACACAGTCTCTCCGGATGAAGATTCGTCGTCGGTGTAGATAAATGTTTCGTCACCGGAACCCGATCCGGCCTCGGTTTGGACCCCGTGAACTGCTCCAACGAAAACGTGCTTCATGGCGGGCTGAATCCGGGCCGATCTCGCATGCTGAGCCGGCTCGACGATGTTGGGGAAGATGTCCGGTTCAGGTCCCGGTTCACCGATCTTGCCGATGAAGACGTGGATGCCGCCGAAGGGAACCCGGTACCCGTATTTGATTGAATCGGCCTCCGGTCCCCAATCTGCGTCATCGATGTAGATCCGGCCGCGGCGACTCCTGGTCATCCGACCGACGACGCAGCCCTTGAGTCCTTCGAAGCTGCCCTTCAAGAACTCGAAACCATCGTGCGGAGGCCCCACGGTGGGCGCCAACTGTCCTGGAAATAACACGGCAGATGTCCGGTTTAACGGACTTGATGATGGAACCATCACACAGGTTAGCTTGACCCGGTTAAAAGCACACAAAGGACACAGAGGGTTTATACTAGTTCGGCCCCTTCGATGAAGGTAAGTGCCAACGTCTAGTTCGGTTTGGTATTGCTTGGGCGTCGATGAACAGGGAGCAGATTGCTTGCCTGTGTCTCGACGGGTTGTTTCTTGCTTTTTCTTGAACCGTCGCTGGGTCGTCCCTTTATATAGAGCCGACGTCCGGTCCGGTTTACAGAGTCCCGAGGCCGGCTCATACTTGTGTCCGTCTCGGTCTCTGCTCTTTCTTCCTTATCTCTCAAGTTACATGATCAGGCGGTTTACAAACCATAACTCTATACATGGGCCCTAAGATCTCATGTGCCGTAGCCTTTACTAAATATTACAATCATACAAATATATTATAGTATCCGGTTTACACTAGCTGGTTCATACCTGCTAGTAATATCCCTGACAAGTAGTATGCGAATAGCTTCAAGTCTAGCAACAGGAGAAAAAGTTTCATCGAAGTCAATTCCTTCAACCTGTGTGTAGCCTTGAGCTACGAGACAAGCCTTATTCCTCACCACAAGGCCATTTTCATCTTGCTTGTTTCGATAGATCCACTTGGTGCCGATGATATTGTTCTTCCGAGGGTCTGGTCGCTTGACGAGTGCCCAGACATGGTTGAGCTCGAATTGATACAATTCCTCATGAATAGCTTGAATCCACTCAGTTTCCAGAAATGCCTCATGAACTTTGGTGGGACATGTGATAGAGACAAAAGCAAAGTGCCCACAAAAGTTAGATAAGTGTTAAGCTCTTGAGTGTGTGATAGGACCTGGTGCATTGATCTCGTCAATGATTTTATCGGTCCGCACTTCGTCTACGACACGAGGATGAGCTGGCTGGCGACTTTGGTTTGGCTGAGCATTTTCTTCAGCAGCAGTTTCTTCAGGAGCACCATAATGATTTTCTTCATTGTCAGGAATGACTTCTTCAGCTGATTCTTTAGTGGGGATGATATCTTCAATAGCTTTGAACTGGATCAATTCCTTAGGAGGTATTTCACCTGACACAGAAGGCAGGTGCTCTCTTTGTGATCCATTAGTTTCATCGAACTGCACATCTATAGTCTCAACAATCTTGTGAAGATGATTGATGAAGATTCTGTAGGTGTGCGAGTCCTTTCCGTAACCAAGCATAAAAAATTCATCTGCTTTCGGAGCAAATTTGGAATTGTGATGAGGATCTCTAGCCCAACATTTAGCACCGAAGACTTTGAGATAACTCACATTGGGTTTCTTGTCGGTGAGTAGTTCATATGAGGTTTACTTGAGGAGTTTGTGAAGATATACCCTATTGATGATGTGGCACGCAGTGTTGATAGCCTTAGGCCAGAACCGAAGAGGTCTCTTGTATTCATCAAGCATGGTGCAAGCCATCTCAACAAGAGTCCTGTTCTTGCGCTCCACAATGTCGTTCTGCTAAGGAGTCTATGGGGCTGATAACTCATGAGTAATACCAAGTTTGTCAAGATAGTCATCAAGACCAGTGTTCTTGAACTCGGTCCCATTGTCACTCCGCATATGCTTGATCTTCACACCAAAATTCGTCGAGGCCCTTGAGGAAAATCGCTTGAACATTTCCTGCACTTCATGCTTAAATGTGATGATATGCACCCATGTATAACGAGAATAGTCATCAACAATGAGAAGGCCATAAAGAGATGCTCTATTTGTGAATGCAGAATAATGTGTAGGGCCGAAGAGATCCATGTGAAGCAATTCAAATGGACGAGTGGTATTCATGATAGTCTTCGAGGGATGCTTGGATTTGGTCATCTTTCCAGCTTCGCAAGCCCCACAAAGATGATCTTTGTGGAATTTGACACCCTCAGTTCCAAGGATATGCTTCTTCTTCACAAGCATGTGCAAGTTCCTCATGCCAGCATGACAGAGTCGTTGATGCCATAGCCATCCCTCTGAAGCTTTTGCAAGTAGGCATGTGGCAGGCTGTGGTCCTATAGAGAAATCAACAATATACAAGTCTCCTCTCCTAAAGCCTTCAAAGACTTTGAAATTGTCAGATTCTAATACTACAACACAGTGATACTTGCCAAACAAAACGACCATATCAAGGTCACAAAGCATTGAGACAGACATGAGGTTGAATCCAAGAGACTCGACAAGCATGACTTTGTCCATGTGTCGATCTTTTGAGATTGCAACCTTACCTAGACCCAATACCTTGCGTTTTTCCTTTATCACCATAGGTGATGTGCTTCTGGTGAGATGGAGATAAAGCAGAGTCCAAGAGTAGGTTCTTGTCACCGGTCATGTGATTTGTGCATCCACTATCGAGGACCCACTCAGTAGCTTTGAGAGAGTCATCCTGTAGAAGAATTAGTACATCTTACAACTCATATGCTTCATTGTGAAGAATATGACATCAATTTCATCAGAATGAATATCATCAATAAGATCAATTATATGAAGAATGAGGATGTGAGAAATGAATGAATCATTTTTGCATGATTAGCTTGCCTCCTTTCAAGCATTTTCAGGTCTGCAGCAAATTCTTCAGATGTTTAAGTTCATCTGGAGACCTGACGCTGCATAAGAGATTAGTTCTTTTTCTTCACCACCCACATCTGGAGGGGTGGCAAAGAGTTCATCATCTGATGAGCACCAATTGAGAATGGTGGCACTGAAGCAAGTGCACTTCGTTTCATAGGAGAGGGGTTAGAGTATGAATATGAGTAATCAGAGAAATTCTTTGAGGACATATGAACATAATGATTTGAAGAATAATGCACATATTCATAATCCTTCTTTCCCTGCAAAACAGATGTGTTAGCACGATGATGATCATATGAGGAATTTGATCCACTTGAGGAATTTGGTCCATATGAGGATTTGGATCCATATGAAGAATTTGATCTAGGGTTCCTGTTCCTCACACGAGGTGTCATGAGGACATTCACTTGAAGATTTTCAAGGTGCCTCTTAGGGACCCAGATTTTCTTCATAGGGGGACCATTCCTGCAGTTATTTCCAAAATATCTAGCAAATACTTCATCATTCTGAATTTTGAACAATTATAGTTGGAGTCAAATGACTCATCAGAAGAAAGTGAAGTTTCACAAGTAAAGCCAGATAAGGTAGATGGATCAACGGGAGGACCTTTTGCAGCAACCCATGAGATTTTGGGATACTGCTCAGGTTTCCAGTAGGTCCCATCAACATTGAGTTTCCTCTCAAAGGCAATACCCTCTTTCCTAGGGTTCCTGTTTAGAATCTTCTTTCTAAGAACATCACAGAGAGTCTGATGACCTTTGAGGCTTTTGTACATGCCTGTCACATACAATTCCTTCAACCCTGCATTTTCGTCAGTAGCATTGGTGTTTTCCTCAGTTGAGGAAATTGTCACCACGAAAACAGTTGAAGAATTTGTAATAGTTGAAGCATTTGAACTTTCAGGTGAAGAATTTGCAGTTTCACGTTCAATGCATGTAAGGCATGGGGGAATGAATTCCTCCTGAGCAGCACTGATCTGTTGAGCAAGCAATTAATTGTGTTCCTTCTAAAGATCTTCATAACTCTCCCTTAGCTTCTCAAGATCTTGATTTCTTGAAGAAATTCATAGGAAAGCTTCTCATAATCAGATAAGAGAGTGTTATGATTATCTTGATGGTTATCATACTTGGACTGAAGTCTCTGAAGATTTTCAGTCAAGATTTTAGATCGATCCATTTCTTCACCCAACAGATCATCACTTCTTTCTAGCATATTTGGAACCTTATTGTCGGTGTACAAAAAGAGGGGTACACTTTTTGTACCCCTATGACTGTGCACGGGCAGTCTGAGCCACGGCACCACCACACCAAGCATGGCGATAGAGGCGAGCCGGGGCAAGACCGAAGCTCGATGGAGACTGGAGCGACGCCAAGAACAAGACCACAAAGAGCAAAGGGACGAAGCGGCTCTCCCCGGCAAGATCCTTGCCCGGGCCAGCACTGGCAGCCCCGGCAAGACCCTTGCCGCGACAGGTCGCCACGTGCCTATGGAACGAATCACCCTTGAGTCCACCGCCCCCATGGGGCAAGGATTCGGGTGATATCCCCGTGGTGGCATGCAGATCTTTCTGAAGACATTCAAGATCAGACGCAAGTTAAGAAGACGACGAACCTTGGCGGGATTCCAGCCATGGAGAACCACAAGGCCCCCGGCAAGCACCTTGTCGGGGATGACTGCAGGCGCCATGGCGGGACCCTTGCCGGAGCCCCGGCGAAGCCCTTGCCAAAGACACCCGCGGGACCACCGTCAGGCCCACACCAACCGGGTTTCCACCGACCCGACCAGCTGGACGGGCTCTTGCGTGGCAACCCACAGATCTTCGTGGAGACCCGCCGCTGCGCCACCTCAGCTACCTGTCTGCCTACATGGCACCTCAGGCACTGCTGGCCAGGGCGCGTGTCAACACGAGGAGGGGCGGCGACGGACAAGACGGACGTCTTCCCCCCATCCCCGATAAAGCAAGGACACCTAAGCTAGGCGCATTAAATGCACATTGTCCTGTAATGGGAGGGATAACCTCGCATCACTATACCCTTTCCACCTCATGTGTGCCACTGTGGCAGCCCCTTTTTCCTATAAAAGGAGGCCCGAGGCGACCAGGAGAGGGATTCGGCTTTTTGGAACTGCTCGCGACCCTCTTGGAGCTCCTCACTAGCTGAAGAACACCAACATATAATCCACCAAAGCAGGAGTAGGGTTTTACGCATCTTTGTGGCCCAAACCTGGGTAAAGGAACCGTGTCCTGACTGTTAGATCCGCTCTTCTCTCAACCCCGCGCCCCGCAACCATAGTAGGGATTCTTGTGATCCCATAGGTGTCGATCCAAATCCACCGACATCTTTGGCGCGCTAGGTAGGGGGGCGCAGTTGTGAGAATCGGCTCTAGTGGCTGGCCCGACGCTCTCTCGTCTTCGTGGCCCTTTGAGGAGGCCGGAAGACCTACGCTCAAGCGACTGCAAATAAAAGCTAAGTTACATCGAACCTTGGATATTCCTATCCTATTATTTGAAGTTGTTTCCCTCGAAGCTATCATTCTTTGTGCAAAAAGAAACCTGCACGCAGATGGGGTCCTTCCCGATCGGCAACGCCTTTGTTATGTTTCGAGTCAGCTCAACAGTTCAGACGACTGCGCTTGAAACGGTAGGGTAGCCTTCCGCAATCGACAAAGCTCTCGACTCTGACTCGAGTCAAACTCGACAGTTCGAGCGGTTGCGTGGAGAGCGACAAGGTAGCAGACCCGGCAGCACGCTCAGCCGGCAGGCCAATGGGCACCCGTCCCCAAGACGCCGCCTTGGTTATTTCGCGCCGACAAGCCTACCCAGTTAACGTAGGGTGGAAACACAAAGAGGCAGCAAACAGGAAAATAACATGCATGATTCTGAAGATATTTCAAAGTTATATTACATCATGCCATCGCTGCGGTTCTAACTAAAGATAAAATTTGTCTTGGGCATGAACCCGCAGTGGAAAGGAAGAACGAGATGCTTAATCCCGGCGCTGGCCCTCCACCCTCTTGATTTCGTCGATGCGGCTGATGACAGGCTTGATGCGCTCCTTGAGTGCCGTGAGGTTGGCATCCTCCGGCAAGCTGTCCATCGCGGCTTCGAAGTCGAGGGCGGGGTTCCAGAGCGCCACCTTGGTGAGGACCTTGGTCATGACTCCCCGGCAGAGCCGCCGGGCCTCCCCGGCAAGCGTGGATGTTTTGTTGGAGTGAAGATCAGTCAAGGCGCTCAGGACACCCTCGAAGAACAGGGTCAGCTTGGCGTTGATGGACCCGCTGCATTCAGGGGCATACCTCACGTTTGGCATCCCCATGAGGGCCAACTGTGAGGTAACCCTGCCGGCGATGTCCTCCAGTCGACTGATCCACCTGTGCTCCTCCACCACGTATTCATGGTGGGAGGCGCCCTCATCCGCCCGCAGCTGCTTCTCCTCCTCCAGGCTCCTGGCCAAGGCCTCCTCCCGAGTGGAGCTCTCCGCCAACATCTTCTCAAGATTCTCCAGCCTCAGCCAGAGATCTCTGATGGAGTTTTGTGCCTCGGAGAGCTCCCCAGTCCTGCTGATGACCGCTCCCTGCGCCTTCGTCAAGGCGTAGTTGAGCCTGTCCTTCTCGTCGGACAGCCTCAGGGCCTGCTCCTTCAGCCCGCCCCATTCCACCTCCAGCTCTTGTATCTTGCCGGCATGGGCCAGAGCCTGGGCATCAAGCGCCTCCTTGTGCCTCTGCCCTAGCTCGCGAGTCCGCCGCTTGACAAGAGCCTCAAGCTCCTCATCCTTGCCGCAGAGTGTTGCGGCAAGCTTCGCCTCACGCGCGGAGAGGTCTTCTTCATGGGAATCGAGGGCAGCTTGATGCAGGTTCCGGGCGGCCTCCGCCGCGGCAGCCAAGTTCGCCGCCTCTTCCTGGGCCTTCTCGGTGCCGGCCATCTTCATGATGAGCTCCACGTTACGCTTGGCCAGTTCTTCCTGGGAGGCCCTCTGCTCCTCGCGGGACTGGTGAAACCAGATTTGCGCCTCAGCAACGCGTGCCTGGAAGTCCGCCTCCGCGTCGTCCACCACCGCCGTTCTGGACTTAACCTTGTCCAAACGGGCACGGTAGAGTGCCTGGAGCTTCCGAAAGTTGGCCCCCATGGCCCATAAGAGCTGCTCCTCTAGGGAGCCGTCGCCGCCGGCGCTCGATTCATCAACAACCTCGAGCCCGGTGGCGGCGAACACATCGCCATCAAAGACTTCCTCCCCGGCGGGCACCCGGGAGCTTGACGCCCCGGCGAGATGGACGAAAAGGTTGTCGTCCACCTTCAGATACCTGCTGGGGCCCGAGGTCGCGGAGGAAGAAGGCTGATCATCGATCGCCTCTTCCTCGGCTGTGGCCTTGCCGGCCTCCCCGCCAGGCCCACCGCCGGCGCCCTCGGCGACACCCTTGGCGGCATCCTCAGCAGCCTTGTCCGCGACGGCCCTGGCGGCGTCCTTGGCGGCCTCCTCGGTGGCGATCTTTTCGGCCTCCGCCGCGGCCTCCTCAGCAACCTCCTTGATGACGGCGTCCACGTCCTCCGCATCCGTTGAAGGAGGGCCTGGGCTGTGACGAGGGTAATGAAGTCAAGAAAAAGCGCAAGGGAAAAGCAAAGGCGAAAGGCAGGCGACTCACCAGCGCCGGGCTGTGAGGCGGAAGTTCCCTCACCGCCGGCGTCGGACGCCGGGGCCGGACCACCAGCGCCCAAGTTCCCCTCCTCCTTCGTGCGTGCGGGCTCCGTGCTTGGTGCCCATGCCGGGGACGCCCCTCGTGGCAGCGTAGTCGATGGGGGTGGTGCGTTGGGAGTAGCCCCCTGCGGCTCCTCCTGCTACTGCTCCCGTCCTACAGAACTGGCAAGGTCAGGACCTTCAGCATGGAACGCCTACAGCATGTCAAGCGAGAAGAGGTTAGCGGGCTTAAACTGGGGGCTGTGCCGGGGGCTGCCGTCGGAGCTACTCAACACCACCAGTGGTGTCTCTGTAGCCCTGGCCGGGGGCTGGCTGCTTGATGAAGCCTTGGCCCTCTTCACCCTCTGGGCCAACGTATCTCCATCCCTGAAGAAGCAAGAACAAGTCAAGATGGGTGGCATGGTCAAGGGAGATGGGGATGACGATAAAGAATTGAATACTTACTCGTCGTCCATCTCCTCCTCCTCTGCCGTCTTCCTCTTCCTCTTCGTGCTGAGGGGCCCGAGGTCGAAGGGGAACTCCGCGTCGCCCTCCGAATCGATGTCTGCCGGGGGAGGCGAAGAAGGGGGCAGAGTTTGTCCGTGCTTCGACGAAGAGGGAGCTACCGTTTTCTTCTTCTCGGCGTCCTTCATCGACCTCTTCACCGCCGTGGCCCTCGTGAGGCGCCCGGACCCCTCCAAGGCCAATTGAGGCTGCGCAGTCTTGCCGGGCTGGACCGGATTGCCGTAACATGCCCGCCGCAAGACTCGCCCTCTTCCCCGGGCTGGCGCCGGGCCAGCCGCCGCATCCTCCTTCGACGACGACTCATCGGCTGCGTCCTCAACCAATGGGGCCCCAGTGCTGGCGCTGCTAGCCTGTCACTGGGAGAACTCCTCCTCCTCCACAGCGGCGGCGTCCTGGTCCTCCATGCCTCCGGCGCTGCCGGCCTCCCTAATGAGTTACGCCTCCCTCGCCCTGGCGGCCATGTAGTCCAGCTCCTCCGGGGTGGTGTCCCTGACGAGCCACCGCTCGGCATCAGGATTGACGCACACCTCGACCAGAGTATCGAAGAACTGCTGCACGACCTCGTCCTCTGGCTCCTGCCAGCTCGGGACGGGGCCGTGCACGCTGCACTCCGGCATCATGGAAACAATCTCGCACTGGCGCGAATTGTAGCACAGTAGGACCACTCCCGCTGGCAGCCTGAAGAACTGCCCCTAGACGGCCTTGCCGGCCTTCGCGGCAGCCTTCGCAGCCTTGCCGGTCCGCTCGACCTCACCACCGTGACCCACATCCAGCTAGAAGAGCCACTGACAGAAATGGGCGTGTCCCATCACTGTGAGGTTGCGGTTGAGGCCAGGGCGGAGCCGCATGACGTCGGTCGGGTTCCTGAAGAGCCAGGCTGGCCTCCCCTTTTTTTGCAGCGGAGCGATCCGACGGCGAATGAAATCTGCCCCGATCATCTCGAGGGTGAGTCCGGCCTGGACGAGTCGGTTGATCCTGGTGAAGGCAACAGTGAGCCTCCCGTCGGCGGTGTCGACGTCGCTCCAATCGCTGCCGCGGACCGGCGGCGTCCGGCGGACCCTGCAGAACGTTGGCGGCTCGTCTTCCTCAATCCAGCACCACCATCCGCGCTATTCGTCCCACCTCTCCTTCAAGGCACCCTCCGGGTACACTACCTTGGGTCTCGGAATCCAGGTAATGCATCCAGAGACCGCGCCTCCCGGCTGGATCCGAGGTGTGAAGTAGTGGCGGAGGAGCGAAGTGTTGGGCTGCACTCCGACGAAGCCCTCGCAGAGATGTGCGAAGAAAGGCATGCACGCCACCGCATTTGGGGTAAAATCCAAAAGGTGGAAGTCGAAGGTGTGCATGACGTCGTAGAAGAAATCGGAGAAGGGAGGACACAACCCGCAAGAGAAGTAATCAACGAAGAAAGGGTACCGATTTGAGCTGGGCGGGGCGCAAGCGGCCGGGACGACGTGCGTCGTCGGATGGCCCAAGTCCTTCGCCCGATCCCCCGTCTCTGCCCCCCAAAGGGGTTTGAAAGCAGCCCGGAGCTCGAAGACATCAACCGACGACGGGATGAAGATAGCGGCCTTCGGCCGATCCCCCGTGAACACGCCCTCCGGCGGCGCCGCAGTCCCGGCACCCTTGGCGGCCCCTTTGCCCTTGCCGGGTTTGGATGCCATAACGGCTGAATGGGAAGGCTGAGGGAAGGGAATGGCGAAGCAACGGCGGCGGGCGACGGCAAAGGCTTCGGAAGGAAGGAAGCAAGGGAACAGCGGCTCTGAGATTGGAAGAGGCGCGAGGAAAATGGAGGAAGTGAGCAGCGCGCTCGCGGCTATTCCTCTTTATGGGGGAAAACGCGGGCCGCCTCCTTTCGCATTTACTGCGACGTGACGCATGCCTACGGAAACCGCCCCACGCATGCCCCTCCACCCCGCGCCGCACGCGCGGGTCGTGGGAGGCGCAGCGCGCGGAAAGTTTTGCCACGGTGAAAACCACCCCGCCTGCCCGCGCACCGTTCTGGGCCTGGCCCAAGAACGTGTCACGCTTATGTGTGGCCCAGGCCCGGGGGCTCCTTTCGGTGTACAAAAAGAGGGGTACACTTTTTGTACCCCTATGACTGTGCACGGGCAGTCTGAGCCATGGCACTACCACACCAAGCATGGCGAGGGAGGCGAGCCGGGGCAAGACCGAAGCTCGATGGAGACTGGAGCGACGCCAAGAACAAGACCACAAAGAGCAAAGGGACGAAGCGGCTCTCCCCGGCAAGATCCTTGCCGGGGCCAGCACTGGCAGCCCTAGCAAGACCCTTGCCGCGGCAGCTCGCCCAGCGCTTACGGAGCGAATCACCCTTGAGTCCACCGCCCCCATGGGGCAAGGATTCGGGAGATATACCCGTGGTGGCGTGCAGATCTTTATGAAGACATTCAAGATCAGACACAAGTTAAGAAGACGACGACCCTTGGCGGGATTCCAGCCAAGGAGAACCACAAGGCCCCCGGCAAGCACCTTGCCGGGGATGACTGCAGGCGCCATGGTGGGACCCTTGCCGGAGCCCCGGCAAGGCCCTTGCCAAAGACACCCGCGGGACCACCGTCAGGCCCACACCAACCGGGTTTCCACCGACCCGACCAGCTGGACCGGCTCTTGCGTGGCAACCCACAGATCTTCGTGGACACCCGCCGCTGCGCCACCTCAACTGCATGTCTGCCTACATGGCGCCTCAGGCACTGCTGGCCAGGGCGCGTGTCAACACGAGGAGGGGCGGCGACGGACAAGATGAACGTCTTCCCCCCGTCCCCGATAAAGCAAGGACACCTATGCTAGGCGCATTAAATGCACCTTGTCATGTAATGCGAGGGATAACCTCGCATCACTGTACCCTTCCACCTCCTGTGTGCCACTGTGGCAGCCCCTTTTTCCTATAAAAGGAGGCCCGAGGCGACCAGGAGAGGGATTCGGTTTTTAGGAACTGCTCGCGACCCTCTTGGAGCTCCTCACTAGCTGAAAACACCAACATATAATCCAGCAAAGCAGGAGTAGGGTTTTACGCATCTTTGCGGCCCGAACCTGGGTAAAGGAACCGTGTCCTGACTGTTATATTCGCTCTTCTCTCAACCCCGTGCCCCGCAACCGCAGTAGGGATTCTTGTGATCCCATAGGTGTCGATCCAAACACACCGACACTTATCAAATGTTTTTTGTTGTTTTATGGCAATTTTATCAAGTTTGGAATAGATAGGTTTGAGGTTTTTCCTCAGTGTTGAAGATGGACTTGCTGACGAATGCGGTAGCGAGAGCCAGGCTTGCCACACCAAAGTTTGATTCCTCAGATTCCTCCTCTTCATCACTTTCTTCAGATTCAACTGAGTCCATTTCCTTGCCAATGAATGCCTGAGCTTTCCTGGAACTTCTCTTCTTGTTAGAGGAAGACTTTGAGGATTTTCATGATGAGGACTTTGAAGATTTCTTCTTTTTCTTCGAGTCGTGTGAGCTGTAGTCCTTGTATTTCTTCTTCTTTGATTCCTTTCCCCACTGAGGACAATCAGTGATAAAGGGACCATGTTTCTTGCATTTGTGGCAGGTCATCTTCTTGTGATCGTGAGATGATGAATCGGATCTTAAGTCATCACCTATGGAAGATTTTACAAAGCGACCACGTCTTGAGAAATTGCTAGCTCCTGACTTAGTTCTTCAAGATCACCAAGGGTGCTGTCAGATTCTTCACCTTCATATGAGGAAATTGCCTTGGCCTTCAGTGCATGTTATCTACCATAGTTTAGCCTCTCGAGTATATCAGGAGGATCAATCGACTTGTAGTCTCGACGCTCTTCAGTCATCAGTGCCAGAGTGTCGAATGAGGAGTCAAGTGATCTCAGCGGTTTCTTCACCACCTCGTGGTCTGTGATGTCTGTAGCACCAAGTGCTTCTAGCTCATTTGAGATATCAGTGAGGCAATCGAAGGTTTGCTGAATAGTTTCATTGTCAAGTCTCTTGAAGCAGTTGAAGAGATTGCGAAGAACATCAACTCGAGAGTCACGTTGAGTTTAGACTCCTTCGTTCACCTTGGACAGCATGTCCCAGATAAGCTATGCATTCTCCAAAGCACTCACTCTGCCATACTGCCCTTTGCTCAGATGGCCACATATGATATTCTTCACTTGTGAGTCGAGTTGCTTGAATATCTTCACATCACCAGCGTTCACGGAAGGTGAGACAGAGGGGACACCAGTTTCCACAATGTACCATAGATCGTTGTCAATTGCCTCAAGATGCATGCACATCTTGTTCTTCGAGTAGGGGTAGTCCGTCCCATCAAAGGTAGGACACCCAACCGAGACATTGATCATACCTGTAGTCGACATAACTAAAACTCCACGTAGTTAAATCAAAATTACACAGAACAAGGGAGTACCTTGCTCTGATACCAATTGAAACTGCGTTATATCGACTAGAGGGGGTGAATAGGGGATTTTGTACAAATTCGTCAATGAGGAAATTCTAGGTGAGGAATTTCCTAAGCAACGAACTACTTAGCAGCGAAATAGATACTCGGTGCAAGCATAGCAAGACAGTACCATGGTCATCATGATGAAATGAAAACAAGCACAAAGTACAAGTAGCATGTAAACAGGATAAGCAGGCTGAGGACCAAGGACTGAGGAAATAGGGTCGAAGAAATTGAGAAAGTCTTCAGTCAATGTCTACAAATAGTACATACCAAGGTCAAAAACACATGAATGAGTAAATGGAAGAGTTGAGGAAATAGAACAAGTAGGCTTGATGAAGACAATGATTTGTTAGACCAATTCCAACTGATGTGACAGTTGTACGTCTGGTTGGGGCGGCTAGGTATTTAAACCCGAGGACACAAAGTCCGGGACACCCGGTCCTGGACATACTGTCCAAGACACCAAGTCCTCACCATATTCAACTTGAGCTAAGGTTACACAGACCTCGCCCAATCACTCATGGTAAGTCTTCACAAGTGACTTCCAAACCTTCACAGACTTCGTCTCTAGGCGATCCACAATTCCTCTTGGATGCTCCAGACCATTAACGCCTAACCTTCTGGAAGATCACAGTCTTCAAAGGTAACAACCGTCGGTTCCACATAGGAACAATTTCTTCTGTGAGGCTTATTCACTTTAGGGTTTAAGGTGTTTGGATTTTGTCGGTGTACAAAAAGAGGGGTACACTTTTTGTACCCCTATAACTGTGCACGGGTAGTCTGAGCCACGGGCACCACCACACCAAGCATGACAAGGGAGGTGAGCCAGGGTAATACCTAAGCTCGATGGAACTGAAGCCCAAAGCCAAGACCACAAAGAGCAAAGGGACGAAGCGGCTTCCCCCGGGAAGATCCTCGCCGGGAGCTAGTCTTAGCAGCCCCGGCAAGACCCTTGCCGCGACAATTCGCCCCATGCCTACGGAGCAAATCCCCCTTGAGTCCACTGCCCCCATGGGGCAAGGATTCGGGAGACATCCCCGTAATGGCATGCAGATCTTTGTGAAGACATTCAAGATAATATACACATTAAGAAGATGGCGACCCTTGGCGGGATCCCAGCCAAGGAAGACCACAAGACCTCCGGCAAGCACCTCGCCAGGGATGACAGCAGGCGCCCCGGCAAGGCCCTTGCCGAGGACATCCGCAGGGCCACCATCAGGCCCACGCCAACTAAGCTTCCACCGCCCCATGCAGCTGCCGACCCAACCAGCTGGGCAGGCACCTGCGTGGCGACATGCAGATCTTCGTGAAGACCCACCATTGCGCCACCTCAGCTGCCTGCCTGCCTACATGGCATCTCAGGCATCGCTGGCCAGGGCACGTGTCGACACAAGAAGGAGCGGCGACGGACAAGACGGATGTCTCCCCTGTCCCCGATAAAGCAAGGACACCTGAGCAAGAAGCATTAAATGTGCTTTGTCATCTAATGCGATGGATAACCTCGCATCACTGTACCCTTTCCACCTCCTGTGTGCCACTGTGGCAACCCCTTTCTCTATAAAAGGAGGCCCGAGGCGACCAGGAGGGGGATTCGGCTTTTTGGAGCTCCTCACGCCCCGTAGCTAGCTGAAGAACACAAACATATAATCCACCAAAGCAGGAGTAGGGTTTTACACATCCTCGCGGCCCGAACCTGGGTAAACGAATTGTGTGCTATCTGTTTGATCCGCTCTTCTCTCAACCCCGCGCCCCGCAACCCTAGTAGGGATTCTCGTGATCCCATAGGTGTCATTTCCAATACACCGACATCTTTGGCGCGCCGGGTAGGGGGCGCAGTTGTGAGAATCGGCTCTAGCAGTTAGCCCATCACTCCTTCGTCTCCGTGGCTCTTTGAGAAGGAAGGAAGCCGGAAGATCAGCGCTCAAGCAGCTGCAAACAGAAGCTAAGTTACATTGAGCCCCGGATATTTCCATTCTATTATATAAAGTTATTATCCTCGGAGTTGGCGTTCTTTGTACAAAAAGAAACCTGCACGCAAATGGGGCCCTTCCCGATCAGCAATGCCTTTGTTCTGTTTTGAGTCCGCTCAACGGTTCAAACGGCTGCGTTGGAACCGGTAGGGTAGCCTTCCGCAATTGGCAAGACTCTCGACTCTGACTCGAGTCAAACTCGACACTTCGGGCGGCTGTGTTAAGGGCGGCAAGGTGGCTCACCCAGCAGCACGCTCGCCCGGCAGGCCAATGGGGACCCGTCCCCAAGACGCCGCCCTGGGTTTTCCGCGCCGGCAAGCCTACCTAGCTAGCGTAGGGTGGACGTACAAAGAAACAACAAACAGGAAAATAGCATGCATAATCCCAAAAACATTTCAAAGTTATGTTACATCATATCGTTGCTGCGGCTCTAACTAAAGATAAAACTTGTCTTGGTCATGAACCCGCAGCAGCGAAGAAGAACGTGATGCCTAATCCCGGCGCTGGCCTTCCACCCTCTTGATTTCGTCGATGCAGCTGATGACAGGCTAGATACGGTCCTTGAGCACCGTGAGGTCAGTACCCTCTGGCAAGCTATCCATCGCGGCTTTGAAGTCAAGGGCGGGATTCCAGTACACCAACTTGGTGAGGACCTTGGTCATGACCCCTCGGCAAAGTTGCCGGGCCTCCCCGGCTAGCATGGCCGTTTTTTTGGATTGAAGATCAGCCAAGGCACCAAGGACGCCCTCGAAGAACAGGATCATCTTGGCGTTGACGGTCCCGCTCCACTCAGGGGCATACCTCACGTTTGGCATCCCCATGAGGGCCAACTGCGAGGTGACCCTGCCGGCGACGTCCTCCTGCCAGCTGATCCATCTGTTCTCGCCATCCACATATTCCTGGTGGGAGGCGGCCTCGTCCGCCCGCAGCTACTTCTCCTCCTCCAGGCTCGTGGTCAAGGTCTCCTCCCGAGCCGAGCTCTCCGACAACATCTTCTCGAGATTCTCCAACTTCAGCTTGAGATCTCTGATGGAGTTTTGCACCTCGGAGAGCTCCCCGGCCCTGCTGATGGCCGCTCCTTGCGCCTCTGCCAAGGCGCAGTTGAGCGTGCTCTTCTCGTCGGACAGCCTGAGGGCCTGTTCCTTCAGCTCGTCCCGCTCTACCTCCAGCTCCTTCACCTTGCCGGCGTGGGCCAGAGCCTGGGCATCGAGTGCCTCTTTGTGCCTCTTCTCCAGCTTGCGGGTTCGCCGCTCGACAAGGACCTCGAGTTCCTCATCCTTGCCGTGGAGCGTTGCGGCAAGCTTCGCCTCACGCGCGGAGAGGTCTTCTTCCTGGGAATCCAAGGCGGCTTGATGCTGGTTCCGGGCGGCCTCAGCAGCCAAATTCGCTGCCTCTTCCTCGGCCTTCTCGACGTCAGCCATCTTCATGGCGAGCTCTACTTCGCGCCTCGCCAATTCCCCCTGAGAGGCCCTCTACTCCTCACGAGTCTGGTGGAACCAGGTCTGCGCCTCGGCAACACGCGCTTTGAAGTCCACCTCCTCCTCGTCCACCGTTGCCATCCTGGAGCTAACCTTGTCCAGACGGGCACGGTAGAGCGCTTGGAGCTTTCGGAAATTGCCCCCCATAGTAGGGAAGAGCTGCTCTTCTGGAGAACCATCACCGCCGACGCCCGGTTCATCCACCACCTCGGGCCCGGAGGCGGCGAGCACCTCGCCGTCAGGGACCTCCCCTCCGGCGGACGCTCGGGAACTTGACGCCCCTGGAAGATGGACGAAAAGATCGTCGCCCACCTTCAGATACCAGCCAAGGCCCGCGGTTGTGGAGGAAGAAGGTTGATCATCAACCACCTCTTCCTCGGCTGTTGCCTGGCCGGCCTCCCCGGCAGGCCCACCGCTGGCACCCATGGAAGAAGCCTCGCCGGTCACCTTGGCGGCCCCCGCAGTTGTGTCCTCGGCAGCGTCCTTGGCGGCCTCCTCGGCGGCAATCCTGTCGGCCTCCACCACGGCCTCCTCCGCAATATACCCTATGACGGTTTTCTCGTCCTCCATATCTGTTGAAGGAGGGCCTGGGCAGTAATGGGGATGATGAAGCCAAAAAAAGAATACGGGAAAAGCAGAGACAAAAGATAGGCGACTCACCAGTGCCAGGCTCTGAAGCAGAAGTCCCCTCCCCGCCAGCGTATGGCGCCGTGGCAGAGCCACCAGCGCCCAAGCTCCCCTCTTCCTCCATGGGTGTGGGCTCCATGCTTGGTGCCCTTGCCGGGAACGCCCCTCGCGACGACGTAGTCGATGGGGGTGGTGTGTTGGGGGTAGCCCCCTGCGGCTCCTCCTGCTACCGCTCCCGTCCTACAAAATCGACAAGGTCAGCACCATAGCATCGAACACCTACCACATGTCGAGCAAGAAGAGCGTGATGAACTTACGCTGGGGGCTGTGCCGGGGGCTGCTGTCCGGGCTGCTCAACACCACCAGCGGTGTCTCTGAAGCCCCAGCCGAGGGCTGACTGCTCGCCGAGGCCTTGGCCCTCTTCACCCTCTGGGCCAACGTCTCTGCATCCCTATAAAAGAAAAAATGGATCAATATGAGTGGCTTAATTCAGGGGAGTGGAAATGGCAGTAAGGAACGGGGTACTTACTCGTCGTCCATCTCCTCCTCCTCCACCGCTTTCCTATTCCTCTTTGGGCTGAGAGGCCCAAGATCAAAAGGGAGCTCCGCGTCGACATCCGAGTCAACGTCTGCCGGGGGAGGCGAAGAAGGCAGAGTTTGTGCATGCCCAGATGGAGAAGGGGCTGTTGCCTTCTTCTTCTCAGCGGCCTTCGTCAGCCTCCTCGCTGCCGTGGCCCTCGTGTGGCACCCGGACCCCTCTAGGGTCAATTGAGGCTGCGTGGCCCTGGCGGGCCGGACCGGCTCGTCGGAACTAGCCCGCTGCAGGACTCGCCCTCTTCCCCTGGCTGGCGTCGAGCCCGCCGCCACGTCCTCCTCCGACGACGACTCGTCGGCTGCGTCCTCAACAAGCGGAGCTCCAGTGTTGGCGCTGCTAGCCTCCCCGCCGCCCGCCGCCCACTGGGCGAGCTCCTCCTCCTCCGCAGCCGTTGCGGCCTTGTCCTCCACACTCCCGGCGCTGCCAGCCTCCATGGCAAGCTGCGCCTCCCTTGCCCTAGTGGCGATGTAGTCCAGCTCTGCCTGGGTGGTGTCCATAACAAGCCACCGCTCGGTGTCAGGATTGACATACACCTCAACCAGAGAGTCGAAGAATTGTTGCACATCCACGTCCGCCGGCTCCTTCCAGCTCGGAACAGGGCCGTGCGCGTTGTAGTCCGGCATCATAGCGATGATCTCGGACCGATGCAAATTGTTGCACAATGGGACCACCCCCGCTGGCAACTAGAAAAACGGCCCCTTGATGGCCTTGCCAGCCTTTACGGCAGCCCTCGCGGCCTTGCCGGTCCGTTCGACCTCGCCGTCATGACCCACATGAAGCTGGAAGGGCCGCTGGCAGAAATGGGCATGTGCCATCACCCTGAAGTTGTGGTCAAGGCCAGGGCGGAGTCGCATAACGTCAGCCGGATTCCTAAAGAGCCAGGCTGGGCTCCCCTTGTTGTGCAATGGGGCGATCCGACGGCGAATAAAGTCCACCCCGATCATCTCAAAGGTGAGTCCGGCCTGGGTGAGCCGGAGAATCCTGGTGGTGGCGACAGTGAGTCTCCCATCGGTGATGTCGACATCGCCTTCAATCCAGCACCACCAGCCATGCCATTCATCCCACCTCTCCTTCATGGCACCGTCCGGGTACGCCCCCATGGATCTTGGGATCCAGGTGATGCATCCAGAGATGGCACCTCCCGGCTGGATCCGAGGGGAGAAATAGTGGCGGCAGAGCGCCGTGTTGGGTTGCACCCCGACAAAGCCTTCGCAAAGGTGCGCAAAGAAAGCCTTGCACGCCACCGCATTCGGAGTAAAATCCAAGAGGCGGAAGCCGAAGGTGTGCATGATATCGCAGAAGAAATCGGAGAAAGGGGGACATAACCCGCAAGAAAAGTAGTCAACGAAGAAGGGATACCGATTTGGGCTAGGTTCGGCGCAAGCAGCAGGAATGACGCGCGTCGCTGGATGTCCCAAGTTCTCTCCCCCCGTCTTCACCCCCAAAGAGGCTTGAAGGCGGCCCGGAGCTCATGGACGTCAACCGTCGACGGGAAGAAGAAGGCGGACTTCGTCCGGTCCCCGAATAGCACGCTCTCCGGCGGCTCCACAGTCCCCTCGCCCTTGGCCACCCCCTTGCCCTTGACGGACTTGGACGCCATGGCGGCTGAGAAAGTTAGAGGACTGAGAGAGGGGGAGGGCGAAGCAATGGCGGCAGGCGACGGTGGAAGCTTCCGAAGGAAGGAAGAGAGGAAACGACGGCTCTGAGATTGGAAGAGGCCCGAGGAAAGCGGAGGAAGTGAGCAGCACGCCCGCGGTTATTCCTTCTTATGGGGGGGGAACGCGGGCCGCCTCCTTTCGCATTAACTGCGACGTGACGCATGCCTGCGGAAACCGCCCCGCGCATGCCGCCCACGTCATGAGCACCCCTCCACACCGCGCCATGCGCGCGGATCGTGGGAGGTGTGGCGCGTGAAAAATCTTACCGGGGTAAAAACCGTCCCGCCTACCCGCGCACCATTCTGGGCCTAGGCCAACAACGCGTCGGGCTTATGTGTGGCCCAAGCCCGGGGGCTCCTGTCGGTGTACAAAAAGAGGGGTACACTTTTTGTACCCCTATGACTGTGCACGGGCAGTCTGAGACACGGGCACCACCACACCAAGCATGGCAAGGGAGGTGAGCCAGGGTAAGACCGAAGCTCGATGGAACTGAAGCCCAAAGCCAAGACCACAAAGAGCTAAGGGACGAAGCGGCTTCCCCTGGCAAGATCCTTGCCGGGAGCCAGTCTTAGCAGCCCCGGCAAGATCCTTGCCGAGATCCTTGCCGCGGCAATTCGCCCCACGCCTACGGAGCAAATCCCCCTTGAGTCCAATGCCCCCATGGGGCAAGGATTCATGAGACATCCCCGTAATGGCATGCAGATCTTTGTGAAGACATTCAAGATCAGATACACATTAAGAAGACGGCGACCCTTGGCGGGATCCCATCCAAGGAAGACCACAAGACCTCCGGCAAGCACCTTGCCGGGGATGACAGCAGGCGCCGGGCAAGACCCTTGCCGGGGCCCCGGCAAGGCCCTTGCCGAGGACATCCGCAGGGCCACCAAGAGGCCCACGCCAACTAAGCTTCCACCACCCCATGCAGCTGCCGACCCAACCAGCTGGGCAGGCACCTGCGTGGCGACATGCAGATCTTCGTGAAGACCCACCATTGCGCCACCTCAGCTGCCTGCCTGCCTACATGGCATCTCTGGCATCGCTGGCCAGGGCGCGTGTCGACACAAGAAGGAGCGGCGACGGACAAGACGGATGTCTCCCCCGTCCCCGATAAAGCAAGGACACCTAAGCAAGACGCATTAAATGCGCTTTGTCATCTAATGCGAGGGATAACCTCGCTTCACTGTACCCTTTCCACCTCATGTGTGCCACTGTGGCAACCCCTTTCTCTATAAAAGGAGGCCCGAGGCGACCAGGAGGGGGATTCGGCTTTTTGGAGCTCCTCACGCCCCGTAGCTAGCTGAAGAACACAAATATATAATCCAGCAAAGCAGGAGTAGGGTTTTACGCGTCCTCGCGGCCCGAACCTGGGTAAAGGAACCGTGTGCTATCTGTTTGATCCGCTCTTCTCTCAACTCCGCGCTCCGCAACCGTAGTAGGGATTCTTGTGATCCCATAGGTGTCGTTCGAAATACACCAACGAATCCGCACTGGTGAATTCCTAATTCCTCAGTCAGAACAAATTCCTCAGAGACCGGAAGAACTTCATCTCTGTCACTGAAGAAATTGACTGAACAGTATGAGATTTCTAATGGCTTCACTCGAAAGGATTGGGTAGTGTACGCTTTGAGTTGACCATCACTTCGAAATATGTTTCCTTAGTTTTTCCGCAACCCCCTTTTAACAGTATGGTGTTTCCTATGACTCAAGAAAGAGAAAATGAAACTACGAAAACAAAAGTCTTCACGCTTCATCTACCTCGCATGAATATCAAGTCTTCATGGTTACACCAATTTCTTCACTTTCAAAATCTTCAGAAAGTCTTTAGAAATCCAAAGTATTAAATTGAAGACATTCATTTTTAGGTCTCGACATTCTCTGTAAATCTCAAACTCCTCATAGACTTATAGACATGTGTACACTTACAAACGCATCAGTCCCTTAACCTATAAGTCTTCAATACACCAAAATCACTAAGGGGCACTAGATGCACTTACACCCCTCCGTGTGGGAAACAACTGCCGAGTCTTCCCCGGCTCCTCGCCATTCCATTCCTAGGCCTCGCCGTCATCTACCGCCCTGGTGCTCTCGGCCCGACGTGGTCAACGTGGTCAATGAACGACTTCCATCGGAAGAGGACTGTACGTGGACATGCTGACAACTGGGTCCACGGCCACACACAAGGAAGTGCCTCCTTATTGGGCGCAAAACAATGATTCCTCCACCTGACACCAAGGAACCACCAGAAGGGCCTCTCTATTTCACAAAAAAAACATGCATCCTTCTGACAGCTCGGACCCACCAGCTATATCTTCGCACGCAAGGAACTACCTCCTTGTTACGCACAATAAAATGAATACTGCCCCTGCTATCTGGGACCCACCGTAGTTGGAGGCTGACTTGTGGGCCTACTAAGTTGATGCAGACGGATGTCTTTATCAACTTATTCGTCAATATGAACGATTCTAGCTCCAGTGACCGTACGATGTCCATCCAACGGCCATAGTGCTTTTTCAACCTCTCGTCTTCTTGCTCCAGCCGTCCAAACCAGCGCTGATGGTGCCGCCTGTTCCTGCCTCCCGTGGCCGGCTCTGCTGCCGCGGAGTCCTCATCGCCCCACCCTACTCACATCGCTGGCATGGCCATCCCTGTGCTCACCCAGAACTGCTTTTATTCTTTGGCGACGGTAGCCTCACACTACAGCCCAACCAGTAAACCCTCGTACGCCCCTCCTCATGGGAAAAAACTGCCGAGTCCTCCCCGGTTACGGGTCATTCCCTTTCTAGGCCTCGGTGTTGTCCACCGCCTTGGTGCTCTCGGCACGGTGTGGGCAACGTGGTCAAGGAACGACTTATATCAAAAGAGGACTATACGTGGAGCGGCAGACAGCTGGCTCCATGGCCGCAACAAGGAAGTGCATCCTTATTACGCGCGAAATAATGATTCCTCTACCTGACAGCAGGGACCTACCAGAAGGGCTCTGTATTTTGGCTTAGCTGTATTTTGCGGAAAAATGTTTTTCCCCTGACAGCAGGGACCAACCAGCTATATCTTCGGACACAAGGAAAGTGTCTCCATATTAGGCGCGGAAAAAAATGAATGCCCCCCTGACAGCTGGGACCCGCCAGCTATATCTTCCCACACAAGGAAGTGCCTCCTTATCCACCCTGATAGCCAGGACCCACCTGGTCGAAGCGTACGTAGCGTTGTCATTCTGGTCGAGAACGTGTACATACATACTGGTCGATCAGTCTCTCTCCAACGATGAACCGTGGCCAAGCAAGAAGTGGCATGGGTAGTAGTAGAGCCCCCAACATAGCAGTTCAGACAGTCCCTTCAAAACCGTGTACATGTACGTACAGCCATAGGGCAAAAACATGGCTACGTATGTACATATAGGCGGAGTCTCGAACCCGTACTCGTAAATACGTATGGCCAGGGCTGGTGTACATGGAGAGGCAGCGGACAGCAGCAACGACGTCATGTTCATTGGCAGCCAACCAGCAGGGTCGAAATGGAGAAACAGTGCCATGTTCTTCGGCTTGGACGGAACAGCTAAAACCTGGTGTGGTGTACCGAAAAACGGAGGGAAACGGCCTTCTGCTGTAGTGCGTACAGTCGAAACGGGGTTCTGTTCATTAGGAAGGGTCTGGTATACCACAAAATAGAGGAAACGACCTTCTACTCGACCAGCTATGGTCGAAACGGGATCCAGTTCATCGGGAGGGGTCTGGCATACCGCAAATCAGAGGAAACGGACTTGTGTTGGAGCGCTACGGTCAAAACGGGGGTCCTGTTCATTGGGAGGGGTGTGGCGTACAACAAAACGGGACTCCACGGGCTACTGTTCACCCGCCGTCGACTTCCTCCAGCTTCCATCTGCACTGTTCATCCGGTGCATCTTCCTCTGCCTCCACCGGCTACTGTTCATACATCCCTCCACAGGGTCCTGTTCATCCAGCCCTCCATGGGGTCCTGTTCATCCTACAAGCCCTCCACCGGCTACTGTTCAACCAGCCCTCCACGGGGTCCTGTTCATCCACCCCAACACCTTGGCTGTGGTGGCCTCGTCTTGGGGTCCTAATCATCCAGCGGCAAACACAACGTCCAACCCCCACGGGGTCTTATTTATCCAACCCCAACCATGTACGTCTCGACTCGTTCAACTAACCCCACATTCACTGTTCATCAAGAGGCAGCGGGTTCGATCGGCTTCTGTAAGCAGCAGCAGTGATCAATCGGGTTCAGTTAGCAGCGGTAGCGAAGGAATTGCTCGGGTTCAGTTAGTAGCCAAGGGATCGATTGCTCGGGTTCAATAATGTACCTAGTGCAATCGCTCGGGTTCAGTAAGCGAACGCCTCGCTCGGGCTTAGTTAGAGCCCAGCGCCTCGCACATACACGCTGCGTGTACGAGAGAAACGTGCAAACCTCCATGCATCGCTCCGCCCCGACCACCCACCGTAACCGGGAACTCCCCGAAATTATCCTCGCCCTCGCTTCTACCATAGTTTTTTCCGTCATGAACGGCTCAAAAAATGTCATGCAGGTGTGTCTCCGGCCCGCCCAGGACGAAAGGCCATTTTCTATCTCGATTTTCTGACATAGAAGTAGGAGCCCACCACATCTATGATGGTACATTTTTTCACAATTATCATCATAGAAGTGTCATAAGCATGACAGAAAAAAAATCGTTCGGCCAAAAATGTCAAGGATGTGTCTTTTTTTGTCGTGGTACAAGGTGAGCCTGACTTTGGTAACCCAGACACGCCGCCTGGACTAGTGTCACCTTGGGCGCAGGGTCTTGTCACTTCACTGTGAGGACCGGATGAATAATAGTTTGACCACCAAGTGTACCACAGTTGTACAACTACTAGTAGTAACTTACTCCTACAAAGTAGTACTGTATGCCTCTGGGTTCACTTCATCGTCCAGGTAACATCCATATTGCGAGCAGAAGCGAATTCTCGTGCATGCGGAAGCGCGAAGAAGGGCTTTTTTTCTTTTGTTAGGATAAATGCACATTCCTTAAGAAGAAAAGTTTGTGTCTCCCAGGCACACACCAATATCAATCCGAACCAGCTACGACACATTTTTGTGTGCAAAGAGATGGATATGTTTGTATATCTGTTCGTCCACCAAAGTTGGTTTTGCTTAGGTCCCACCGGTCAGGAGGGTGCAGAAATAAAAAGGAATCATAAAATGTTTCGCCACAGTGATTTGAAAGAGTGACCTCCACTAACTAGTGGCACATGTAGCGATCAAAGGATGGGCACGTACACATACACGGACACGGACCAGTCCTTAGTATGCTACCCACATAGCCTTTTTGTTTTGTAGGTTGGTCTACTTATTCGTCCAATCAACTGCCTGCATGCCACTTCTCGCATTAACTTCTCCATTGGGAACCGATTTCCCTCGGCTTCTGCACCTCTCCTTCATTTGCTTTCAAACCGCACTGGATTCACATCCATTCTGACCTAGGAAAGCGTCCTAGTTCGCATGTTCGTCTCCATATAATTCTTCTTCAAATTCCTGCTCGTCCATGCCTGGCCAATTAAATTAACCAGTGGCAAGCCAATGAGTACTTTGAATGTACTCGCAAGCAACCCATGATTTGGTTCAAGGTAACAATGCAAGTTGTTCAACAAATAAGAAACCTAGCTCCCAGCTAGATAAGATATTCTACCAATTTGTGAGATATGCATCAATGTACTTGGGTAACCTCGAGGACAGGTTACAGATATCAACATAAATAGAGTTCAAATCATTACTAGCTCATTTAATACGTCAAGCCACCACCTTCACTCAAATAGTTCTCTACACACACACATACACCAAGATTGTAAAATTCTGGACATAGTTTAAGTAGCACCTCCCAACTATCCATGACCGCGGACATGGCTATCCGAATAGTTTAACACTCTGCAGAGGTTGTGCACTTTACCCACAAGATCCGGGAAGCTTTCGTGTCATCCACGATCTCGCAGAACCTCAAGTACTCGGGGGAAGCACCCGATCATTACCTTTCCCCAGACGATACTAACATAGGGTCCACTCGTTGGTGCACAACTGTCGTGTACAAATAAAGATCGTGGGATTTTGCCCTTTTTAAATTATCACGCATACACGAAGGGACCAACGGTGTGTCCGTCGCCCTGTGAAAATAATCATGGCCGTCTATCCAAGCACGACCCCGTCCCGGGAGAGACCTCAAGTCAACCTCCCGTCACTAGTAATTTGGGCACCATGCTAGTATCAGCCGAAGTAACCAATAATGCCCCGTCCCATAGAGTGGTTGCACATGTTTGGTTGGGTCGGTAATCACACATAAATCTAATCCATCATTTTACACACACACACCAAAACCTCTCTTTGGTACACCACTTATGCCTCAAGTGGTGACCTTAATTCCAACATCACCCACGGGCATTAGGGGCACCCGATGGGGTTTTCGAAAGAATGTAACCACGAAGAGTTCATGATACACATGCAACATTATGCATGAACAGCTAATCTCTTGCATCTATGCACAAGGTAGAGTTATGAGTAAGGGGTATGCATCATGTGGTGGTTCACAACAAGTTCACCTCCGTCATGTTTCATCATCATGCCATCCGAAAAAGGGTACCGATGAACAAGAGGGGTGTCATGGTCAAAGGGCTGCTTGCCTGGATTGGCTTGTTCTTCAAAGTCTTCAAATCCTTCTCCTTCTTCTTCTTCTTCAGCAACTTCGTCAAATATAGTATCTAATCGTCGCAAGAAAAAAACGGGGAAATAAGACAATAATAAAAACAGGAAAGTCAAAGTGCTCAGAAAAAATGTCAACCTATTTTTATCAAATACTAGAAGGAAAACTAAGATGGCAAAAATTCTTAGTTTTGGATTTGGAGTGACAGAATAGGGTGAATGGGTTTTTTGAACAGAGGTTTTATTTTTCAAATTTGAATCTAATTTGAACAGTGCAGAAAAGGTTTAGGGACATGTGTGAAAGTTACATCATTAAATAGGTTGGAATATTAAAAGATTTTAGGAGTTGGAATAAATTAATTTGGATAATTATTGTATCCTGTGAATTTATTTAAAAAATCCACAGAAAAGAAAAAGAAAAAGGCCACTGTGCAACTGGGCCAGAACGGCCTCAGTGCACAGGCACAGAGGGGTTTCGGCCCGGGCGAGCCGAGCGGCGTGCGCGCGCCAGGTTTGAACCTGATGAGTGGGGCCCAGGTGCCAGTGGGAGAGAGGGGAGGCGAGAGGGAAGGGAGGCTGACAGGAAGGGCCCGCCTGTCATCCCTAACCCGCGTCCAGACGGCCGGCGGGCTCATCAGCGGCGATGCAGGGCACGGCGAGGCGAGCGGAGGGCGGGGATGGACTCGGCGCGGAGTCACCGATCGGGTGGTGGTGGAGGTGGTCGTCGGGGCTGTCGGGTTCGCCGGCGACGAGGATGCACGGCGGAGGGGCGTCGGGCGGTGGTTGCTCGGGTCGTCTCTGGCTGTAATAGAGAGGGTAAGGAGAGTGGAAATAGTCAGTGGGTCTGTGTGGTTCCAGATCGAGGCTCAGGAGCAGCGGGGACGGCTCGTATCGAGCGGACGACGGCTAGCCGCCACGGCGGAGCTCGAGCTCGATCTCGAGCTCGAGAGCTTCTGCGAGAGAGCTGGGAGACGAGTGGTGGGGAGGAGAGGGCTCGGGGACGCATTTATATATGCGGGCGGCGGTCCATCGAGCAGGTGTGCGCAGACGAGCTCGTCGCAGTCGACACAGGTCACGTGGCTCGTCGGGGCATGTATGGGGTGCTCGTGGCGTAGTCTAGGGCGGTGGGGAAGGAAGAGAGAGCAGAGGGCGCCAGAGGAGCCGCGCGTGTGAGCGCGCTCACTGGTGCGCTCGAGCGGTCGCCGCGCGTGCGAGCTGGGGCGAGAGGAGGGAGAAGGAGGAGGGGGACACGGCCGTGGCGTGTCGCGGACGTCGAGGCACCTCGGCTGGCGCGAAGGGGAGGCCCGAGGTGGCCAGACGCTGCGGATTGGGGGTGGCTACAGTGCGGGTGTGCACTGTAACGCGCTCTGGAGCACGCCAATTGCATGCTAGGGCATGCCTTTGGCTTGTAGGGCGTGGCCACAGTGTCTGGGGGGTTCTGGGAGGTGTAAACAAAGGGGAATTGGCCTTGGATGCCCTAGTGATCCATTGGGAGAGGAGAGAGGTGAGGGATAGTGAGAATAGGGCTGTGCAGCAGAGTAAAATGGGGTTTTACCCCCCTCAATCATTGAGCTGAGGAGGAGAGGGAGTTCCTGGAGGTAGAAGGTAACTAGGGGAGGCTCTGGTAAAAAGCTAAGCTCATGAAGAACAAGGAAAGAGGTAAAAATAACAGTTTTGGAAAATTACCAGAAGGTGTTCGATGGTGTTTTAGGCAAGCAAATGGGTTTCATTTGGCATGAGACTCCACAGGATGAAATGGCTCATATAATTAGGCCCTTTCACCAAATTAGAGCTCATTTGGGCAAAGTTGCCAATGCAACTTTTGTAAACCCTAGAAATCAACAGAAATGGCTTTTCCAAGATTTAGCCATGCAAATCATCCCTTCTGGATGCACCACTTGGTGTAGTGTCATCATTTGGGGTTGTGATCCTGTCCACAAATTTTGGGGTCACAAGTAAAAAGTTGGTAATGCAGAGTTGCTCAAATTTGGATCTGGTCAGAAAGGGTTTTGGGGCACTTTGGTCAAGTTATCCTTCTCCAAAACTTGTGCCATTTGGTCTAGATGCATAATTAGACCATTGTAGCATGTGCACCAAGTTTGAGAGCATTTGGACAGGTTTGGCAATGGAAACTTGCTCAACCTTCAAAATGGACAGAAATAGTTTCAAGGGGATTTGATGATGTTTTCTTGTTCTCCAAGGCATGAGGCTTGGCAGTATCATCAAGTATGTCATACTTGACATGATAGAATGTTCCTGGTATTTTTAGAGAATATTTCCTTTGTAAATATTTCAAAAGCTTGAAATATGCAGAAATGGTTTTTGAGGGATTTGCCCAGCATTTTGAACATGATCATGTGTTGAAACTCTTATATATGGACAATATATGTCCTATGAGCTTCCCTGAATTTTGACAAATAATTTTGAAACAGTTAAATAATTTTAACCTATTAAAGACCATTTATGTCCTAAAGAAAAAGCCTTTAAATAAAATAGGAAAATAACTTTTAAAATTATAATTTTGTGGTTTATGGGAGTCCTATACCTAATAGGATTCAAACATACCTTTTCAAAGATTTTTATCACCCTAAATCAAGTACTTGCAGTGCAAATCTTAATTGAGGGGTTTTTGGAAACCTAATTTTTTAAAATACTATTTGGCCAAAATATTTTTGTAAGAATATACTATACTGTTCTATACACATGGTAAGATCATTGGGCCGAAGTTTGGGGCAGGAGATGAGGTATAGAAGGTGATGCTATGATGACTTTTAAAGAGCACTTGAAATCAGAGAGAGAAAGATTCAACTCCAAATAAAAGCCAAATGATGCAAAAAAAATGTTGGTCTAAATTTTTATGCTTTATTAATGCAATAGCCAAGTTACAAAATGCAGGGTGTGATAGACCTAATCCCCTTACAAGAATCTCGTCCCCGAGATTCCGAAACAAGGCTTTAAAAGAGATTGGGATACTCGGATCTAAGATAATCTTCATGTTCCCAGGTTGCTTCTTCTTTCGTGTGGTTGCTCCACTGAACCTTGAAATACTTTATGGTGCAGCTTCGCGTACGTCATTCCGCTTCATCCAAAATGCAAATGGGCCTCTCGCGGTAGGTCAAATCAGGCTGAAGGTCAATGGCTTGGTGATCGACATCCTTATAGAGATCAGGCTTGTCCGGAACTTGGAGACACTTCCGGAGTTGTGACACGTGGAATACGTTGTGCACATCGGATAGTTCTGGTGGTTGTTCCAACTGGTAAGCCACTTCTCCTCGTCGTGCAGTGATCTCAAAGGGGCCAATAAACCTTGGTGCGAGCTTCCCCTTATCGTGGAAACGCTTGGTTCCTTTAAGAGGGGTTACCCGCAGGTACACATGGTCTCCGACTTGGTAGTTTACTTGTCGGCGTTGAGTGTCGGCATAGCTCTTCTGTCCTGACTTGGCAGTCTTCAAATTCTCTCTGACTAGGTGCACTTGTTCTTCTGCTTCGCAGAGAATATCTGGTCCAAAGACTAGCCCTTCTCCGGTAACTGACCAATAGAGGGGTGTGCGACACTTACGTCCGTACAACAGCTCAAATGGTGCCATCTGAAGGCTTGATTGATAATTGTTGTTGTAGGAGAACTCGGCAAAAGGGAGGCAATCTTCCCACTTGGCTCCATATGCCAACACGCAGGCTCGGAGCATGTCTTCGAGTATTTGATTCACTCGATCTATCTGACCTCCGGTCTGCGGGTGGAAAGCCGTGTTGAAAGACAACTTGGTTCCCAGGGCCTCTTGGAACTTCTTGCAGAACCTCGAGGTAAACTGGGTTCCTCGATCTGACACAATCTCCTTAGGAACACCATGAAGGCTTACGATTGTGTCGATGTATTGAGTTGCCAGCTGGTTGCCATCATAGGTAGTCTTGATAGGAATGAAATGAGCTACTTTTGTCAAATGGTCGACTATGACCCAGATGGAGTCATGTCCCTTATTTTACTTAGGTAGTCCAGTGATGAAATCCATTCCGATTTTATCCCATTTCCACTCGGGAACCTTAAGTGGTTGGAGCAATCCACCAGGTCGCTGATACTCAGCCTTGACCCTTTGGCATACATCACACTTTGCAACATCGGTGGCAATATCTCTTTTCATCCCGTGCCACCAAAATCTTTCCTTCAAGTCTTGATACATCTTGGTTCCTCCAGGATGGATGGAATACGGAGTGTCGTGGGCTTCTTGCAAGATCAAATTCTTCAGCTCCATATTGTTTGGTACGCAGACGCGGCCTTTGTACCAAACAATCCTGTGCTCGTCCTTGGAGAATCCTGGGGCCTTGCCTAGCTTCATCTTCTTCTTGATGCCTTCAATGCTTGCGTGCCCATTTTTTGCTTCCTTGACTTTGTCCATCAATGTTGGTTTGACTTATAGATGCTCTAGAAATCCATGGGTAACCAATTCCAAGCCAAATTGTTCTACTTCTTCAAACAGGGCTGGCTGCCTTCCTTTAATTATGGCATTCAGGGAGCAAGCCTTTCTGCTTAAGGCATCGGCTACCACTTTAGTCTTCCCGGGGTGATATTGAACACTGAGGTCATAATCCTTGATCAGTTCCAACCATCTTCGTTGCCTCATGTTCAATTCCTTTTGGGTGAAAAATACTTTAGACTTTTGTGGTCTGTGTATATCTCACACCGCTTCCCTAGGAGGTAATTTCGCCATGTCTTCAAGGCATGAACCACCCCTGCTAACTTAAGATCGTGAGTAGCGTAGTTCTCTTCATGTGGTCGTAGCTGCCTTGAGAGGTAAGCTATGACTCGCCCTTATTGCATCAGAACGCTTCCCAATCCGGTTCGAGAGGCATCCCAATATATAACAAACTCCTTGTGAATGTCAGGTGTTGCCAGAACTGGGGCGGTGGTCAATCTCTTCTTGAGTTCTTGGAAGATTTCTTCGCATTTCAGCGTCCATTGGAACTTCTTGTCCTTCTTCAGGAGCTGAGTCATTGGCCGGGGAATGCTGGAGAATCCTTCCACGAATTTGCGGTAATAGCCCGCAAGTCCGAGGAAGCTTTTAACTTCCTTGACGGTTGTTGGGGACTGCCATTGGGTCACAGCTTCGATCTTTGCGGGATCTACCGACAATCCTTCCTGGGTCAAGACGTGACCCAAGAATCCAACTATATGCAGCCAAAACTCACACTTGCTAAATTTGGCGTACAGTTGGTGCTCTCGAAGCTTGTCTAGGACCATCCTCAAATGTTGCTCGTGCTCTTCTTCCGACTTTGAGAAGACAAGAATGTCATCAATGAAAACAACAACAAACTTGTCCAAATATTCCATGAAGACCGTATTCATTAGTGCTACCTCTTGAGCTTGCATTGTATTCCCTCCAAGAGGAAAGGGAGATGCAGCACAGTAGCGTAAGTATTTCCCTCCGTTTTTGAGAACCAAGGTATCAATCCAGTAGGAGACCACGCGCCAGTCACTCGCACCTGCACAAACAAATAAGAACTTCGTAGCCAACGCGATAAGGGGTTGTCAACCCCTTTACGGGCACTTACGAGAGTGAGATCTGATAGAGATGATAAGATAATATTGTTGGTATTTTTGATATAGAAACAGAAAGTAAAGAAAGCAAATAAACAACGGCAGCAGAAATTAATGGGAAAGTAATATGATAAAGATAGACCCCGGGGCCATAGTTTTCTCTAGTGGCTTCTCTCATGATAGCGGTATTCTATGGTGGGTAAACAAATTACTGTCGAGCAATTGATAGAAAAGCGAATAATTATGAGATTATCTAGGCATGACCATTGTATATAGGCATCACGTCCGAGACAAGTAGACCGAAACGATTCTGCATCTACTACTATTACTCCACACATCGACCGCTATCCAGCATGCATCTAGTGTATTAAGTTCATACAAACAGAGTAACGCCTTAAGAAAGATGACATGATGTAGAGGGATAAACTCAAGCAATATGGTGAAAACCCCATCTTTTTATCCTCGATGGAAACAATACAATACGTGCCTTGCTGCCCCTACTGTCACTAGGAAAGGACACCGCAAGATTGAACCCAAAGCCAAGCACTTCTCCCATTGCAAGAACTATAGATCTAGTAGGCCGAACCAAACCATTAATTCGAAGAGACTTGGAAGGATATTATGAGCACACATAAAAAGTTCAGAGAAGAACCAAATATCTTTCATACATAACCTTGATCATAAACTCACAATTCATCGGATCTTGACAAACACACCGCAAAATGAGATTACATCGAATAGATCTCCTCGAAGACCGAGGAAAACTTTCTATTGAGATCTAGAGAGGGAGAAGAAGCCATCTAGATACTAGCTATGGACCCGAAGGTCTGTGGTAAAATAGTCACAACTCATGGTGAGGGCGATGATGATGATGATGAAGGCCTCCGTGATGGAGCCCCCTCCCGGAACAGGCTCCAAGATGGGATCTCCACGGGAACAGCAGCTACGGCGGTGGAATTAGGGTTTTTCTCTCTGCATATGGAGTTTTTGGGGTACGTAGGTATATATAGGAAGAAGGGGGCACCGGGGGCCACACGGGCTACCCTCGCGGCAGGGGGGCGCGCCCTGGGAAGGGGGGCGCACCCCCCCACCCTTCAGGGTGGCCCCTCTGTCCCCTGGCTTGGCCCCGAAGTCTTTCGTGCGTGATTTCCTCCAAAAATATCTCTCACGAAGGTTTCATTCCGTTTGGACTCCATTTGATATTCCTTTTCTGCAAAACCCTGAAATAGGCAAAAAACAGCAATCTGGACTGGGCCTTTGGGTTAATAGGTTAGTCCCAAAAATGATAAAAAGGTTAATAATAAAGCCCATCAAACATCCAAGACTTCATAAATAATAGCATGGAACAATAAAAAATTATAGATACGTTGGAGACGTATCAAGCATCCCCAAGCTTAATTCCTACTCGTCCTCGAGTAGGTAAATGATAAAGAAAGAATTTTTGATGTGGAATACTAACCAATATAGTTTTTCAATGTAATTGTCTAAATTGTGGCATGAATGTTCAGATTTGAAAGATTCAAGACAAAAGTCTATATTGACATAAGAAATAACAATACTTCAAGCAATACTAACAAAGCAATCATGTCTTCTCAAAATACTATGGCTAAAGAAAGTTATCCCTACAAAATCATACTGTGTTGGCTATGCTCCCTCATTATCACATTAAATATTCATATTATGCACAACCCCGATTTCAACCAAGCATTTGTTTTCATGCTCTATCTTTTCAAACCTTTCAATTTTCACGCAATACATGAGCGTGAGCCATGGACATGGCACTATGTGTGGAATAGAGGTGCTTGTGGAGAAGACAAAAAGAAGGGAGATAGTCTCACATCGACTAGCCGTATTAACGGGCTATGGAGATGCCCATCAATAGATATCAATGTGAGTGAGTAGGGATTGCCATGCAACGGATGCGCTAGAGCTAAATATGAATGAAATATCAACAAAATAAACTAGTGGGTGTGCTTCCAACTTGCTTGCTCACGAAGACCTATGGCATTTGAGGAAGCCCATCATTGGAATATACAAGCCAAGTTCTATAACGAAAATTCCCACTAGTATATGAAAGTGACTAAGCATGAGACTCTCTACAATGAAGAACATGGTGCTACTTTGAATCACAAGTGTGGAAAAAGATAGTAGCAATTGTCCCTTTTTTCTTTTCTTTTTTCCTTTTTTTGCGCATTCCTTTTTTTCTTTGGCCTTTCTTTTTTTTTCTTTTTTTTGCGGAGGGGATTTACAGGTTCAGCCTTTACTCCCATGGGACAATGCTCTAATAATGATGATCATCACACTTTCATTACAACACAATATTATAGCTTGATACTACTACAACAAAGTATGACTCTATATGAATGCCTCCGGCGGTGTACCGGTATGTGCAATGAAACAAGAGTGACATGTATGAAAATTATGCATGGTGGCCTTGCCACAAATACAATGTCAACTACATGATCATGCATGGCAATATGACAATATGATGCGTGTCATATAAACGGAATGGTGGAAAGTTGCATTGCAATATATCTCGAAATGGCTATGGAAATGCCATGATAGGTAGGTATGGTGGCTGTTTTGAGGAACACTATGGTGGCTGTTTTGTGGAAGGATATATAGTGGGTTTATGGCACCTGCGAAAGTTGCACGGTACAATGGTGGAAGGGTGAGAGTGCGTATAATCCATGGAATCAATATTAGTCACAAGAACTCATATACTTATTGCAAAAATATATGAGTCATCAAAACAAAGCAATCAACGCATGCTCCTAGGGGTGAGGTTGGTAGGAGTTAACCATCGCGCGCCCCCGACCTCCACACAAAGGTTGACACTCTACAAATACCTCATGCTTTAACTTAGTCACACAAAGGTTCACCATACGTGCATGCTACGGAAATCACTAACCTTAACACAAATATTTCTCAATTTCATAATCACTCCACTAGCATGACTTTAATATCACTATCGTCATGTCTCAAAACAATTATCAAGCATCCAACATCTGTTTTTATTCAAAGCACTTCATGTGAATTTTTTTACTACATTGACATTGGATGTTTATCATGTGAAGACTAGTTTCTCTAGCCTAAACACTTTACCATGCTATTTTAATAGACTCTCAAATAGATCTAGGTGAAGCATGAGAGTTCAACAATTTCTACAAAATATTACCACCACCATGCTCTAAAAGATATAAGTGAAGCACTAGAGCAAAAACTATTCAACTCAAAAGATATAAGCGAAGCACATAGAGTGTTCTAATAATTTCTAGGCCATATTTAACTCTCTAAAATAGGTGTGTCCAGCAAGGATGATTGTGGCAAACTAACAAGCAAATCCTCAAAATATACAAGACGCTCCAAGCAAAACACATAGCATGTTGCGAATAAAAATATAGCTCCAAGTATAGTTACCGTTAGATGAAGACGAAAGAGGGATTGCCTTCCTGGGGCATTGATGACCCACAAGTGTAGGGGATCTATCATTGTCCTTTCGATAAGTAAGAGTGTCGAACCCAACAAGGAGTAGAAGGAAATGATAGGCAGTTTTTAGTAAGGTATTTTCTGCAAGCACTGAAATTATAGGTAATAGATAGTTTTGTGATAAGACAATTGGTTGCAAGTGACAAACGGTAAAGTAAATAAGGTGCAGCAAAGTGGCCCAATCCCTTTTGTAGCAAAGGACAACCCTGGACAAACTCTTATGCAAAGTAAAGCGCTCCCGATGACATATGGGAATTATCGTCAAGCTAGTATTCATCACGATTGTCTGATTCGCGTTCGGTACTTTGATAATTTGGTATGTGGGTGGACCGGTGCTTGGGTGCTGCCCTTACTTGGACAAGACTCCCACTTATGATTAACCTCTAATGCAAGCATCCGCAACTACAAAAGAAGTATTAAGGTAGACCTAACCATAGCCTGAAATATATGGATCCAAATCAGCCCCTTATGAAGCAACGCATAAACTAAGGTTTAAGCTTCTGTCACTCTAGCAACCCATCATCTAATTATTACTTCCCAATGCCTTCCTCTAGGCCCAAATAATGGTGAAGTGTCATGTAGTCGACGTTCACATGACACCACTAGAGGAGAGACAACATACATCTCATCAAAATATCGAACAAAGACAAAATTCACATGACTACTAATAGCAGGATGTTTCCCATGTCCTCAGAAACAAATGCAACTACTCACAAGACATAATATTGTTCATGATCAGAGGTATATTAATATGCATAATGGATCTAAACATATGATCTTCCACCAAATAAACCAACTAGCATCAACTACAAGGAGTAATCAACACTACTAGCAACCCACAGGTACCAATCTGTCAGGACCCCGATCCTAAGTTACGCAGGTCTAGCCTGTAACACATCATATCACTTTGCGGCCTCACGCACCGTATCCCCACGGGTTCCACCTTACCTGGCCCGGGACCGTTTGCACATTTTGGCACACGTATATGATAGTGTCGCTAGCATCCATATGACCGAGAACCCGGGCCGACATGACTAGTTATAAACCAAAAGTGGCACTAACTTACAGAGACAGGCATACATGACCCAGCAACGAACGTGTCGGTCATCAACGTATGAACCCAAGTTGTAGCAAGCTACAAGGACTTAAAGGAACAACGCGTGACATTTCCCCTAAGGGACAGACACAGGAACGAAGAAGGACACATGCCGGCCAGCCTAAGTGTTCCGGAGCAGTAACAAGCTACCAAGGCCCAGTTGAAGCACTAGGAGACATTTCCCTGTAAGATAGGCTACCAAAGGTAAACAACTAGGTGTCGGATCCCACACATAGCAATACACATTACACGTACGCATAACATGCAAGTATGTGCTGTACAACATGGCATCACAACATAACTCAACAACTCATATAGATAAGGCCCAGAAGAGCCATCAATGCATTTATTACAAACAGAGGTCACATGACCCAACATACAGAGCATACAGGCAATGGAAGCATAACATGTCTGAGTACAGACAACTACAAATGAAAAAGGCTGAGAAGCCTGACTATCTGCAAGACCCTCCCAAGGGCACAAGATCGTAGTTGAGGTAACAAGCTAAACGTCGAAGTCCACGCGGAACCACTAGTGAGACTGAAGTCTCTCTGCAAAAACATAAATTAAGCAAACGTGAGTACAAAGGTACTCAGCAAGACTTACGTCAGAACTACCTACATATGCATCGGTATCAACAAAGGGGTGGTGGAGTTTGACTGCAGCAAGCTAGCTTTGACTCGGTGGCTATCCTGAACTACGACTGCAAGTAACTCTTTTGAGGCGGCGCACATGAGTCCACATATTCACCAACCAATACACCACTATGGATCCACTCCCGTGTCCCTACGAGAAGGCCATTCATAGCACTCACGCTTATCTTGCGTGTTTTAGAGTATCCACTTTCACTTGTCTATGAACTGTACATGTAACCCGGAAGTCCATTACCGCGGACACGGCTATTCGAATAGATCAATTTAACCCTGCAGGGGTGTACTTCTTCACACACGCTCCCACCACTTATCACCGTTTACACGACATGTACTCGGCAACCTTCAAGCGGAAGCCCAACGAGTGTGTCAGCCACGACCTGACAAACCACACGAGTCCCTAGTCCAGGTTTATCGCCTATTTGGATTCCATCCGTGGGGAGATCGGGCCGGGGTGTCGTTCACGGCCCCAAACAATGTGTACAGGGTTCCCGAGTCACCAAACGGCGATCGGTACACCGTGCCACGTACCTGCCGCGTCACGGCCCACCCCGAGGGTCAGTGCTGCGCACGACCTCCAATAAACTACAAACTCCAGAAACTAGTTGCAACTCCTGTACAGAGGACAAGGGCAGTTAATAAGTCGAGAGGGTCCATTCGTTTCAGGCCCAATGTATGGTAGTAACTGTTCATGGATCACAAACACAGAACTCAGTTCCCGAGGACGGCTGCAATGAGACAACCCACCATGTACTCCTACAAGGCCTCTCATCGCTACCTTTACCAAATCGTGTTCACACACTTAGCTCTCAACAGTAGGACATGTTCACCACATTCCAATTCATCCCCGATGAATCAGACCTGACACCACTCTAAGCAATAGCAGGCATAACCAGAAAGCATGAATGAGTAGGCACAACATGGCTCAAACAACTTCTACTCATGCTAGTGGGTTTCAACTATTTACTGTGGCAATGACAGGTCATGCAGAGGAAAGGGGTTCAACTACCGCAACAGGTAACAGTTGAATCGTTGTTGTCCTCATGCAGTAAAAGAGAGCAAGAGCGAGAGAGTGGGATTGTATCAGAATGATCAATGAAGTTTTGCTTGGCTGTTACTTCTGAAGATAGTAATACTCTTCATCGGTGTCATCGAACTCATCGTCGGAGCTACGTCCACTGAGAGTGAACAAAACCGGCAAACAGAGAAAGAACACAATCAATGCAATGCGACAATATGATGCATGATAATGACATGGCAATATGATGTTGATTGGGCTAATGCAACTAGCAACCATATTAAATAAAGTTGGTTTGAACCAAAGGTTCAAATTGAAACTCCATATGTGGTTATTTAAATGTCATTTAATTGATTTGACCTGATCAGCAGGTTTAAGTTGCTCAAACATGCATGATAATGCCATGAACAAATTCCTTGAATTTTTCTGGTCATTTTTCATATATAAATTATTTTCATCTGAGCTATGGTTTATTTTATATGATTTTTAGAAGTTTAAAGCATTTTCTGAAAATAAATAAATCATTTAGATTTATATAAATTCCAGAAAAGGCTTTACTGTGTCAGCCTGACGTCACTGTTATGTTAGCAGTCAATAGGGGCTGGTCCAGGTCAAACCTGACCAGTGGGCCCCAGTGGTCAGTCTCTCAGTACTAACTAATTAAGTTTAACACTAAACTAAAAGTCAACAGGGTGTGGGCCCCACGTGTTAGTGACTCATTTACTTAACAAACAAGTTAGAATTAATTTTGGCACTAAACCAAAATTAACTAGAAGCTGGCCCCACATGTCATTGACCCAGGGGAGTCAAACCCTAGGTCAAACGGGCTAATCCCGTCAACGGTTCGACGCTGGCGAGGCCAAACGCGGCGGCGTTGCTCGGGTTTCCTCCTCCGGCGACCAAAAGAGTGGCGGAGGGGCTCTACGAGGAGCTGGGACTCGCCCGCATCTAGTGGTGGCGACGGCTGGAGCTAGGGTGGCCGGAGCTCGCCGGAAACAAGATCGCGGCGGTGGCCGGAGTTCGGGCAGAGAGGGGAAGGAGCTACGGGGCACGGGGAAGTTAGCTAAGGGGCTCTACGGCCTCCTGGGAGCGTGCTAAGCATGACGAAAGGCTTGGACACGAGCTTTGCTAGCTCTGTCCACGGTGACATCATGACCAGCGGCGAGGAGCTCTGGTCACGGCGAGAACGACGCTACGGCAAGGGGGCAAGCAAAAGGAGGGAGGGAAAACGCAGTGGAGCTCACAGCGAGGACGAAGAGGTGGCCCGAGAGCTCGGGGCGTCCTTGATGCTGCGAATCGAGTAGCGGCGATCGCCGGCCGTGGCGATAAAGACGGTGGTGATGGCGTGGCATCGGGGCACCTGGCGTCGCGTGCGTCATCTTAGAGCTTTACGGATCCGAGGCGGTGCTCGTGGGCTATCTGGCTGGGCGTGGGGATGCTGGTGGCCGCGGTGGAAGTGGACGGCGGCGACGGCAGCGCTCGGGTGGCGTTCGGCTGCGAGATGGAGGGGGCTAGAGGAGGGGATGAGGCTGAGGAGGAGTGGGAGGAGGTCCAGGGGGTGCATGGCATCTGTAGCGGCGTTAGGAAGGCAGCAGGCAGGCAGGAGGTGGCTCGCGCGTGCCGGCGTGCGGCGAGCACACACGCTCATCCTCCTAGCGAGAGGAAGAGGACGACTGGCATCAGCCAGCTGGACTGGGCCGTGCTGGGCCAGGCTAGGTAAGTGGCCCAGGTAGGTGCTCTCTCTCTCTCCTTTTAATCCTTTTCTGTTTTCTATTTTCTGTACTTGTGTTGCTTTATTTATAATAGCTAGGCAATTTTAAAAATCACCAAACTGCTCATGCCCACTGTTTAGGATTATTTGGACATTTAAAATAATTAGTAGCATTTAAATGCCCAAATGCAAATACTTTATGATTTAATTCAGAGCCCAAATATGTCATGGAAAAATGTGCATCACCTCTGGTTACTGATTACAGCATTTTCCATAAATGATGAACATTTTTGAAAGCCATTTGGATTTACTAGAAATATTTTAGTTGAACCTAGTGAATTCCTTTGATGCTAGGGGTTTAGGCAATCCCCATTTCAAGTTTCTTTTAAGATTAAACATGATGCACATGCTCATGCAGATTCAAGCAAAGGCTAGGCTATAGGGCTGTGACAACTCACCCCCACTAAACAAGAATCTCGTCCCGAGATTCAAGATGTGAGGTAAAAAATAGAGGGACAAAAGGCTAACACGATCTTCATGATCGAACTGTCCTTCATGTGAATGTTGATTGCTTGCCTCGGGTCGATCCTGACATCCCTACTTTCGAGATCTTCATCCAACACGATATGACAAGAGGAACTCTCTAGAAATTGATCTTTTCAAAGGTCGAGAAACTCAAGATCAACTCATAAAGTGAGACGTTGAAACATCTTTTGAGCTGAGACACGGGACACACATCCAAAGGGATGGAGTGGAACAAACGATGAAGGTTCACTTAGTGGTAATAATTCCACACCTAAGAAGATGGTGATCGATATCACCAGACGGGGCACCTTAGAGAAGGTGACTCATATAATTATTCCCTTAAGTGGCAAAAAGAATTACTTTTGATATAGAGATCATTGAAACTCTCTATACTAGCCTCAGGCAAATCAAAATCGATCGTTTGACGGAGTCCGAAAGAATGACATTCTCAGGCCAGAATGGATGATGTGGTTTGCCTTGTTGAAGACAACACAAGGGATGATTTTGCTTATCATCAGAAATGGATGGAACCCATCGTAAAATGGCACATTGGCGGTGCAAGCTAGGAACAAAATGCAAATGCTGGGAATGATTCTAGTAACTGGACAGGAACACAACAGTAGAGAGTAAATCTACTCTTTGAGAGGTTATAGCATAACCGAAGAGACTAGGAGCAATCCCAGTTAGTGTCGATGATAACACCTAGTGCTTGTGCGTGCTCTCAAGAACTTGACCATTCCCATATTCATCAAGGTTTTACCAATATCCGTGTCAAGGACCATGGCAACACAACATACTACCATGAGGAATAGCGATGGACGATGCAGATGCAAAGGAAGATAACACTTTCTTAGATTTCTCCTTAGCGGAGTCAAAGGGCAAAATCTGGATGATCGACCGAGAGACATTTAGCACTCCGCTTCTAATGTTCTCCTTGATGTGCTAGCGCAACCCATTTATTAAAATGGTTTGCTACCTAGAACGTCAAGTAAAAGGTCGGACTTCAGGAGCACAAAACTCCATAAGGAACAACTAGGGAGTAAATCCTACGAAATCCTTATGGGGAGGTGGCCAACTTCTTCAGTCAAGATAATACAACAATAGGTCTTCCGGCTAGGTGTGTTGGCCACGACATCCACTTTACCGGTTATCGAGAGACCAATATTATAGTTCTTGGAAAATGCTCCAACCATCATATCTTCCTGAGATTCAGTTCTGGTTGGTGTCAGGATAGTTCATACTCATGGAGTCTAGAAAGAAAAATGAAAGTTTGCAACCCAAATTGACGAGATGACATTGCGAGATTCTCGGGAATGAACTACGATAGCAAGCTCCAAAACATGAGCTGGTTCTGCTACAAACCTGTGAACACGTTGTCCAAGACAAACATGACCACGTAGTAGTCTTATGACAAAACACTACCGAGTTCAGGTTAGGGAACCATCATTAATGACATTGAAGTCTCTGCGCGGAAGTCTAAAGTATTAACCTTTGAACAGACTCCTTTATCTTGAACAAAACAATCAGTGGCTTGATGTGCTAGGGATACATATGGAATGAAGGTTGCAATTCTCCAACCACAGAATACTTCGCACATGTGCATGATGGACTTGGGATGATTCCAGAGGAAGCAAAACAACTTTCTCGAATTCACGGTGGCAACTTACATCGAGTGTGCATGAATTAGATTAAGTCACTTCTTCCATACGGGCATATGCTTCATGAACGGGACATGAAGATAATGCTTGTAAAAGTTTCCAACACTAGCTTTAATGTTCAACATGAATCATGGAGAGCATTAACATTTCGCCGATGGACTCGACAACAATTCATCGAGGCTTCCATAAAATGGAATTTCATAACTATGTGAACAAGATGATAGCATTGGTCAGACCAATAGATGTAACGATATATGCTCGAGGAATCAACCACGAGTAAGACCACATTACGAGTATTGTTGGTTCTGATTTGACTTAACGATAGCCCACACTCAAATCAAAGTTTTGATAAGATAATGGATACAACAACTGATCACGCAGATCAGTCGAGGAAGATATCATCTTTCTTCAACAAACACACAAACACAAGGATAACCCTTTGGCAAAGAACTAAGTGGGGCAAGCTTTCATCTTCCAACTCTCCAAGTTGTCGTTTAGCTTTACCAACTAGCTCAGGGGTATGCAACATAGATTCTTGGAGAAGGGGTGGTTTATATGAAACCAACTTGATCACGAGGTCAACGCATCGGTCAGGGGACAACCTGGTGATATTTCGGGGAAGATATTCGGAGGATCACGACCCACCGATATGGTATGAAGCTCGAGAACAATCTTGCTTTTCAGGGCAAGAGAATATGATCAAAAGAGCGAGAGATTGACACAATCCTAACTCATTGATCGAAAAGTGCACGAGAAATAAGGACTAGGTAGCACGATCAATCTTAGAATGATGATTCGGTAACCATCATGCTAAGAATGAGATTATCGTCCATTAACTACCAAGCAACAGAGTTGCTTGGAGTATTGATTTCACACATCACGATTCACTTTTCAGCATTCCGGTTACAATAACACGGAGACCGAGGAATGAACGATGATGGTGAGAAGTATCACTGTATCAAGAGTTCATAGGAGGTGGTGCAATTCCCATGACATTCTTGACATAAGGATGGTAATACTCTAGGATAGAACAGATTAGAAGCTGGATTAGCATTCTTCACCTGCGAAGTACAACTCCTTTGACCCAATCCTGGATATGGATAAGGTACTGGAGTATGTTTCTCCCAGTCATTCCAGAATAGAATGGCATGACAGACCACAAGAGTAAAAGGCATCGATGAACACGGGTGCACAACTACTCCTGACTATCAACTGATAGACGAGGATCATAATACAACTAAAAAGGGACAACTCAAAGGAACATATAACTTTCTGAGTTGTGGGTGCATAGATTAGTACGTCGAACTAGTTCAACATATTTCTTCCGGATAACCCATGCAGAAAGGTAGGACTAGCAGAGTCACAATATGAGTGGAGTACTACTCAAGAGCACTCTGGTTGTGATCTTTGGTTCATAAGAACTTCTGCCATGATGGTTCATTGTCACACCCTGATTTTCATATCACAATGCTTAAGCTTATTTTCATGTTAAAAATGTGGATTTGCAAAAACTTTTGAGTGTTTTTGACTTTGATTGATTTGACTCTTATCTGCTGTTTGCTAGTGCTCTAAAAATCAAATAAATCCTCCAACTCTTATACTTCATCTCCTTGACCCAAAACCTTTTCCCAATGATCATGCCATGTGTATAGACCAGTATAGAATTTTCTTATAAAAATATTTTGGCCAAATGGTATTTTCTAAAATTAGTTTACCAAAAACCCCTGAATTGAGGTTTGCACTGCAAGTACCTTATTTAGGGTGAGAAAAATCTTTCAAAAAGTTTATTTGAATCCTATTAGATATAGGACTCCCAGAAACCACAAAAGTATAATTTTAAAAGTTATTTTTATATTTTATTTAAAAGCTTTTTCTTAAGGCCAGAAATGGTCTTTAATAGGGAAAAATTATTTGATCATTTCAAAAATATTTGCCAAAATTCAGGGAGACTCATAGGACATATATTGTCCATATATGAGAGTTTCAACACATGGTCATGTTCAAAATATTGGACAAATCCTTCTAAAACCCTTTATGGATATTTCAAGCTTTTGAAATATTTACAAAGGAAATATTCTCCAAAAATTCCAGGGAAATTCTATCATGTCATATATGACATATTTGATGATCTTGCAAAGCCTCATGCCTTGAAGATCAAGGAAACATCCTCAAACCCCTTCAAAACCATTCTGTCCATATTTGAAGTTTGAGCAAGTCTACATTGCCAAACTTGTCCAAATGCTCTCAAATTTGGTGCACATGCTAGAATGGCCTAATAAGGCATCTAGACCAAATGGCACAAGATTTGGAATAGAGCAACTTGATCAGATCACCCCAAAACCACTTCTGTTCAAATTCAAATTTGAACAACTTAACATTGTCAACTTTTTATCTGGAGCCTCAAACTTTGTGGGCATGTTCATAACCCCAAATAATGATGCTACACCAAGTGGTGCATCAAGGGGAGATGAATTGGTTGACTCAAACATGGTGAAACCATTTCTGTTGATTTCTAGGGTTCACCAAAGTTACATTGGCCACTTTGCCCAAATGAGCTCAAATTTGGTGTAGGGGCCTAATTATATGTGACATTTGATCCTGTTAAGTCCCATGTCAAGTGGATGTCATTTGCTTGACCAAACCCTGATCAAACACCTTCTGTCCAATTACCAAAACAAGTGGTTGGACCTCTTTTACTATTTCCCCTTACCCCAAATTCTTACCACAGCTCCCCCTGATCATCCTCTACCCACCAGTAACTCTCTATGGCCTCAGCTCAATTATAGGAGGGGGTAAAACCCCAATTTACACTGCTGGACAGCAGGTTTCACCCTCTTCCTCACCTCCCTCCTCATCCCAGTGGTTCCCCAGGGCATCCAAGACCACAGAGCCTTTCTTTACTCCACTTCTGACCTTCTAGACAACCTTTGCCTTGTTGGACACGACCAGAGCGGCGAGGTCATGACCATGTTAGCCAAACGCATGCTCTGGAGCGCGCTACAGTGCGCTCCCGCACTGTAGCCGCCCCCAATCGACTGCTTCCGACAACCTTGGGCAGAGAGAGCATGTCCCCCGAGGTGCCCTCGACGTCCACGACCTGCAGGACGGTCGGCCTTATCCTCCCCGGCCCTCCTCCTCTCTCTCCACGAGCTCGCCCGTGCGCGCCCTGGACCGTGCTCACGGTGCACCGCAGCTGCCCCTATAAGAGGCCTCCCCCCGAGCACCTCTCGCCTCTGCTGGACCCTCCTCTCTCCCGTGCACCTCCCAGACGTCTTCCCTCTTCCCCTAGTGCTCTCCTTGCCCCTCCATGTCCGTCGAGCCGCCGTCGGTCTCCTCCCTAGTTTGCTCCCTGTGGCCTTCCTCTTCCGTGTTGGCCACCAGGAGGAGAACGACCACTGGTCTGCGGAGCTATCCGTACCCTCGCCACCTCTTCCCGTGCCCCGTGGTGTCCGCCCCACCATCACCCGACGAGCCCGCCGCCATGGCCGGTGCCGGAGATGCTCCAGGCCATCCCCTGCCGCCCCAAGGGCCTTCCCCGACGCGCCGTACCCTGGGGGCCCCTCCGGTGGCCGCGCCCTGGCCAAGGGTGGCCTGTGCCGCCGGGGACGAGCGCCGGCGTCGCGCGGCCCGAGCCTCCCCTCCCCTCTATTGTAGGAGCGGGAGGAGGAAGACAACCCTGCGGAGGGGGCCCACCTGGCAGCGACCCGGCCAGCAGGGCCCAGCCGTTTAAGTGGAAACGGCAACGGTGCAGCCCGCCTTCCCCGCGCGGAAGCGCATCTCCGAAAGGCGCCTCCGACGTCACCGCTCCCCCCTGTGCACGCGGCCGAGCCATGGGCCGGCCCAGTTTCTATGCGGCCACCCTCCGCCCAGTGTGCAGCATAAGGGTATAACCCCTATTCCTTTCCTTTTTCCCTTTTTCTGTCAACTTCAAAAATGCCTAGAATATTCATATGAACTCCAAATTGCATGATTCAAATTTCCTATGGCTCCATAAATCATGCTCTATCACATGGTGCAACATGCACATTATTCCAGAGACTTTTCCTTCACACATATTTATCAAATGCCCATTTTCCACTTTTTGTGATTAACTTTAGAAAATCACATAGAGCTCTATCTTGATCCAAATGCAGTGATTCAAGTTCCTAGATGCTTGTCATGTCCAAACTTAGTTTTGGAACATTTTTATTAAAACTTTCTGTACCCCACCAAATATTGAGCCATTTCTTCATATTTATCAGCTTTGGAAAATCCTAGGAAATTCATTTCAAATCCAAATCCAGTGAAACCAACTCCTAAATGCTTCTAAAATCATGACTTGATGATGGGTACCTTTGCTCATCAATCAAGGAAATATTTCTGTATACTTCTTCCAAATCATTAAGCCCTTTGGTTCCATCATATTGAAATGTTCCCAACTACCTATTGATCCAACACCTATGAAACCACCTTGGTCATTTCTAGTATGATCAGAGGTATCCTAGAAAAGTCCAACTCCTATTTTTAGAGCACTTTTATTGTTGCTTTGATTGTGTTGCTTATTATGATTGTTTCCATCGTTAGTTGACGTAATAAACGGAGTATTCGGAGATGGACCAGAAGATTTGAAGACTCTGAAGAATAAGGCAAGCAGCCCTTTGACCATGTTCGAGAAACCTTTTTATGCATGTCTCATAGCACCTTTATATTCAAGGCATTGGAATCATGATGAGGTGGAAACCTCTTGGTTGCTACCCCTGTTACCTTACTATTGAAACTTGCATCAACATGACCCTACCTTCCTATGAGGGTTATGTGGGTGGGAGTAGTTAGGTTGCTATAATAGTGGCTACGCAGATGGGACGGGTATATGCATGGTGACGGAAGCAGGATACTTTCAAAAGACTTTTCGAAAACCCGTCGGGTGCCACTTATGCCCGAGGGAGATGGTGAGAGGGGTAACCACTTGATGACGAAGTGGTGTACCGAGGAAAGTGTGTGTGTTGTTTTGAAAAACGGATTGGTTTAAGTTGCGACCGTTATTCCAACCTTACATGCGCAACCACTCTACCCTTATATGGGAAAGGGCATTATTGATTACCTAGGTCGATACTAGCATGGTGCCCGCATTAATAGTGACGGGGGTGACATGAGGTCACTCTCGGGACGGGGTCGTGCTTGGATAGGCGGCCATGACTATTTTCACAGGGCACCAGAGACACCGTTGGTACCCCGTGCTTGTGATATGTGATGAATTCGGAGCGAGTCTCCACAAACCTTGAGAGGTGAAATGTTTGGCACGGGGCTGCTACCAATCGAGTGGACTCTATGTTAGTGTCGTCTAGGGAAAGGTAGTAATCGGGTGCTTACCCCGGGTACCTGAGGTACCGCGGGTCGTGGATGACATGGAAGTTCCCCGCATCTAGTGGGTAAAGTGTGCAACCTCTGCAGAGTGTCAAACTATTCGAATAGCCGTGTCCACGGTCATGGACAGTTGGGTAACCGCTCTTGGGCTACGTCCAATGTTTGCGAAACCTGGTGTGTGTGTGTGAGGAAACAACCTGGTTCAGTGATATTGTTGATGTGATTGTGAGAAAGTCACAATGAACTTGAGCATGAGTTGAGTACAACTCTTTCTCGATATTGATGTCTGTGACCTCCAGATACTTGTTACAGACACATGCATATCCATGTTACATGTTGATCATACTTGCACATGAAAAACTAGCTTTCCGCAAAACTGCCAACCTAGCAGTAGAGCCTTGCATAATTATTCCGTTATCACACTTGGGTTGCTTGCGAGTACATTCAATGTACTCATTGGCTTGCCACTGGTTATTTTATTGGCCAGGCAGGAGAGAACAGGTTATGATGAAGATTTCTTGGTGACGAGCATGCGAGCTAGGACGCTTCCCAGTCAGAATGCCTGTAGGGTTAAGGGCAGATGGCATGGGTCCAAGTTGATATTGAAGATTTCCGCTGCGATGATATACTCAAGACTTGACCATTATGGTCCTACTTGTGTAATACGGTATGTATGGATGTAAGACTCTCGTTATTCAGCTTCTGTGTGTTCAGTGAGCATTGATCTCTGGGATCACTGTACACGTGCATTCGGTGATCACGACTTACGAGTCGGGGTCCCCACATTCATGGTATTGGAAGAATGATAACCACGGACCTCGAGGGCTATCACAAGGTTACTAATGTCCTAAAGGAACGAGCAAACACTAACAACACGAGGTAGTAGGGTGGATCTTGGGTTCATGAACCCAGGAGTAGAATGCCTACTAACTAAATGGCATCACGGGATGCTTTTCGAGAATGATGGCCAGAATCATCACACTGGGAATATAGAGTATTGCTAGACTACTGGGTGATTCTCTAGGACACCTAGGGTCATAATAATAACTCCAACATATATGTCGAGGAAACGGAGTACCTCAACACATTGGTTAGTGTGGTTAATCTGGCCCAAAGGTGTATCGGAAACAAGAAGAAGGGATTTGCAAATGCATCAGATTATTTAGAGACCTTGGGTAACTCGGACAGTATAACGGTTGTAAATAGTCAAAAATATTTTGAGATCCAAGCAAAAAGGGAGCATAACCACTTAACATCATAATGCCAAGGTTCTGAGATCAACAATTGAGCACACAGAAGTAGTAGGAACTGAACTGAGGGTTGAACCCACCATTAACGTGATCCTGATAAATAGAATGAGAATCCTAGTTCTTAATCCCCGTAGAAAGGAAGAAGATGACTCAGATCAGAAGGTCATAGGGTAAAGGAGTAAAAAGAGCCTTACGTTCCCTTCCACAATCAATTTCCTTATTATAACTAAAGAGTTTCTAGACACGACTTCGACCAGTTTGGCTTACTAATCCTACATGCAGTCTGGCTCTGATACCAAAGCTGTCAGGACCCCAATCCTAAGTCACACAGGTCTAGCCTGTAACACATCATATCACTTTGCGGCCTCACGCACGGTATCCCCATAGGTGCCACCTTACCTGGCCCGGGACCGTTTGCGCATTTTGGCACACGTATATGATAGTGTCGCTAGCATCCATATGACAGAGAACCCAGGCCCACATGACTAGTTATAAACCAAAAGTGGCACTAACTTACAAAGACATGCATACATGACCCAGCGACGAACGTGTCGGTCATCAACGTATGAACCCAAGTTGTAGCAAGCTACAAGGAGTTAAAGGAACAACGCGTGACATTTCCCCTAAGGGAAAGACACTGGAACGAAGAAGGACACATGCCGGCCAGCCTAAGTGTTCCGGAGCAGTAGCAAGCTACAAAGGCCAAGTGGATGAACTAGGAGACATTTCCCTGTAAGATAGGCTACCAAAGGTAAACAACTAGGTGTTGGATCCCACACATAGCAATACACATTACACGTAAGCATAACATGCAAGTATGTGTTGTACAACATGGCATCACAACATAACTCAACAACTCATATAGATAAGGCCCAGAAGAGCCATCAAAGCATTTATTACAAACAGAGGTCACATGACCCAACATACAGAGCATACAGGCAACGGAAGCATAACATGTGTGAGTACAAACAACTACAAATGAAAAGACTAAGAAGCCTGACGATCTACAAGACCCTCCCAAGGGTACAAGGTCGTTGCTGAGGTAACAAGCAAAACGTCGAAGTCCACGTGGAACCACTAGTGAGACTGCAGTCTCTCTACAAAAACATAAATTAAGCAAACGTGAGTACAAAGGTACTCAGCAAGACTTACGTCAAAACTAGCTACATATGCATCGGTATCAACAAAGGGGTGGTGGAGTTTGACTGCAGCAAGCCAGCTTTGACTTGGTGGCTATCCTGAACTACGGCTGCAAGTAACTTTTTTGAGGCGGCGCACACGAGTCCACATATTCACCAACCAATACACCACTATGGATCCACTCCCGTCTCCCTACGAGAAGGCCATCCATAGCTCTCACGCTTATCTTGTGTGTTTTAGAGTATCCACTTTCACTTGTCTATGGACTATATAGGTAACCCAGAAGTCCATTACCGCGGACACGGCTATTCGAATAGATCAATTGTAACCCTACAGGGGTGTACTTCTTCACACAGGCTCCCACCACTTATCCCCGTTTACACGACATGTACTCGGCAACCTTCAAGCGGAAACCTAATGAGGGTGTCGGCCATGACCTGACTAACCACACAAGTCCCTAGTCCAGGTTTATCGCCTATTTGGGTTCCATCCATGGGGAGATCTGGCCGGGGTGTCGCTCACGGCCCCAATCGATGTGTACAGGGTTCCCGAGTCACCAAACGGGCTGCCGGTACACCGTGCCACGTACATGCCGCGTCACAGCCCACCCCGAGGGTGAGCGCTATGCGCGACCTCCAGTAAACTACAAACACCAGAAACTAGTTGCCACTCCTGGACAGAGGACAAGGGTAGTTAATAAGTCGAGAGGGTCCATTGGTTTCGGGCCCAATGTATGGTAGTAACTGGTCATGGATCACAAACACATAACTCAGTTCCTGAGGATGGCCGCAATGAGACAACCCACCATGTACTCCTACATGGCCTCTCATCGCTACCTTTACCAAATCGTGTTCACACACTTAGCTCTTGACAGTAGGACATGTTCACCACATTCTAATTCATCCCCGATGAATCAGACCTGACACCACTCTAAGCAATACCAGGCATACCCAGAAAGCATGAATGAGTAGGCACAACATGGCTCAAACAACTCCTACTCATGCTAGTGGGTTTCAACTATTTACTGTGGCAATGACAGGTCATGCAGAGGAAAGGGGTTCAACTACCGCAGGAGGTAACAGTTGAAGCGTTGTCGTCCTAATGCAGTAAAAGAGAGCAAGAGCGAGAGAGTGGGATTGTATCGGAATGCTCAATGAAGTTTTGCTTGCCTGGCACTTTTGAACATAGTAATACTCTTCATCGGTGTGATCGAACTCATCGTCGGAGCTACGTCCACTGAGAGGGAACAAAACCAGCAAACAGAGAAAGAACACAATCAATGCAATGCGACAATATGATGCATGATCATGACATGGCAATATGCTATTGATTGGGCTAATGCAACTAGCAACCATATTAAATGAAGTTGGTTTGAACCAAAGGTTCAAATTCAAACTCCACATGTGGTTATTTAAATGTTATTCAAAGCTAATTTCTCCCACACTAATAAATCATGCATATATTAGCAGGTTAACAACATGACAACTTACTTGGAAAGATCTTTCTAAATTCATAGGTAGGTATGGTGGACTCTCATGGCAAAACTGGGTTTAAGGATATATGGAAGCACAAGTAGTATCTCTACTTAGTGCGAGGAGTTTTGGCTAGCATGAGAGGGAAAGGCAGCTCAACATGTTGGAAAATCCATGACAATATACTTTATTTCGGATACAAGAAGACATAACTCATTATGTTGTCTTCCTTGTCCAACATCAACTCTTTAGCATGTCATACATTAATGAGTGCTATTAATCATAAAAGATGTACAAGATAGTATATTTGTATGTGAAGCCTCTCTTCATTTATTACTTCCTATTAATTGCAACGATGACCAAAACTATGTTTGTCACCTCCCAACAACTTTTATTTATTATACTCTTGTATGTGAAGTCATTACTTCCCATAAGATCGATATGATCTATTTGATTTTCTTTTGGTTTTCTTTCTTTTATGATGACCCAAGTGAGTAACTCAAGCCCTTGACTCAACACTAATCTTTATTATATAGCTCACGGACTCGATTAAAAAGGATAAAGCTCACAAAGCAAAAGCTCACAACTAGATCATGCTAACTTTATTCTAATAGATCAAGATACTACCAAAAGGATCGAACTAAGTAAAATAGTAAAAATATGAGTGATGGTGATACGATACCGGGGTCACTTCCCCAAGCTTGGCAGTTGCCAAGGGGAGTGCCCATGCCCATATGATTATGTCTCCTTCTTCGGGGTTGGTGATGATGGAGTTGCAAGTAGTGACAGGGGATCCTCATATATTGAGCGCAGGAGATCATCCAGCTTGCGGATAATACCTTTGAGAGCAGCTATGTAATCCTTCAACAAAAGATATTCACTTGTGAGATGCTTGTTGCGGATCTGAGTTAACTCAAGCATCCTGAAAGCTTCTAGCTCAGTTGAGGTAAAGAGATTAGGAAGGGATTTGGGGATGCCTTCTTCTCCCGCTGCCGGAGCCGGATCTTCCACCTCCATCTTGATATTCTTCTCCTTGTGGATCTCCTCGGGTCCTTCCCTCTTCAGGTCTATCTTCATTAGCCAAGCATCGTTGCCTTCGTTGTTGGAGGAGGGAGACGACATGATGCGTGGCTTCGCAAACCTTAGCAGATGACATCTCAAAAGGAAAATAGAGGAATTCTGTGTGATACAGAGGTCAAAGCCTTCGGGAGTATATATAATGAATTTTTCCCGAACGAAAGGAGTAAGCCACAAGAAACTGGAGTCCAGGGGACACACGGGGTGCCCTCGAGGCAGGGGGGCGCACCCCCTACCCTCGAGGCCACCTCGTGTCTCCTCCGGCTGTGGTTTATTTTTTAAATATTCCAAAATGGAGAAAAATTGCCTTTAGAACTGTTTTGGAGTCCGTTTACTTACCGTATCACGTACCTCTTCCTTTTTGGAGGATGAATAGTTCTGGAAAGTGTCCCTTATGTGTTCCTCCGGGGTTATGGTTTCAACAATATTAGTTTCAACATTTGTAGGATCACCTGAGATATAATGTTTGATCCTTTGACCATTCACCACCTTCGGATTTGTGCCTTCAAAGTTGTTGATCTTTATGGCACCGGAACGATAGACCTCATCGATAACGTAAGGTCCTTCCCACTTGGAGAGAAGTTTTCCTGCAAAAAATCTTAAACGAGAGATGAATAGAAAAACATAATCACCTACGTTGAACACACGCTTTTGTATCCTTTTGTCATGCCATCTTTTAATCTTTTCTTGAAATAACTTGGCATTCTCGTAGGCCTGGGTTCTCCATTCATCGAGACAGCTAATATCAAATAGTCTCTTTTCACGTGCAAGTTTTAAATCATAATTGAGCTCTTTGATAGCCCAATATGCCTTATGTTCCAGCTCAAGAGGTAAGTGACAAGCTTTTCCATATACCATCTTAGATGGAGACATACCCATAGGATTTTTATATGCAGTTCTATAGGCCCATAATGCATCATCTAGTTTCTTGAACCAATTCTTTCTAGACCTATTAACTGTCTTTTGCAAGATCAATTTCGACTCCCTATTACATAGTTCTACATGACCACTAGTCTGTGGGTGATAAGGTGATGCAATTGTATGGTTGACATCGTACTTAGCAAGCATCTTACGGAAAGCACCATGAATAAAGTGTGAACCACCATCAGTAATTAGATATCTAGGGACAATAAACCTCGGAAATAGAACTTCTTTAAGCATCTTAATACAGGTGTTATGATCAGCACTACTAGTTGGAATAACTTCTACCCACTTAGTAACGTAATCAACAGCAACTAGAATATGTGTGTATCCATTATAGGCAAGAAAAGGTCCCATATAAACAAAGCCCCAAACATCAAATGGTTCAATAACAAGTGAATAATTCATAGGCATTTCTTGGCGTCTACTTATATTACTGATTCTTTGACATTCATCACATGATTAGACAAACTTACGGGCATCCTTGAAGAGAGTAGGCCAATAAAAACCGGATTGCAATACCTTGTGTGCAGTTTTGTCTCCCGCATGGTGTCCTCCATAAGCTTGGGAGTGGCACTTGCATAGAATCTGTTCCTGTTCATGCTCAAGCACACAACGTCTAATAATACCATCTACTCCTTCTTTATAAAGATGTGGGTCATCCCAAAAGTAATGTCTCAAATCATAGAAGACCTTTTTCTTTTGCTTGTATGTAAAGCTAGGAGGTATAAACTTGGCAACAATGTAATTAGCATAATCAGCATACCAAGGAGCAGTATGAGAAGTATTTATGACAGCTAGTTGTTCATCAGGAAAGCTATCATCAATAGCTTGTGGGTCATCATGTATATTCTCAAACCTAGACAAGTTATCTGCTACGGGGTTCTCAGCTACCTTTCTATCAATAATATGCAAGTCAAATTCTTGCAGCAAGAGGACCCATCTAATAAGTCTAGGTTTAGCATCTTTCTTTTCCATTAGGTATTTGATAGCAGCATGATCAGTGTGAACAGTTACTTTAGAATCGATGATATAGTGTCTAAACTTATCACAAGCAAACACAAGTGCTAAAAATTCTTTCTTAGTGGTAGCATAATTTCTTTGGGCACTATCTAGAGTTTTACTAGCATACTGGATAACATTCAATTTCTTATCAACTCTTTGCCCTAGAACAGCTCCTACAGCATAATCACTAGCATCGCACATAATCTCAAAGGGTAAATTCCAGTCAGGGGGCTGGACAATAGGTGCAGAGATCAATGCTTTCTTAAGTATTTCAAATGCTTCTAGACAATCATCATCAAAGACAAAAGGAATATCTTTCTGCAAAGGATTAGTCAAAGGCCAGGAGATTTTGGAGAAGTCCTTAATGAACCTCCTATAAAACCCGGCATGACCAAGGAAACTTTGTATACCTTTGATATCCTTAGGGCATGGCATCTTTTCAATAGCATCCACTTTAGCTTTGTCAACTTCAATACCTCTTTCAGAAATTTTATGTCCCAAGACAATGCCTTCATTGACCATAAAGTGGCACTTCTCCCAATTCAGGACAAGGTTAGTGTCTTCACATCTCTGCAAAAATCGATCAAGGTTGCTTAAGCAATCATCAAAAGAAGTTCCATAAACGGAGAAATCATCCACAAATACCTCAACAATCTTTTCACAAAAGTCAGAGAATATAGCCATCATGCATCTTTGAAAGGTAGCAGGTGCGTTACATAAACCAAAAGGCATACGTCTATAAGCAAAGGTACTGAAAGGACAAGTAAAGGTGGTCTTTTCTTGATCCCCCTTTGACAGAGGTATTTGAGAGAAACTAGAATAACCATCTAGAAACAGAAATGAGTATGTTTGGATAGTCTTTCTAGCATTTGATCAATAAATGGCAAGGGGTAATGATCTTTCTTAGTAGCTTTATTTAACTTACGGAAATCAATTACCATCCTATAACCAGTAACTATTCTTTGCGAGATCAATTCATCTTTAACATTAGGGACAACGATCATACCTCCTTTCTTAGGAACACAATGGACAGGACTTACCCACTGGCTATCAGCACTGGGATAGATAATACCTACCTCTAGAAGGTTTAGAATTTCCTTCCTCACCACTTCTTTCATCTTAGGATTTAACCGTCGCTAATGATCAATAACTGGTTTAGCATTTTCTTCCAATTTTATGTTGTGTTGACATATAGTGGGACTAATGCCCTTAAGATCATCCAGAGTATATCCAATAGCAGCTCGGTGCTTCTTCAGAGTATTCAATAATCTTTCTACTTCATGCTCTGAAAGGTTAGCACTAATAATAACAGGATATATCTTCTTTTCATCAAGATAAACATACTCAAGATTATCAGGCAAAGGTTTAAGTTCAAACACGGGATCACCCTTGGGTGGAGGAGGATCCCCTAGGATTTCAACAGGCAAGTTATTTTTGAATACGGGTCCCTCTGTAAGGAATATTTTATCTATCTCCCTTCTCTCATTCATATGCATATCAATTTCATGGTCTAGCAAGTATTGTTCTAAAGGATCATTAGGTGGCACGACAGTAGAAGCAAGACCAATAAGTTCATCCTTACTGGGTGGTGCCTTTTCAAGGGGTTGTCTACGGAATTTAGCAAAGTTAAAATCATGAGACGTATCCCCTAATCCGCTAGTGACAATATCTTTCACACAGTCTATCTTGGCATTAACGGTATTCAAGGAGGGTCTACCAAATATAATGGGACAGAAAGCATCTTGTGGGGAACTAAGAACAAGAAAGTCAGCAGGGTATTTAACCTTCCCACATAGAACTTCAATATCTCTAACAATCCCAACTAGTGAAATAGTAACTCTATTAGCAAGCTTAATATTAACATCAATCCCCTCTAACTCAACCGGTGCAATATCATGCATATTTTCGTTATACAAGTCAAGAGGGATAATACTTGTACTAGCACCTACGTCACATAAACCATGATAGCAATGATCTCCTATCTTGACAGAGATAACAGGCAAGCCTACAATAGGTTTATGTCTATTCCTAGCATTGGGTTTAGCTATTCTAGCAGACTCCTCTTGGAGATAAATAACATGTCCATCTAAATCTTCTACCAAGAGATCTTTAACCATAGCAACACTAGGTTCAACTTTAATTTGCTCAGAGGGTGTAGGTGTTCAAGTATTACTCTTACGGACTACAGTTGAAGCTTGAGCATGATCCTTTATCCTAACAGGTAAAGGTGGTTTCTCGATATAAGCGGTAGGGATAACTGGATCAACATTATAAGTGATAGTCTTTTCTTCAACTTTAATAGGTTCAACTACTTTTACTTCAATAGGGGGATGTTATTTAAACCACTTCTCCTTGGGGAGATCAACATGAGTAGCAAAGGATTCACATAAAGAAGCTACTATCTCAGAGTCAAGTCCATATTTAGTGCTAAACTCACGGAAAACATCGGTATCCATAAAAGATTTAACACAATCAAACTTAGGGGTCATACCTGACTCCTTGCTTTTGTCGAGATCCCAATATTCGGAGTTACGTTTAATTCTTTCCAATAAATCCCATTTAAAGTGAATAGTCTTCATCATATAAGAGCCAGAACAAGAAGTATCGAGCATGGAGCAATTATTATGAGAAAGAACGAGCATAAAATTTTTGAATGATCATTTCTCTTGAGAGCTCATAATTGGGGCATGAAGATAACATTGACTTAAGCCGCCCCCAATCTTGAGCGATTCTTTCTCTTTCGCGAGGCCATAAATTATAAATATAATTACGATCACGATGAACCTGGTGCATAAGGTAGAACTTCTGATGAAATTCCAACTTCAGATGATTATAGTTCCACGATCCCATATCATCAAATAGCCTAAACCATGTCAATGCATCTCCCTTCAAAGATAAAGGGAAAACCTTCTTCTTGATAACATCCTCGGGCACACCTGCAAGCTTAAAAAATACACAAACTTCATCCACATAGATTAGATGTAAATCGGGGTGAAGCCCCTCAAAGGATTATGTTCCATAGTAACAAGTGACAATAAACTTCAGCACACTATATAAATTTTTCCTTACCAAATTCCACTTACGAAAGGTGCTTCACTCCCCGGCAACGGCGCCTAAAAAGAGTCTTGATGACCCACAAGTGTAGGGGATCTATCATAGTCCTTTTGATAAGAAAGAGTGTCGAACCCAATGAGGAGGAGAAGGAAATGATAGGGAGTTTTCAGTAAGGTATTTTCTGCAAGCACTGAAATTATAGGTAACAGATAGTTTTGTGATAAGATAATTGGTAGCAAGTGAAAAATTGTAAAAGCAAATAAGGTGAAGCAAGGTGGCCCAATCCATTTTGTAGCAAAGGACAAGCCTGGACAAACTCTTATGCATGGTAAAGCGCTCCCAAGGACATATGGGAATTATCCTCAAGCTAGTTTTCATCACGATTGTCTGATTCGCGTTCGGTACTTTGATAATTTGGTATGTGGGTGGACCGGTGCTTGGGTGCGGCCCTTACTTGGACAAGCCTCACACTTATGATTAACCTCTAATGCAAGCATCTGCAACTACAAAAGAAGAATTAAGGTAGACCTAACCATAGCCTGAAACTTATGGATCCAAATGAGCCCCTTACCAAGCAACGCATAACCTAGGGTTTAAGCTTATGTCACTCTAGCAACCCATCATCTACTTATTACTTCCCAATGCCTTCCTCTAGGCCCAAATAATGGTGAAGTGTCATGTAGTCGACATTCACATGACACCACTAGAGGAGAGAGAACATACATCTCATCAAAATATCGAACGAAGACAAAATTCACATTACTACTAATAGCAAGATTTTTCCCATGTCCTCAGGAACAAATGCAACTACTCACAAGACATAATATTGTTGATGATCAAAGGTATATTAATATGCGTAATGGATCTGAACATATGATCTTCCACCAAATAAACCAATTAGCATCAACTACAAGGAGTAATCAACACTACTAGCAACCCACAGGTACCAATCCGAGGTTTTGATACAAAGATTGGCTACAAGAGATGAACTAGGGTTTGAGAGGAAATGGTGCTGGTCAAGATGTTGATGAAGATAGCTCTCCCCACGATGGGAGAGTTGTTGGTTATGACGGCGGTGATGATTTCCCCCTCCCGGAGGGAAGTATCCCCGGCAGAACAGCTCTGCCGGAGCCCTAGATTGGTTTCCGCCTCGGTTCCGCCTCGAGACGGTCGCGTCTGGTCCCGAAAGCCCCCTCTTGATTTTTTTTCATGTCAAAACGCTTCATATAGGAGAAGATGGGCACCTGGGGCCCACCGGCTGGCCCTCGAGGCATGGAGCGCGCCCTGGGAAGGGGGGCGCGCCCCCACCCTCAAGGCCAGCAAGTGGCCCCTCTCGTGGGTTTCTTCCGCCAGGTATTTTTTATATTTTCCAAAAAAATGTTCTGTGGACTTTCGGGGCTTTCGGAGTTGTGCAAAATAGGTTTCCAGAGTTTGCTCCTTTTCCAGCCCAAAATTCCAGCTGCCGGCATTCCCCCTTCTTCATGTAAACCTTGCAAAATAAGAGGGAAAAGGCATAAGTATTGTGAAAAAACATGTATGAACAACCCATAATGCAATAAATATCAACTTATAAGCATGATGCAAAATGGACGTATCAGGCATCTCCAAGCTTAGATTTTTTGATTATCCTAAAATTACTTGGGGTGCCATGGGCATCCCCAAGCTTGGGCCTTTTCTACTCCTTGTTCCATAGTCCATCAAAGCAATACTCAAAACTTGAAAACTTCACAACACAAAACTTAGACAAAAATTCTCGTGAGCTCCGTTAGTAAGAGAAAGCAAACCACCACTCAAAGGTACGGCAAGGAATTCATTCATTGTTTATATTGGTGTTAAACCTACTGTACTCCAAGTTTTCTATGATTCATATCCTCAAATATTACTCATAGATGCATCGGAATAAGCAAACAACACACGAAAAACAGAATCTGTCAAAAACAGAACAGTCTGTAGTAATCTGCTGGGTTCGCCTACTTCTGGAACTCCAAAAAATTCAAACTAAATTGGTAAATTTGCGCTATTTATCTACCAATCAGAAGCAAAAAGAAACAACTAAAAATCACGCTCCAGTAAAATTTGAAGACTACTTTAGCGAGCGCTAACGATTCTGTTTTTCACAGCAAGATCGAATAAACTTCACACAAGTTCTACCAAAGGTTCTACTTGGCACAAACACTAAACAAAACATGAAAACACATATAATCAGAGGCTAGATGCAACATTTATTCCCTAAAAGCAACAAAAGCAAAAAACATAAAATTGGGTTGCCTCCCAACAAGCGCTATCGTTTTACGCCCCTAGCTAGGCACGATACAAGATAGATCTAGGTATTGCCATCTTTGGAAGGCAATTATTTAATTAAGCACTTGTGATTTTTGGGCAATTCTTTGTCCCTATGAATAATCAAACTCTTTGGCAAGAAATAAAGAAATTCTAAAGTGTCAAAAGGTTCTCTTGCAAAAGTAAGAAAATTAGGGTGAACACTTATGGATTTGAGATCCGCAAGTCTAGATGTTTCACCCTTGTCTTTACGGACATACATGAACTTGGATAATTTAGTGGAGGTATATGGAGTGGTTTTTATAGCGGAAAAAGCAAAACCCACATTAGTGATAACATCCTCAAGCTTATTGATTATAGTAGAGTCCTGATCTAGCTTTTCTTTAACTATGGGCTCTATTTCCTTCAGAATTTTAAGAACAACTCCTACCTTGGATCCATATTGGGTGATTTCATTATGAATTTTTCTATCCAAATTCTCCACCAGTTCTACCGTAGCAACTTTGTTTTCAATGATATCTAACCTTTGCATAACATGCTCCAAAATTAAAATGATCCCATTAACCATAAGGGTTGGTGAGCCAAATAATTCAGTCATAGCTTTGTAAGAATCAAAGGTGTGGCTACCCAAGAAATTCCCCCCGGTAATGGTATCTGAGATAAATCTATTCCACGGAGTTATGCCAACATAGAAATTGCAAAGAAGCACGGGAGTGGAAAGCTTCCTATTAGACCTATCTTGAGCATTGCAAATTCTATACCAAGCATCTTTAAATTTTCTCCCTCCCTTTGTTTAAAGTTGAGGACCTCACTCTCGGGAGTGGTGATAATGATAGGTGTGCTAGACATGATGACAAGCAAGCAAGCAACATACAAGCAAACAAGAGGCAAGCGAATGAAAAACACACAGTGGAAGAAGGGCAAATAAAACGGCAAAGGTGAAGTGGGGGAGAGGAAAACGAGAGGCAAATAAATGTAATGCGAAGGATAAGAGTTTGTGATAGGTACTTGGTATATGACTTTTGCGTAAGCCTGCCTAGCAACGGCGCCAGAAATTCTTCTTGCTACCTCTTGAGCTTGCGTTGTATTCCCTCGAAGAGGAAAGGGAGATGCAACACAGTAGCGTAAGTATTTCCCTCAGTTTTTGAGAACCAAGGTATCAATCCAGTAGGAGACCACGCGCCAGTCCCTCGCACCTGCACAAACAAATAAGAACTTCGCAGCCAACGCGATAAGGGGTTCTCAATCCCTTTACGGTCACTTACGAGAGTGGTATCTGATAGAGATGATAAGATAATATTTTTGGTATTTTTGATATAGAAACAGAAAGTAAAGAAAGCAAATAAACAATGGCGGCATAAATTAACGGGAAAGTAATATGATAAAGATAGACACGGGGGCCATAATTTTCTCTAGTGGCTTCTCTCGTGATAGCGGTATTCTACGGCGGGTAAACAAATTATTGTCGAGCAATTGATAGAAAAGCGAATAATTATGAGACTATCTAGGCATGATCATTGTATATAGGCATCACGTCCGAGACAAGTAGACCGAAACAATTCAACATCTACTACTATTACTCTACACATCGACCGCTATCCAACATACATCTAGTGTATTGAGTTCATACGAATAGAGTAACGCCTTAAGAAAGATGACATGACATAGAGGGATAAACTCAAGCAATATGATGAAAACCCCATCTTTTTATCCTCGATGGCAACAATACAATATGTGCCTTGCTGCCCCTACTGTCACTGGAAAAGGACACCGCAAGATTGAACCAAAAGCCAAGCACTTCTCCCATTGCAAGAACTATAGATCTAGTAGGCCAAACCAAACCAATAATTCGAAGAGACATGCAACGATATTATGAGCACACATCAAAAGTTCAGAGAATAACCAAATATCTTTCATAGATAACCTTGATCATAAACTCACAATTCATCGGATCTCGACAAACACACCGCAAAAAGAGATTACATTGAATAGATCTCCTCAAAGACCGAGGAGAACTTTGTATTGAGATCCAGAGAGAGAGAGGAAGCCATCTAGATACTAGCTATGGACTTGAAGGTTTGTGGTAAACTACTCACAACTCATGGTGAGGGCGATGATTATGATGATGAAGGCCTCCGTGATGGACCCCCTCCCGGAACAGGCTCCAAGATGGGATCTCCACGGGAACAGCAGCTACGGCGGTGGAATTAGGGTTTTTTTCTCTGCGTATGGAGTTTGTGGGGTACGTAGGTATATATAGGAAGAAGGGGGGCACCGGGGGCCACACGGGCTGCCCTCGAGGCAGGGGGCGCGCCCTGGGAAGGGGGGCGCACCCCCCACCCTCGAGGGTGGCCCCTCTGTCCCCTGGCTTGGCCCCGAAGTCTTTCGTGCGTGATTTCCTCCAAAAATATCTCTCGCGAAGGTTTCATTCCGTTTGGACTCCGTTTGATATTCCTCTTCTGCAAAACGCTGAAATAGGAAAAAAACAACAATCTGGACTAGGCCTTTGGGTTAATAGGTTAGTCCCAAAAATGATATAAAAGTGAATGATAAAGCCCATTAAACATCCAAGACTTCATAAATAATAGCATGGAACAATCAAAAATTATAGATACGTTGGAGACGTAACAATGACATACATGAAGTAAGCTGGGGCATTAGTTAATCCAAAGGACATGACCGTGCACTCATACAGGCCATATCTTGTTACAAATGACGTCTTCGAAATATCTTAGGGTCTGATCTTCAGCTCGTAGTACCCAGACCTGAGGTAGATCTTGGAGAACACCTTGGCTCCGTTGAGATGATCAAACAGATCTTCAATCTTGGGAAGTGGATACTTGTTCTTGATTGTAACTTCATTGAGGGAACGGTAGTCAATGCATAAGCAGATGGTACCGTCCCTTTTTGCCACAAACAGAAGAGGTGATCCCCAAGGGGAGGCACTAGGGTGGATAAATATTTTCCTCGACTGCTCTTCCAGTTGCTTCTTCAACTCGGCTAATTCTTCTGTCCCCATTCTATAAGGCTTCTTATAGATGGGTCCTGCCCCGGGCATGACCTCGTTGACGAACTCAATGTCACGGTCAGGAGGCATTCCTGGTAGCTCAACCAGAAAGACATCGGGATACTCGCATACTACTGGCACTTGCTCCAGTCCAACTTCAGATAGACATTTGACTTGAGCGGTTTGAGCAAAAGAGGAGTTGGAGGCAAACTTAACTTCGACTCCTCAGTCATTGCTAACAGTGACAGTCCGATTGGCACAATCTAACAAGCCTTGGTGCTTTCTAAGCCAATCCATCCCTAAGATCACATCCAAGCCTTGCGATCTTAAGATGATAAGGTCTGCTAGGAAATCTACCCCGTTAATGACGATACCGACTCCGTTACAGCCTATCTTGGCTCTCATCTCTACTCCGGGGGTTTGTACCACCATGGGATTATTCAGAGGTGTAGGGGTCATGCCACTTTTTAATGCAAATCTTTGAGTGACAAATGAATGCATGGCTCCAGAATCCAACAAGACAGTTGCAGGTGCTGAGTTGACAAGGAACGTACCCACCACGACGTCCGGGTCTTCCTGGGCTTCTTCTGCAGTGACGTGATTCACACGCCCCTTTCCATTGTTGGGCGGGTTGCGAGGAGCTTGGTTCCTTGGCGGCATCTCGCGGCCTTGTCCTGGGTTCTGCGCAATGGGGCGCGGGGCATCGGGCTTCTTGTTGGGGCACACCCTTGAGATGTGTCCTGACTGACCACATCCAAAGCAAGTGACTTGGTTTCGGTTATTGATCTTGTTGCCACCACTGTTATTGGGTTTAAATGCTGGCCTTGGGTTGGCATACTGCTGAGGCTGATAGTTGGTGCGAGGCGTAGGAGCTCTTGGCTGCTGATAGGTTGGCCTGACCGGGGCCGGCAGCCACGGGCGAGGCTTCTGGTTACTAGAACTTCCCTTGCTGACCATCTTGCGCTTGCGAGTTTCTTCCAAAGCACGCTGCTTATCTTCAAGCATGAGTGCTTTGTTCACCATGTCAAGAAATGTTTGGCAGTCACACACGAGAAGCGAGTACTATAGAGTCTGATTGAGGCCTTCCATGAAGCACTCCCTTTTTGCAGCATCCATGCTGACATCTTCAGGGGCATACCTTGACATAACACTGAACTTTTGCTTCAGGGCTTAAAACTCACGCTTCTTGATAGCCATGATTCCTGGAAGGAATATTGGCCTTGCGGAATTCTGCCTTGAAGTTATTCCAAGTGATGTATTGCCCAGCATGCATGACCTTGAATCCATCCTACCAAGCTCTAGCAGTCCCCCGGAGGCAGTGGGCGGCATAAGCCACCTTCTCGTGTTCTTCGGTGCAGCCGACTAGTTCCAGCAAGTCCTCAATGGTGCGGACCTAGTCGTCTGCATCCAGGGGTTCAGCAGTCTCGATGAAGGTTGGTGGTGCATGCTTCTTGAACTCTACTAACGTGGAAAGTCCATTGCCATTCCCCGCTGGCTGGAGGTTGTTGGTGACGGCTTGAGCAATCATCTGGAGGGCTTCGGTGTTGGCTTGGCGTTACTCTCAGAAGGCTTGGAGAAGTTGAGCCATGTCCATGATCGGGGGAGGTGGTGGTGGATCTTGGTCGTGGGTTTGGTCTTGTCTGGCTTCTGCTTGGGCGGATGCTCCGGCTTCGGGCTGCTAGGTAGAGGTAATAGTACGAGTTACAACAGGCATCCTGTTGGAGCGGTCAAGGTCTTATGATTTTGAATGAAGAGGGAAAGCAATAAAGAGGGGTGCCTAGTAAGGGGCTGGGTGTGACACTAATTGTTTGCTTGCATGGGCCAAAAGGGCCAAATACATTCATTAAAATTCCTAATGGGTGATGTAGTCGATTACACATTCCCGAAGGGAAGATACGACATACGTCAAAACACAACAAAAGCAAACACTATATGGCTTCATATGAACCATACAAGGACTCGACTTTGCATTGGGGTTACACGACCTATCCTACCGTAGAGGTTATGAGCTGGCATATCCGAATTGCGAATAATGCCTAAGTGGCGGAATGCTCGGTCGCGTATTCTGGCTCTTCTGGGTCTTCCTGCTTGTCTTAATCTGTCTGGGCTTCCCTATCACTTGAGGGTGTGGGTGAGTGGAGGAGTGTGCACACGGTGTTGTTTTGCCGATGGTGCAGGGAAAAGCTTGTGAAATTCCCTCACCGTCATATGGCGTCGCTAGGGTGGTCCTTCATCCTTGGAAGATACATCTCCCGAGGGCCTTCCGCCTCGATAAGCGATAGCGGGTTGCCCAGGAGGCGCACCTTCCTTCTTGATCCTATCTGTCTTCTCTTGTGCTCGTCGAAGAAGTGCCTTGGTCTTGTGGAGTTCTTCTTGGAGCTTCATCGATTACGAGGCAACTCTTGTGCCAAACTGTCGGCACAAAGGCTGAAGTAGGTCTGGAATCGAAGTGGAAGTCCTTCCTTCAGTGGAGGGGCTCATGCACTGCTCTCATCTTCACCTTCCTTCCGATAAGGCAAGAAGCGGGCTGTCATCTTGGCTGCTATCTCCAGAAGAAGTTCTCGGAGGCGGGTTAGTGCCTTGAGTGCACCTGCCTCGACAACGAGGAGTAGTGTTGGCATCTGGGGACCCTCGAGGAACCAACTTATGGGAGGATCGTTTGCCTTCACGATTACTTCCACATGGTACTCCACCTCGGTGTCGCTAACCCAATGCTCATGGTATGTGAGGATGGGTGCTCGGTGAAACTGGCACTCTTGGAGGCTATCCTCGAGAAGCGAAGGGAATCCAGTGGTCAGGAGCTCCTCAGGTACAGCGGCCATCTACAAAGGTTGAATGGGAGGGGTTAATAAGCTGATTATATCTCAGGTTTGGCAAGGTTTAGAAAAGAAGAGAGGTTCAGCAGGTTTATGAAAAGGGTCTCATCCCAACTAACGCCCATGCTAACTAAGGCTTCCTACAGTCAGGATGGCTCTGATACCATCTCTATGGGGACTCCGACTTGTAAGTCGAGATCATCGAATGCACGTGTACAGTGATTCCAGAGATCAATGCTCACTGAACACACATAAGCTGAATAACAAGAGTCTTACATCCATGCATACCGTCATACACAAATTATGACCGTTATGGTCAAGTCTTACAAAGATAAAGCCTCAAGGGTTGAACAACAAATAAACTCGAATAGCAGAAGTCTTCGTAGGTAGGTAAAACCCATGCCATATGCCTTAACCCTACATGCATTCTTACTGGGAAATCGTCCTAGTTCGCATGTTTGTCTCCATAGAATTCTTCTTCAAATTCCTGCTCCTCCATGCCTGGCCAATTAAATAACCAGTGGCAAGCCAATGAGTACTTTGAATGTACTTGCAAGCAACCCACGATTTGGTTCAAGGTAACAATGCAAGTTGTTCAACAAATTAGCAACCTAGCTCCAAGCTAGATAAGATATTCTAACATTTTGTGAGATATGCATCAATGTACTTGGGTAACCTCGAGGACAGGTTAGAGATATCAACATAAATAGAGATCGAATCATTACTAGCTCATTTAATATGTCAAGTCACCACCTTGACTCAAATACTTCTCTACACACACATACACCAAGATTGTAAGATTCTGGACATAGTTTACATAGCACCTCCCAACTGTCCATGACCGCGGACAGGACTATCCGAATAGTTTAACACTCTGCAGAGGTTGCGCGCTTTACCCACAAGATCCAGGAAGCTTTCGTGTCATCCACGATCCCGCAGTACCTCAAGTACTTGGGGGAAGCACCCGATCATTACCTTTCCCCAGACGATACTAACATAGGGTCCACTCGTTGGTGCACAGCCCTCGTGTACAAATAAAGATTGTGATACTTTTCCCTTTTTACATTATCACGCATACATGAAGGGACCAACGGTGTGTCCATTGCCATGTGATATCAGTCATGGCCGCCTATCCAAGCACGACCCCGTCCCAGGAGAGACCTCAAGTCACCCCCC
>LR738709.1:219442200-219602451 GCA_902687465.1 Secale cereale
TGTGTGTGTGTGTTTGTGTTTATGTGTGTTTGTGTGTGTGTGTGTGTGTGAGCGAAATCTCAAAACAAAAGGTGCTCTGCTAGAATCCCATTGTATGTTTTCACATGGTTCCGGAACTCGAGTTAACCTTACACATATGTGTGCGAGACATAGTTATACATTGAGACATTAGTGGTGGTGGGTGGGCGGAATTAAAGGGGTGGGCTTGTTCGACAAAGAGAGCATGTGTGTTTTTGTGTGAGAGACTTGTAGGATGGGGTAGAAAGATGAATTTTAACCCTAACGGAGGGATTGAGATACACGAAGTGCGCGTGTGTGATTCTGATGCCCACGGAGAAATGATATATGTATGCGTGTGTGAGAGATTGCACAATTCATTCACATATCACTATCTAGCGACCGTGGACATGCATCGCTTGAACATAAATCAATATCTACTTTGTACTGTGGCCAAAGGTACAATATTGATTCAATGATATAAAGATTGTACACTCACTAATCACTTTTTTCTTTCCAAATAGTCCTTTTCAATTGTGCATGCCAAAGTTAGAGTGATGTTTCTTCAAACAACCAATTGTAGTTATCATGTACATGCACCATTGTTAGTGTTGCATTCAAATTCATTAGTCTTGGATGATTTAAGGTTCTATTATGAAGTAATATATATAATATACATATATGAATTAAATGGGTACGCAATTTATGAAATGGAGGCCATGTAATCATATGAGATAACACTTTTAAGTAGTGAACTAAAATATCCATTTCCTTTGTGGGACTACAATATCCATTTCTTTTTGTTCCTCTATATTAAAATTGACATGGCAATACATTATGTTTATCCCCAGCAAAAAAAGCATTATGTTTAAAATAAATAACCAATGACACTAAATTATATATTTACACGAGAAATACATTGGCTAAGCATTTGATACATTTTTTTGGACGCGCCTCTACACCCGTACGATTGGCCGCGCCCATGTGAACGTCCAAGTTATCGGTGCATCATCCCGAGGTATTATATTTTTTTCTGAGGCGGACTTCATTAAGTGCTGACGTGTGTGATACTTCCATTTTGCATCATGCTTTTATATTTATATTTATTGCATTATCGGCGGTTATTACACATTATGTCACAATACTTATGCCTTTTCTCTCTTATTTTACAGGGTTTACATGAGGGAGAATGCCGGTAGCTGGAATTCTGTGCTGGAAAAGGAGCAAACATTGGAGACCTATTCTACGCAACTCAAAAGTCCTGAAACTCCACAAAAGTTAGTTTTGAAAAATATAAAAAATATATGGTGAAAGAAATACAGGAGGGGGGCCACCCACCATCGACGAGGGTGGGAGCGTGCCCTACACCCCTGGGCCTGCCCCCTGCCTCGTGGGCCACCTGGCAGCCCCCCGATGCCCATCTTCTGCTATATGAGGTGTTTTGACCTGGAAAAAATCATAAGGAGGTTTTCGGGACGAAGCGCCGCCGTCTCGAGGCGGAACCAATCTAGGGCTCCGGCGGAGCTGTTCTGCCGGGGATACTTCCCTCCGGGAGTGGGAAATCGTCACCACCGTCATCATCAACAACTCTCCCATCATGGGGATGGTTATCTTCATCAACATCTTCACCAGCACAATCTCCTCTCAAATCCTAGTTCATCACTTGTATCCAATCTTTGTATCAAAACCTCAGATTGGTACGTGAGGGTTGCTAGTAGTGTTGATTACTCCTTGTAGTTGATGCTAGTTGGTTTATTTGGTGGAAGATAATATGTTCAGATCCATTATGCATATTAATACCCCTCTGATTATGAACATGAATATCCTTTGTGAGTATTTACGCTTGTTCCTGAGGACAAGGGAGATGTCTTGCTATAAGTAGTCATGTGAATTTGGTATTCGTTTGATATTTTGATGAGATGTATGTTGTTTTTCCTATAGTGGTGTCATATGAACGTCGACTACATGACACTTCATCATTGTTTGGGCCTAAAGGAAGGCATTGGGAAGTAATAAGTAGATGATGGGTTGCTAAAGTGACAGAAGCTTAAACCCTAGTTTATGCGTTGCTTCGTAAGGGGCTGATTTGGATCCACATGTTTCATGATATGGTTAGGTTTACCTTAATACTTGTTTTGTAGTTGCGGATGCTTGCAATAGAGGTTAATCATAAGTGGGTGCTTGTCCAAGTAAAGACAGCACCCAAGCACCGGTCCACCCACATACCAAATTATCAAAGTAACGAACGCTAATCATATGAGCGTGATGAAAACTAGCTTGACGATAATTCCCATGTATCCTCGGGAGCGCTTTTCCTTATATAAGAGTTTGTCCAGGCTTGTCCTTTCCTACAAAAAGGATTGGGCCATCTTGCTGCACCTTATTTACTTTTACCATTTGTTACCTGTTACCAATTACCCTATCACAAAACTATTTGTTACCGATAATTTCAATGCTTGCAGAGAATACCTTACTGAAAACGGCCTATCATTTCCTTCTGCTCCTCATTGGGTTCGACACTCTTACTTATTGAAAGAACTATGATAGATCCCCTACACTTGTGTGTCATCAAGACTCTTTTCTAGCGCCATTGCCGGGGAGTGAAGTGCCTTTGGTAAGTGGAATTTGGTAAGGAAAAATTTATATAGTGTGCTGAAATTTACTCTCACTTGTTACTATGGAACATAATCCTTTGAGGGGCTTGTTCGGGGTATCTTCACCCCGACCAGTAGAGCAAAGAGTTGCTCCTCAACCTACTGAACCTACTAAAAATGTTTATTTGAAATTCCTTCTGGTATGATAGAGAAACTGTTAGCTAATCCCTTTATAGGAGATGGAACATTGCATCCCGACTTGCACCTAATCTATGTGGATGAAGTTTGTGGATTATTTAAGCTTGCAGGTATGCCCTATGATGTTATCAAGAAGAAGGTCTACTCTTTATCTTTGAAGGGAGAGGCATTGACATGGTTTAGTGTCACAACCTGCATTTTGTAACATGTTATTTGTAACTTTGAAGCATGAAAATTTGGACCAGCAAAATTTTTTAGCATCATTTGGCTTTTATTTGGAATTGAGTTTTCTTCATTTGCTTTTTCATGTGCTCATTAAAGTCAACTATGATCTCTTGTAGATTTCATCTCCATACCCAAAACTTCTGCCCAATGATCATGCCAAGTGTTATATAACAGTATAGTATTTTCTTACAAAATTAATTTGGCCAAAAAGTATTTTATAAATTTAGTTTTCCAAAAACCCCTGAATTGAGATTTGCACTGCAAGTACTTGATTTAGGGTGAGAAAATTATTTCAAAAGGTTTATTTCAGACCTAGTAATCATAGGACTCCCAGAAACCACAAAGGTATAATTTTAAAAGTTATTTTCCTATTTTATTTAAAAGCTTTTTCTTAAGGCCAGAAATGGTCTTTAATAGGGGAAAATTATTCTATTTCAAAAATATTTGCCAAAATTCAGAGAGACTCAAAGGACATATATTGTCCATATATAAGAGTTTCAACACTTGGTCATGTTCAAAATAATGGGCTAAATCCTCTAAAACCCTTTCTGGATATTTCAAGCTTTTGAAATATTTACAAAGGGATTTTTCTCCAAAAATTCCAGGGAAATTCTATCATGTCATATATGACATATTTGATGATCTTGCCAAGTCCCATGCCTTGGGAAGCAAGAAAACATCCTCAAACCCCTTGATAACCATTCTGTCCATATTTGAAGTTTGAGAAACTTTACATTGCCAAACTTGTCCAAATGCTCTCAAACTTGGTGCACATGCTAGAATGACCTAATAAGGCATCTAGGCCAAATGGCACAAGATTTGGAATAGAGCAACTTGATCAGATCACCTCAAAACCCTTTCTGTTCAAATGCAAATTTGAACAACTTTACATTACCAACTTTTTATCTGGTGCTTCAAACTTTGTGGGCATGATCAATACCCCAAATAATGATGTTTCACCTAGTGGTGCATCAAGGGGAGATGATTAGCTTGACTCAATCAAGATGAAACTGTTTCTGTTGATTTCTAGGGTTCACCAAAGTTACATTGGCTAGTTTCTTCAAATGAGCCCAAATTTGGTGAAGCACCCTCTTTTCTCATGTCTTTCAACCCTGTTAAGTGCCATATCAAGTGGAGGTCATTTACTTGACCAAACACTGATCAAACACCTTCTGCAGATTTACTAAAACCTCCAACTTGATCACTTTTACTCTTCTCCATGGCCTATACTTCTTACCACATTATCATTGAGTTACTAGCTACCACCAGTAACTTCCCCAGCACCCCAGCTCCATGATTGAGGGGTGAAAGCCCTGGTTTACCTTGCTGGACAGCAAGCTTTCACGAATTCACCAGCACCCTCCCTCTCCCTCTGCATCTCCAGGGCATCCAAGGCCTCAGGCCAATTCTTTACTCTTCCCCTGACCTTCTAGACGCTGCTGGACACGTTGGTTTTGACCAGGACGGCGAGAGCGCGGCGATGCCAGCCAAACGCGCGCTCTGGAGCACGTAACAGTGCAGACAAGCACTGTGGCTTCGGCCAATCGTTGACCCCGACAGCCTCGGGCCTCCCCCTCGCGGCAGTCGAGGCCTCTCGACGTCCGCAACCTCCTCGGTGCTGTCCCCCCTCCTCCTGCGCCCTCCAGTGGTAGTCGTCGCACGCGCGTTGGCCGCCCGCGACGGCCACTCTGCTGCTTCACATGCGCGCACGCTCCAGACGCTCCCCCGCTCCTCCTCTCACTTCTACTGGACGTGGAGATCGTCCAGGAACTCCACGGACTCATCCCCTTGGCCTCCCGTGCGCTGTAGCCTCGAGCCAGAGCTCGCCGGCGCACTGGACCACGGGCCTCCATCGACCACCTATATATAGCCCCTCCCGAGCCTCTCCAGCAGCACCACCAGCCTCACTCCACTCCACTGAGCCCCCCAGCACCTTCAGTTCGACCCCAAGAGGTCCCAGTACTCGGGATCGACCGGAGCGCCGCCGCGTCGGTCCGCCGGTGATCTCGTGGTACGGGCCTCCCTTGCCCTTCCTTTCACCTGATTCGGAACCCCCTCGCCTCACTGATCCTTTCCCCCTTGTTTCCCCCTCCGTTTGCCGTCGGAAACAACCTCAGCAACCACCTCCCGACGAGCCTCCGCCATCCCACCTCGTCGCCGGTGAACCGGACCTCCCCGGCGTACCGCACCACCACCCCTGCATCCGCGACACGACACTGAGTCCATCCCTGGCCTCCGTTGCCGTCGCCGTGGCCGGAAAACTCGCCGATGAGCTCGCCGTCGCCGTGGCCGCAAGGTTGGAGATGACAGGCGGGCCCCGCCTATCATCCCCACACCTCTCTCCCCCTCCTCTCTGTCACTGACCCACGGGCCCCGCCCATCAGGTTTAAAAACCCGACGTGCGCGCGCAGGCTTCCGTGCGGCTGGGCTGGACCGCCCTGGGCCGTGCACTGTGGCCTCTCTGGCCCAGTTGCACAGGTCTTTTTATTCTTTTTCTTTTTTGTAAATGTTTTAAACATTTCTACAGAAAAGAATAATGGTCCAAATTAAATAATTCCAACTCCTAAAATCTTGTAATATTCCAACCTATTTAATGGTACCACTTTCACTCAAATCCATGAAACTTTGTTGTATTGTTCAAATTTAAATTCAAATTTGGGCAGTAATACTCCTGTTCAAAAATCAATAGTTTCTATTCTGTAACTCCAAAACTCCAACTAAGATTTTTCCCCATCTTAGAAATCCCTCTAGTATTTTACAAAAATGAGTTGACATTTTTCTGAGCACTTTGATTTTTCTGTTTTGTTTGTATTCTTATTTTCCCGTGGTTATTATTCGACGTATAGATCCCGTATTTGATGAAGTTGATGTGGAAGAAGAAGGAGAAGGATTTGAAGACTTTGAAGACCAAGCCAATCCAGGCAAGCAGCCCTTTGACCATGATACACTTGTTCCTCGGAACCCGTTTGTTTCCGATGCATGATGTTAGGGTTACGATGGTAACCTAGATGAACCACCACATGATGCATGCTTTATTGTTGATCTTGCTATATGCTAGATGACATGCAAAATAGTTGGTCATGATGCTCAAATGATGCATGTGTGATATGAACCTTCATAGTTGAAATCATTTGCATGGACCCATCGGGTGCCCCTAATGCCCGAGGGTGATGATGTGTTAGGTCATCACTTGAGAAAGAAGTGATGTGCCGGTAATATCATGTGCATGGTGGAATGATGGATTAGATTTATGTGTGACTACCATCCCAACCAAACATGTGCAACCACACTACCCCTTATGGGACGGGGCTTTATTGATTACTTAGGTCGATACTAGCATGGTGCCCGCATTACTAGTGACGGGAAGACTTGAGGTCTTTCCCGGGACGGGGTCGTGCTTGGATAGACGACCATGACTGTTTTCACAGGGCACCGGACACACCGTTGGTCCCTTCGGGTACGCGTGACATTGAAATTAGGGCAAGTCCCGTGATCTATTGTTTGTACCTGAGGGCTGTGTACCAACGAGTGGACTCTATGTTAGTGTCGTCTAAGGAAAGGTAATGACCGGGTGCTTACCCCGGGTACTTGAGGTACCGCGGGTCGTGGATGACACGGAAGTTCCCCAGATCTTGTGGGTAAAGTGTACAACCTCTGTAGAGTGTAAAACTATTCGAATAGCCGTGTCCACGGTCATGGACAGTTGGGTGGTGCTACTTAAACTATGTCCAGAATTTTACTTCATCGGTGTTGGAATGTGTGTGATAAGTCAAGGATGGTGACTTGACTCGATGAGTTGAATCATATTCATGTTGATATCGGTAACCTGTCTTCGAGGTTACGCGAGGTTATTGATGCATAAACTTGATGGTAGAATATTTGTTCTAGCCTTGCTAGATTGATCATTATTATTCAATTGCACTGTTACTTTGTACCACTTCATGGGTTGCTTGCGAGTACATTCAAAGTACTCATTGGCTTGCCACTGGTTATTTAATTGGCCAGGCATGGAAGAGCAGGAATATGAGGAAGAGTTCTTTGGAGACGAACATGCGAACTAGGACGCTATCCCAGTCAGAATGCCTGTAGGGTTAAGGCAGATGGCATGGGTTCTACCCGTTATCGAAGACTTCCGCTATTTGAGTTATTTGCTATTCATCTCGTGAGGCTCTATCCATGTAAGACTTGGCCATAATGGCCTTAATTCGTGTAAGACTATTTGTATGGATGTAAGACTCTTGTTATTCAGCTTCTGTGTGTTCAGTGAGCATTGATCTCTGGGATCACTGTACACGTGCATTCGGTGATCTCGACTTCTAAGTCGGGGTCCCCAAAGAGCTGGTATCAGAGCCATCCTGACTGTAGGAAGCCTTAGTTAGCATGGGCGTTAGTTAGATGAGACCCTTTTTCAAAAACCTTCTGAACCTCTCTTCTTTTCTAAACCTGAGATTTGATCAGCTTATTAACCCCTCCCATTCCACCTTTGTAGATGGCCGCTATACCCGAAGAGCACCTGACCACTGGGTTTCCCTTACTTCTCGAGGATAGCCTCCAGGAGTGTCAGTTCCACCGAGCACCCATCCTCACCTACCTTGAGCATTGGGTGAGCGATACTGAGGTGGAATACCATGTGGAAGTGATCGTGAAGGCCAACGATCCTCCCACAAGTTGGTTCTTCGAGGGACCCCAGATGGCAACACTACCACTCGCTGTCGAGGCTGCTGCACTCAAGGCACTAACCCGTCTCCGCGAGCTTCTTCCGGAGATGGCAGCCAAGATGACAACTCGCTTCTTACCTTACCGGAAGGAAGGTGAAGAAGAAAGCAGCGCACTAGCCCCTCCACTGAAGGAAGGACTCTCGCTTCGGTTCCAGACCTACTTCAGTCTATGTGCCGATAGTTTGGCACAAGACTTGGCCTCGGAATCAATGAAGCTTCGAGAAGAACTTCACAAGACCAAGGCACTTCTTTGTCGAGCTCAAGAGAAGGCAAATAAGATCAAGAAGGAAGGAGCACCATCTGGACAGTCCGCTATCGCATATCGAGACGGAAGGCCCTCCGAGGATGTGTCTTCCAAGGGTCAAGAACCACCTCGGCGACGCCGGATGACAGCAAGGGAATATCGCAAGCTTTTCCCTGCACCACCGACGAAGCACCGTCGTATCCAACTCCTCCACTCCCCCTCTCCCTCAAGCGACAAGGGAGCCCAGACAGATGAACACAAGGAGGAAGACCCAGAAGAGCCGGAATACGCGACCGAGCATTCCACCACTTAGGCATTATTCGCTACTCGGATATGCCAGTTGTAACCCCTACGGTAGGATAGGTCGTGTAACCCCTATGTGCAGTCGAGTCCTTGTATGGTTCATATGAAACCATCTAGTGTTTGCTTTTGTTGTGTCTGGATGTATGTCGTATTCTTCCTTCGGGAATGTGTAAACGACTACATCACCCATTTGGATTTTTTTAATGAATGTGTTTTGGCCTTACGGCCCTTGCATGATTGATTTAGTGTCACACCCACCCCCTTACTAGGCACCCATCTATCTTGCTTTCCCTCTTCCGAGTCATGAGACCTTTTACCGCTCCAACAGGATGCCTGTTATAACTCGTACTGGTACCTCTACCCAGCAGCCCGAAGCCGGAGCATCCTCTCAGCCAGAGGCAGGCCACGACCAAACCAACGACCAAGCTCCACCACCACCTCCTCCAAGCATGGACATGGCTCGGCTTCTCCAAGATTTCCGAGAGGAACGCCAAGCCAACACTACACCTCTCCAGCTGATTGCTCAAGCTGTCACCAACAACCGCCAGCCGGCGGGGAATGGCAATGGACGTTCCACGTTGGCAGAGTTCAAGAAGCATGCACCGCCAACTTTCATCGAGACTGCTGAACCCCTGGATGCAGATGACTGGGTCCGTTCCATTGAGGAAATTCTGGAACTTGTCGGATGACCGAAGACCGCGAGAAGGTGGCTTATGCATCCCACTGCCTCGGGGGGACTGCTAGAGCTTGGTGGGATGGATTCAAGGTCATGCATGCTGAACAAGACATCACTTGGGTGAGCTTCAAGTCAGAATTCCGCAAGGCCCACATTCCTTCTGGAATCATGGCTATCAAAAAGCGTGAGTTCCGAGCCCTGAATCAAGGAAGTGGCACTGTCAAGGAGTACATGCAGAAGTTCAGTATTCTGTCAAGGTATGCCCCTGAAGATGTTAGCACTGATGCTGCCAAAAGGGAGCGCTTCATGGAAGGCCTTTATCAGACTCCGCAATACTCGCTTGTCGTGTGCGACTGCCCGTCTTTCCCTGACCTGGTGAACAAGGCACTTATGCTTGAAGACAAGCGGCGTGCTTTGGAAGACACTCGCAAGCGCAAGTTGGTCAGTAAGGGAAGTTCCAGCAACCAGAAGCCTCGTCCGTGGCAGTCAGCCCCGGCCAAGCCAACCTATCAGCAGCCAAGAGCTCCTGCACCTCGTGCCAACCCTCAGCCTCAGCAGTATGCCAACCCCAGGCCAGCTTTCAACCCCAATACCAGTGATGGCAACAAGATCAACACTCCAAACCAAGTCACTTGCTTTGGATGTGGTCAGCCCGGACACATCTCAAGGGTGTGCCCCAACAAGAAGCCTGATGCCCCGCGCCCCAATGCGCAGAACCAGGGACAAGGCCGTGGAATGCCAGCAAGGAACTCAGCTCCTCGCAATCCACCGAACTATGGGAAGGGGCGTGTGAATCACGTAACTGCTGAAGAAGCCCAGGAAGGCCCGGACGTCGTGCTGGGTACGTTCCTTGTCAACTCAGCACGTGCAACTGTCTTGTTTGATTCTGGAGCAACGCATTCATTTGTCACTCAAAGATTTGCATTAAAAAGTGGCATGACCCCTACACCCCTGAATAACCCTATGGTGGTACAAACCCCCGGAGCCGAGATGAGAGCCAAGATAGGCTGTAAAGGAGTCGGTATTACCATTAACGGTGTAGACTTCCTAGCAGACCTTATCATCCTGAGATCGCAAGGCTTGGATGTGATCTTAGGGATGGATTGGCTCAGTAAGCACCAAGGCTTGTTAGACTGTGCCAATCGGACAGTCACTGTGACCAATGACCAGGGAGTCGAAGTCAAGTTTGCTCCCAACTCCTCTTCCGCTCAAGCCGCTAAAGTCAACTGTCTGTCTGAAGTTGGGCTAGATCAAGTACCGGTGGTATGTGAGTATCCTGATGTCTTTCCGGATGAACTACCGGGAATGCCCCCTGACCGTGACATTGAGTTCATCATCGAGCTCGTGCCCGGAGCAGTACCCATCTATAAGAAGCCTTATAGAATGGGGACGGAAGAATTAGCCGAGTTGAAGAAGCAGCTAGAAGAGCAGCTAAGGAAGGGATTTATCCGCCCAAGTGCCTCCCCTTGGGGATCTCCTGTTCTGTTTGTGGCCAAGAGGGACGGTACCATCCTCTTATGCATTGACTATCGTTCCCTCAATGAAGTTACAATCAAGAACAAGTACCCACTTCCCAAGATCGAAGATCTGTTTGATCAACTCAGCGGAGCCAAGGTGTTCTCCAAGATCGACCTCAGATCTGGGTACTACCAGCTGAAGATCAGACCCCAAGATATTCCGAAGACGGCATTCGTAACCAGATATGGCCTGTAGGAGTGCACGGTCATGTCTTTTGGGTTAACCAATGCCCCAGCTTACTTCATGTATCTCATGAATAAAGTCTTCATGGAATATTTGGAAAAGTTTGTTGTTGTCTTCATTGATGACATTCTTGTGTTCTCGAAGTCGGAGGAAGAGCACGAGCAACACCTGAGGATGGTCCTAGACAAGCTTCGTGAGCACCAACTGTATGCCAAATTCAGCAAGTGTGAGTTCTGGCTGCATAAAGTTGGATTCTTAGGTCATGTCTTGACCGAGGAAGGATTATCTGTTGATCCTGCAAAAATCGAAGCTGTGACCCAATGGCAATCTCCAACGACCGTCAAGGAAGTCAGAAGCTTCCTCGGACTAGCGGGCTATTACCGCAAGTTCGTGGAAGGATTCTCTAGCATTGCACGACCAATGACTCAGCTCCTTAAGAAGGACAAGAAGTTCGAGTGGACGCCAAAATGCGAAGAGAGCTTCCAAGAGCTCAAGAAGAGATTGACCACCGCCCCAGTTCTGGCAACACCTGATATTCACAAGGAGTTCGTGATATATTGTGATGCCTCTCGAACCGGATTGGGAAGCGTTCTGATGCAAGAAGGCCGCGTCATAGCATACCTCTCCAGGCAGCTACGACCCCATGAGGAGAACTACGGTACTCACGATCTTGAGCTAGCGGCAGTAGTTCATGCCTTGAAGACATGGCGGCATTACCTCCTAGGGAAACGGTGTGAGATCTACACAGACCACAAAAGTCTGAAGTACATTTTCACCCAAAAGGAATTGAACATGAGGCAGCGGAGATGGTTGGAACTCATCAAAGACTATGACCTCAGTGTTCAGTATCACCCTGGGAAGGCTAACGTGGTGGCTGATGCCTTAAGCAGGAAGGCTTGCTCTTTGAATGCCGTTATTCAAGAAAGGCAGCCAGCCTTGTTTAAGGAGATCGAACAATTCAGTTTGGAATTGGTCACCCCTGGATTTCTGGATCATTTGGAAGTCAGACCGACCTTGATGGACGACGTCAAGAAGGCTCAAGATGGACATGCAAGCATCGAAGGTATCAAGAAGAAGATGAAGCTGGGCAAGGCCCCAGGATTCTCCGAAGACGAGCACGGGATTGTTTGGTACAACGGTCGCCTCTGCGTACCAAACAACACCGAGCTGAAGACGCTGATTCTGCAAGAAGCCCACGACACTCCGTATTCCATCCACCCCGGAGGAACCAAGATGTACCAAGACTTGAAGGCACGATTCTGGTGGCACGGTATGAAAAGAGAGATTGCAAGCTATGTTGCAAAGTGTGATGTGTGCCAAAGGGTCAAGGCTGAATATCAGCGACCTGCTGGATTGCTTCAACCACTCAAAGTTCCTGAGTGGAAGTGGGATAAAGTCGGAATGGACTTCATCACTGGATTACAAGGTCGAATAGAGGACATGACTCTATCTGGGTCATAGTCGATCATTTGACCAAGGTGGCCCACTTCATTCCTGTCAAGACCACTTATGATGGCAACCGGCTGGCAGCTCTCTACATCGACCGCATAATAAGTCTTCACGGCGTGCCCAAGGAGATTGTGTCAGATCGAGGCACCCAGTTCACCTCAAGGTTCTGGAAGAAGTTCCAAGAAGCCCTGGGAACCAAGTTGTCTTTCAGCACAGCTTTCCACCCACAGACCGGAGGTCAAACAGAGCGAGTCAATCAGATTCTCGAAGACATGCTCCAAGCCTGTGTCCTGGCGTATGGAGCCAAGTGGGAAGATTGTCTCCCGTTTGCCGAGTTCTCCTATAACAACAGTTACCAGTCAAACCTTCAGATGACACCATTTGAGGTGTTGTACGGACGTAGATGTCGCACACCCCTCAACTGGTCAGAGACTGGGGAAGGACTAGTCTTTGGACCGGATAATCTCCGCGCAGCAGAAGAGCGGATCCAACTAGTCAGAGAGCGATTAAAGGCAGCCAAGTCAAGGCAGAAGAGTTATGCTGACACTCACCGTCGGAACATGAGTTTCCATGTCGGGGACCATGTGTACCTGCGGGTAACTCCTCTGAGGGGAACCAAGTGTTTCCACATCAAGGGGAAGCTCGCTCCAAGGTTCATTGGACCCTTTGAGATCACTGCACGACGAGGAGAAGTGGCTTACCAGCTGGAACTACCACCTGAGCTATCCGATGTGCACAATGTATTCCATGTGTCACAACTCCGGAAATGTCTCCAAGTTCCAGACAAGCCCAATCTCTACAAGGATGTGGATCACCAAGCCATTGATCTGCAGCCTGATTTGACCTACCGCGAGAAGCCCATTCGTATTCTGGACGAAGCAGAACGACGTACGCGAAGCCGTACCATCAAGTACTTCAAGGTCCAGTGGAGCAACCACACCGAAGCAGAAGCAACCTGGGAACGAGAAGACTATCTTAGATCCGAGTTTCCCGACCTCTTTTAAGCCCTAGTTTAGGAATCTCGGGGACGAGATTCTTGTAAGGGGGGTAGGTCTGTCACACCCTGTATTTTGTAACATGTTATTTGTAACTTTGAAGCATGAAAATTTGGACCAGCAAATTTTTTTAGCATCATTTGGCTTTTATTTGGAATTGAGTTTTCTTCATTTGCTTTTTCATGTGCTCATTAAAGTCAACTATGATCTCTTGTAGATTTCACCACCATACCCAAAACTTCTGCCCAATGATCATGCCAAGTGTTATATAACAGTATAGTATTTTCTTACAAAATTAATTTGGCCAAAAAGTATTTTATAAATTTAGTTTTCCAAAAACCCCCGAATTGAGATTTGCACTGCAAGTACTTGATTTAGGGTGAGAAAATTATTTCAAAAGGTTTATTTGAGACCTAGTAATCATAGGACTCCCAGAAACCACAAAGGTATAATTTTAAAAGTTATTTTCCTATTTTATTTAAAATCTTTTTCTTAAGGCCAGAAATGGTCTTTAATAGGGGAAAATTATTAAACTATTTCAAAAATATTTGCCAAAATTCAGAGAGACTCAGAGGATATATATTGTCCATATATAAGAGTTTCAACACTTGGTCATGTTCAAAATAATGGGCTAAATCCTCTAAAACCCTTTCTGGATATTTCAAGCTTTTGAAATATTTACAAAGGGAATTTTCTCCAAAAATTCCAAGGAAATTCTATCATGTCATATATGACATATTTGATGATCTTGCCAAGTACCATGCCTTGGGAAGCAAGAAAACATCCTCAAACCCCTTCATAACCATTCTGTCCATATTTGAAGTTTGAGCAACTTTACATTGCCAAACTTGTCCAAATGCTCTCAAAGTTGGTGCACATGCTAGAATGACCTAATAAGGCATCTAGACCAAATGGCACAAGATTTGGAATAGAGCAACTTGATCAGATCACCTCAAAACCCTTTATGTTCAAATGCAAATTTGAACAACTTTACATTACCAACTTTTTATCTGGAGCTTCAAACTTTGTGGGCATGATCAATTCCCCAAATAATGATGCTACACCAAGAGGTGCATCAAGGGGAGATGATTAGCTTGACTCAATCAAGATGAAACTGTTTCTGTTGATTTCTAGGGTTCACCAAAGTTACATTGGCTAGTTTCTTCAAATGAGCCCAAATTTGGTGAAGCACCCTATTTTCTCATGTCTTTCAACCCTGTTAAGTGCCATATCAAGTGGAGGTCATTTACTTGACCAAACACTGATCAAACACCTTTTGCAGATTTACTAAAACCTCCAACTTGATCACTTTTACTCTTCTCCATGGCCTATACTTCTTACCACATGATCATTGAGTTACTAGCTACCACCAGTAACTTCCCCAGCGCCCCAGCTCCATGATTGAGGGGTGAAAGCCCTGTTTTACCTTGCTGGACAGCAAGCTTTCACCAATTCACCAGCACCCTCCCTCTCTCTCTGCATCTCCAGGGCATCCAAGGCCTCAGGCCAATTCTTTACTCTTCCCCTGACCTTCTAGACGCTGCTGGACACGTTGGTTTTGACCAGGACGGCGAGAGCGCGGCGATGCCAGCCAAACGCGCGCTCTGGAGCACATAACAGTGCAGACAAGCACTGTGGCTTCGGCCAATCACTGACCCCGACAGCCTCGGGCCTCCCCCTCGCGCCAGTCGAGGCCTCTCGACGTCCGCAACCTCCCCGGTGCTGTCCCCCCTCCTCCTGCGCCCTCTAGTGGTCGTCGTCGCACGCGCGCTGGCCGCCCGCGACGGCCACTCTGCTGCTTCACACGCGCGCACGCTCCAGACGCTCCCCCGCTCCTCCTCTCACTTCTACTGGACGTGGAGATCGTCCAGGAACTCCACGGACTCATCCCCTTGGCCTCCCGTGCGCTGTAGCCTCGAGCCGGTGCTCGCCGGTGCACTGGACCACGTGCCTCCGTCGACCACCTACATATAGCCCCTCCCGAGCCTCTCCAGCAGCACCACCAGCCTCACTCCACTCCACTGAGCCCCCCAGCACCTTCAGTTCGACCCCAAGAGGTCCCAGTACTCGGGATCGACCGGAGCGCCGCCGCGTCAGGCCGCCGGTGATCTCGTGGTACGGGCCTCCCCTGCCCTTCCTTTCACCTGATTCGGAACCCCCTCGCCTCACTGATCCTTTCCCCCTTGTTTCCCCCTCCGTTTGCCGTCGGAAACAACCTCAGCAACCACCTCCCGACGAGCCTCCGCCGTCCCACCTCGTCGCCGGCGAACCGGACCTCCTCGGCGTGCCGCACCACCACCCCTGCATCCGCGACGCGACACTGAATCCATCCCTGGCCTCCGTTGCCGTCGACGTGGCCGGAAAACTCGCCGGTGAGCTCGCCGTCGCCGTGGCCGGAAGGTTGGAGATGACAGGCGGGCCCCGCCTGTCATCCCCACACCTCTCTCCCCCTCCTCTCTGTCACTGACCCACGGGCCCCGCCCGTCAGGTTTAAAAACCTGACGTGCACGCGCAGGCTTCCGTGCGGCTGGGCTGGACCGCCCTGGGCCGTGCACTATGGCCTCTCTGGCCCAGTTGCACAGGTCTTTTTATTCTTTTTCTTTTCTGTAAATGTTTTAAACATTTCTTCAGAAAAGAATAATGGTCCAAATTAAATAATTCCAACTCCTAAAATCTTGTAATATTCCAACCTATTTAATGGTACCACTTTCACTCAAATCCATGAAACTTTGCTGTACTGTTCAAATTTAAATTCAAATTTGGGCAGTAATTATCCTGTTCAAAAATCAATAGATTCTATTCTGTAACTCCAAAACTCCAACTAAGATTTTTCCCCATCTTAGAAATCCCTCTAGTATTTTACAAAAATGAGTTGACATTTTTCTGAGCACTTTGATTTTTCTGTTTTGTTTGTATTCTTATTTTCCCGTGGTTATTATGCGACGTATAGATCCCGTATTTGACGAAGTTGTTGTGGAAGAAGAAGGAGAAGGATTTGAAGACTTTGAAGACCAAGCCAATCCAGGCAAGCAACCCTTTGACCATGATACACTTGTTCCTCGGAACCCGTTTGTTTCCGATGCATGATGTTAGGGTTACGATGGTAACCTAGATGAACCACCACATGATGCATGCTTTATTGTTGATCTTGCTATATGCTAGATGACATGCAAAATAGTTGGTCATGATGCTCAAATGATGCATGTGTGATATGAACCTTCATAGTTGAAATCATTTGCATGGACCCATCGGGTGCCCCTAATGCCCGAGGGTGATGATGTGTTAGGTCATCACTTGAGAAAGAAGTGATGTGCCGGTAATATCATGTGCATGGTGGAATGATGGATTAGATTTATGTGTGACTACCGTCCCAACCAAACATGTGCAACCACACTACCCCTTATGGGACGGGGCTTTATTGATTACTTAGGTCGATACTAGCATGGTGCCCGCATTACTAGTGACGGGAAGACTTGAGGTCTTTCCCGGGACGGGGTCGTGCTTGGATAGACGACCATGACTGTTTTCACAGGGCACCGGACACACCGTTGGTCCCTTCGGGTACGCGTGACATTGAAATTAGGGCAAGTCCCGTGATCTATTGTTTGTACCCGAGGGCCGTGTACCAACGAGTGGACTCTATGTTAGTGTCGTCTAAGGAAAGGTAATGACCGGGTGCTTACCCCGGGTACTTGAGGTACCGCGGGTCGTGGATGACACGGAAGTTCCCCGGATCTTGTGGGTAAAGTGTACAACCTCTGCAGAGTGTAAAACTATTCGAATAGCCGTGTCCACGGTCATGGACAGTTGGGTGGTGCTACTTAAACTATGTCCAGAATTTTACTTCATCGGTGTTGGAATGTGTGTGATAAGTCAAGGATGGTGACTTGACTCGATGAGTTGAATCATATTCATGTTGATATCGGTAACCTGTCTTCGAGGTTACGCGAGGTTATTGATGCATAAACTTGATGGTAGAATATTTGTTCTAGCCTTGCTAGATTGATCATTATTATTCAATTGCACTGTTACTTTGTACCACATCATGGGTTGCTTGCGAGTACATTCAAAGTACTCATTGGCTTGCCACTGGTTATTTAATTGGCCAGGCATGGATGAGCAGGAATATGAGGAAGAGTTCTTTGGAGACGAACATGCGAACTAGGACGCTATCCCAGTCAGAATGCCTGTAGGGTTAAGGCAGATGGCATGGGTTCTACCCGTTATCGAAGACTTCCGCTATTTAAGTTATTTGCTATTCAGCCCGTGAGGCTCTATCCATGTAAGACTTGGCCATAATGGCCTTAATTCGTGTAAGACTATTTGTATGGATGTAAGACTCTTGTTATTCAGCTTCTGTGTGTTCAGTGAGCATTGATCTCTGGGATCACTGTACACGTGCATTCGGTGATCTCGACTTCTAAGTCGGGGTCCCCACATTTAGGCTATGTGATGATATTCGATCATGGAACTACAACCGATTGAAGTTGGAATTTCATCACAAGTTCTATCTTATGCATTAGGTTCATCATGATCGTAACTATATATATAATTTTTGGCCTCGTGAAGGAGAAAGTATCGCTCAAGCTTGGGGGAGGCTTAGGTCAATGTTTTATTCATGCCCCAATCATGAGCTCTCAAGAGAAATGATTATTCAAATGTTTATGCTCGGCTTTCTATCAATAATCGCTCCATGCTCGATACTTCTTTTACTGGTTCTTTTATGATGAAGACTATTGAATTCAAATGGGATCTATTGGAAAGAATTAAATGCAACTCTGAAGATTGCGATCTTGACGAAGGTAAGGAGTCAGGTATGACACCTAAGTTTGATTGTCTTAAATCTTTTATGGATACCGAAGTTTTCCGTGGATTTAGCACTAAATATGGACTTGACTCTGAGATAGTAGTTTCTTTCTGTGAACCATTTGCTACTCATGTTGATATCCCTAAGGAGAAGTGGTTTAAATTTCATCCCCCCATTGAAGTAAAAGTAGTTGAACATGTTAAATTTGAAGAAAAGACTATCACTTATAATGTTGATCCTATCATTCCTACTGCTTATATTGAGAAACCACCCTTCCCTGTTAGAATAAAGGATCATGCTAACGGTTCAACCGTGGTTCGTAAGAGTAATACTAGAACACCTACACCCTCTGAGCAAATTAAAGTTGAACCTAGTATTGCTATGGTTATGGATCTCTTGGTCGATGATATTGATGGGCATGTTATTTACCTCTGTGATGAAGCTGCTAAAATTGCTAGACCCGATACTAAGAATAAACATATACCTATTGTAGGCATGCCTGTTATTTCTGTTAAAATAGTAAATCATTGCTATCATGGCTTATGTGAGATGGGTGCTAGTGCTAGTGCCATACCTCATTCCTTATATGAAGAAATTATGCACGATATTGCACCTACTGAGCTAGAAGGTATTGATGTTACTATTAAGCTTGCCAATAGAGACACTATTTTCACCAGTTGGGATTGTTAGAGATGTTGAAGTCTTGTGTGGGAAAGTTAAATACCCTGCTGATTTTTTTGTTCTTGGATCCCCTCAAGATGATTTTTGCCCCATTATCTTTGGTAGACCCTTCTTCAATACTGTTAGTACTAAGATAGACTGCGAAAAAGACATCATTACTGTTGGTTTAGGGGATATGTCTCATGACTTTAACTTTGCTAAATTTTGTAGACAACACCATGATAAAGCATTGCCTAGTAAGGATGAAATTATTGGTGTTGCTTCTATTGCCGTGCGTCCTAACGATCCTTTAGAACAATATCTGCTAGACCATGAAAATGATATGTATATGAATGAGAGAAGGGAAATAGATGAAATATTATTTAAACAGGGACCTTTATTGGAACAGAACATGCATGTTGAAATCCTAGGGGATCCTCCTCCACCCAAGGGTGATCCCGTGTTTGAACTCAAACCATTACCTGATAGTCTTAAGTACGCTTATCTAGATGAAAAAAGTTATATCCTATTATTATTAGTGCTAACCTTTCAGAGCAGGAAGAAGAGAAATTATTGAAAACTCTGAAGAAGCATTGTGCTGCTATTGGATATACTCTTGATGATCTTAAGGGCATTAGTCCAACTCTATGCCAACATAAAATAAAATTGGAGAAGGACACTAAACCGGTTGTTGATCACCAACGGCAGTTAAATCCTAAGATGAAAGAAGTTGTAAGGAAAAAAATACTAAAGCTTCTAGAGACATGTATAATTTATCCAGTTGCTGATAGTCAGTGCGTAAGTTTTGTCCATTGTGTCCCTAAGAACGGAGGTATTACTGTTGTTCCTAATGATAAAGATGAATTGATCCTACAAAGAATTGTTAAAGGCTATAGAATGATAATTTATTTCCCAAAATTGAATAAAGCCACTAAGAAAGATCATTACCCTCTACCTTTTGTTGATCAAATGCTAGAAAGGTTATCCAAACATACTCATTTTTGCTTTCTGGATGGCTATTCTGGTTTCTCTCAAACACCTGTGTCAAAAGAGGACGAGGAAAAGACCACTTTTACTTGACCTTCGGTACCTTTGCTTATATACGTATTCCTTTTGGTTTATTTAATTCACCTGCTACCTTTCAAAGATGCATGATGGCTAAATTCTCTTATTTTGTGAAAAGATTGTTTAGGTTTTCATGGATGATTTTTCCATTTATGGAACTTCTTTTGATGATTGCTTGAGCAACCTTGATCGAGTTTTGCAGAGATGTGAAGAAACTAATCTTGTCTTGAATTGGGAAAAGTGCCACTTTATGGTCAATGAAGGTATTGTCTTGGGGCATAAAATTTCTGAAAGAGGTCTTGAAGTTGATAATGCTAAAGTTGATGCTTTTGAAAAGATGCCATGTCCCAAGGACATCAAAGGTATAAGAAGTTTCCTTGGTCATGCTGGGTTTTATAAGAGGTTCATTAAAGACTTCTCAAAAATCTCTAGGCCTCTGACTAACCTCTTACAAAAATATGTTCCTTTTGTTTTTGATGATGATTGTGTAGAAGCATTTGAAATACTTAAGAAATCATTGATTTCACATGTTGTCCAGCCACCTCACTGTAATTTATCCTTTGAGATTATGTGCCATGCTAGTTATTATGATGTAGGTGTTGTTCTAGGACAAAGAGTTGATAAGAAATTTTATGTTATCCAATATGCTAGTAAAACTCTAGACAGTGCCCAGAGAAATTATGCTACTACCGAGAAAGAATTTTTAGCAGTTGTATTTGCTTGTGATAAGTGTAGGCCTTATATTGTTGATTCTAATGTAACGGTTCACACTGATCATGCTGCTATCAAATATCTTATGGAAAAGAAAGATGCTAAACTTAGACATATTAGATGGGTTCTCCTGCTACAAGAATTTTATTTTCATATTACTGATAGAAAGGGAGCTGAGAACCCCGTTGCAGACAACTTGTCTAGGTTAGAGAATATTCTTGATGACCCACTACCTATTGATGATAGCTTCCCTAATGAACAATTAGCTGTCATAAATGCTTCGCGTACTTCTCCGTGGTATGCTGATTATGCTAATTACATTGTTGCTAAATTTATACCACCTAGTTTCACATACCAGCAAAAGAAAAAGTTCATCTATGATTTAAGACATTCCTTCTGGCATGACCCACACCTTTATAAATAAGGAGTACATGGTATTATTAGACGTTGTGTACCTGAGCATCAACAGGAACAAATCCTACGCAAGTGTCACTCCGAGGCTTATGGAGGACACCATGCTGGAGATAGAACTACACATAAGGTATTGCAATCTGGTTTTTATTGGCCTACTCTGTTCAAGGATGCCCGCAAGTTTGTCTTATCTTGTGATGAATGTCAAAGAATTGGTAATATTAGTAGATGTCAAGGAATGCCTATGAATTATTCACTTGTTATTGATCCATTTGATGTCTGGGGCTTTGATTATATGGGACCGTTTCCTTCCTCTAATGGGTATACACATATTTTAGTTGCTGTTGATTACGTTGCTAAGTGGGTAGAAGCTATTCCAGCTAGTAGTGCTGATCACAACACCTCCATTAAGATGCTTAGAGAAGTTATTTTTTCGAGGTTTCGAGTCCCTAGATACTTAATGACTGACGGTGGTTCACATTTTATTCATGGTGCTTTCCGTAAGATGCTTGCTAAGTATGATGTTAATCATAGAATTGCACCCCCATACCACCCACAGTTTAGTGGTAAAGTAGAACTATGTAATAGAGAGCTGAAATTAATTTTGCAAAAGACTGTTAATAGATCTAGAAAATAATTGGTCCAAGAAACTTGATGATGCATTATGGGCCTATAGAACTGCATACAAAAATCCTATGGGTATGTCTCCATTTAAAATGGTTTGTGGAAAAGCATGTCACTTACCTCTTGAACTAGAACATAAGGAATATTGGGCTATTAAAGAGCTCAATTATGATTTCAAACTTGCCGGTGAGAAGAGGTTATTTGACATTATCTCACATGATGAATGGAGAACCCAAGCCTACGAAACTACCAAACTATTTATAGAGAAATTTAAAAGATGGCATGAGAAAAGTATACAAAAGCGTGAGTTTAACGTAGGTGATTATGTCTTGCTATACAACTCTCATTTAGGAAATTTTGCAGGAAAAGTTCTCTCTAAATAAGAAGGTCCTTACATTATCGAGGAGGTATATCGATCTGGAGCCATAAAAATCAATAACTTCAAAGGCACAAATCCGAAGGCGGTGAACGGTCAAAGAATCAAACATCACATCTCGGGTTATCCCATAAATGTTGAAACCAATGTTCTTGAAACCGTAACCCCGAAGGAATACATAAGGGACACTTTCCAAAACGATTCAGACTATGAAAAGGAAGAGGTATGTGGTACAGTAAGTAAACCGACTCTAAAACAATTCTAACGGCAATTTTTTCTGTTTTTGAATATTTTGAAAAATAGAAAAATAAGAAGCAGTCCAGAAAGGACACGATGCATCCACGAGGGTGGAGGGCGGACACGGCTAGTTATAAACCAAAAGTGGCACTAAATTATAGAGACAGGCATACATGACCCAGCAACGAACGTGTCGGTCATCAACGTATGAACCCAAGTCGTAGCAAGCTGCATGGACTTAAAGGAACAATGCGTGACATTTCCCCTAAGGGACAGACACAGGAACGAAGAAGGACACATGCCGGCCCGTCTACATGTTCCGGAGCAGTAGCAAGCTACCAAGGCTCAGCGGAAGCACTAGGAGGCATTTCCCTGTAAGATAGGCAACCAAGGGTAAACAGCTAGGTGTCGGATCCCACACATACCAAGCATTTCAATAACATACACACAATATGCTCGATATGTGCAAATACAACATTGCATCACAACAGAACTCTATAACTCAAAGTACTTTATTTAAGAGGCTCCTAAGAGCCATACATAACATATTCATATAGGTAGGGGTCACATGACCCAACAAAAAATACAAAAATCCATCTATGTAGGAAAGAACCCATCAAAAGTTCAAGATCGCCGTCTGGGTAGAAAGCTACTCGTCGACGTCAACGTCTATGTAGAACCCATCAGAGGGGGCGGGGTTCTCCTCTGCAATAGTTATTAAGCAAACATGAGTACAAAGGTACTCAGCAAGACTTACATCAAAACCTATCATACATGCAACATTATCAACAAGGGTAGTGGAGTTTATTGTAGCGAGCTAGCTTTGACTCTTCGCTAACCTATACTACAACTCTTTGTAGTTTGCAAAGATGAGACAACGCACACGAGTCCACTACTCACCACAACAATACACTACCGTGGATCCTCTTCCGTCATCCTATGGAAGGGCCCTCCACGGCACTCACACTTGTCTTGAGACTTTTAGGAGTAACCATTGACTTGTCTATGAACTGTATAAGCAACCAAGTGGTCCTTAAGCGCGAACAACGGCTATTCAAATAGATTGGTAACCCTGAAGGGGGGTACTTCTTCACACACGCTTCCACCACTTATCGTCGTTTACTCGACGTGTACTCGGCAACCTTCAAGCGGAAGCCCAGCCGGGGTATCGACCACGACCTGACTAACCACACAAGTCCCTAGTCTAGGTAAATCGCCTATTTTGAGTTCCATCCATGGGGAGATCCGACCAGGGTGTCGCTCACGGCCCCAAACGATGTGTATAGGGTTCCTGAGTCACCAAACGGGCGACTTGTACACCGTGCCACGTACCTGCCGAATCACACCCCACCCCGAGGGTCAGCGCTGCGCATGACCACTAGTATACTACAGACACCAGAAACTAGTTGCAACTCCTGGAAAGAGGACAAGGGCAGTTAATAAGTCGAGAGATCTTGGAGTGCCCGGAGCCGAATGCTTGGTAGTAGCTGATCTTAAATCACACATACAGATCTCAGATCCTATGGATGGTTCCAATGAAACAATCCACCATGTACTCCTACATGGCCTTTCATCGATATCTTTACCAAAACATATTCCACACTTCACTCTCATTACCAGACATAATCATTTCAATCTGATCCATCACCCAGATGAACCAGACCTGACACAACTCTAAGCATAGCAGGCATAACATGTATAGCATGGTAGGAAACACATCAACATGGCTCAATCAACTCCTACACAAGCTAGTGGGTTTCAACTATTTACTGTGACAATGATAGGTCATGCAAAGGAATGGGGTTCAACTACCGCAGCAAACAACAGTTCACATGTTGTTGCCTTAATGCAGTAAAAGAGAGCAGAAGCGAGAAGATGGGTTTGTATCGGAATGATCAATGGGTTGCTTGCCTGATAGATGGGTTGACGGGTACTGGTCTTCAGTTGGATACTCAGATGTATCCTCGGGAGCAGAACCTACCATGGAGAACACCGGTAATACAATCAATACACGACAATATTCAACAATATGATGCATACTCATGACATGGCAAGATGAATGTGTTTTGAGATAATGCAACTATAAACATATAGGCTTGAGCTCATTTGAAACCAAGATTCAAATTCATGCCCAAGTTATTATTATTCAAAGTGCATTGTCATGTTTTTATATGAACAACAAGGTTAACTTGCTTAAACATGCATGAAACCAGTACCCATGGAAAGATTGGATTTTTCTGATCATTTTTCATATATAACTCTTTTTTATCTGAGCTACTGTTGAATTTAAATGATTTTTTAAGTTAGTGCATTTTCTGAAAATAAATAAATCATTTCTAATATATTTAAATCCCAGAACATACTTACTGCGTCAGCATGACTTCATGCTGACGTCAGCAGGTCAACGGGACTGGTCCAGGTCAAACCTAACGTGTGGGGTCCACACGTCAGTCTAACAGAGTACTAACTAAGGTTAGTTTAACCTAACTAACAACTAACAGTGCCGGGCCCACACGTCAGTGGGTGAACACTAACTAACAGAGTAAGTTTAACGCTAATTAACCTAAAACTAGTTTAGTCAGCGGCTGGGCCCACTTGTCACTGGCACAGGGGTGTTTAAACGCCTAGGTCAGCGAGTCAAACTCGCTGGTGGCTCGTCGCCGGCGAGGCCAGACGCGGCGGAGCGCCTCGGATTTGGTCCTCCGGCGACCAAATCGACGGCGGAGAGGTGCTGCAAGATGAGGACGCTCTTCCGCATCGAGTGGTGGTCGTGGCGTGGCCTGGGAATGGCAGGAACGTCGCCGGCGACGTTGGTGGTGGCCAGAGCTCGGGTGAGCTCGGGGTCGACGCTGCCATGGCCGTGGGGGCGCGTGGCTAGCTTCTACAGGGCCTACGCGGTGCAGTGAGCAAGATGAGCACGACGGCCGGACCGTGAGTTGGCCGGAGACACATCGGCGGCGAGCACGTGCGGCGGCGTGTGCTGTCCACCAAGGTGCGGTGGCTACGGCGCACGGGGGAGAAAAAGGAGAGGGGAGGGAGGTAAAGCAGCTCACCGCGAGTGCGCGGTGGCCTTGGCGAGCTCGGAGGAGAACCGGAGCGATCGAAACGAAGCCGACGATCTCGGGCGGCCGGAATTGGGGAAGACCGCGTGGGCGACGTTGCAGGGCCTCGGGCATCGCGTGGCTCGGCGGAACGGCGTAGCAGACGGCGACGGAGCTTGCTGGTACGTCGAGGTGGCGAGGGGAGGACGGTGGCCGCGGTTATGACGGCGGTGGGCTCGCGGGCGCGTCGGCCATGGCGGTAGAGGGCGAGGGACAGAGGTAGGAGGGGAGTGCGGTGTCCAGAGGCTCAGGGCGACGACGTGGAGACCATCCAGGGCGTAGCGGTGGCGAGGGAGTGAAGCAGAGCGGCGAGGAGCTGCGTGGCGCACGCAGGCTCGCCGGCGTGCTCCTCTCTGCCTGCTTGGCGAGATGAAGCAGCTGCGTGGAGCGGCTGTTGGGCTGGGATGGCCAGCTGGGCCTCCAGGTAGGTTTCTTTCTCTCTCTCTCTCCTCTTTTCTAATTTAATTTATGTTTCTGTTTTTCTGCAACTGTGTTGATTTATTAAAATGCTAGAACATTTTTATAAATCATGAAACTACTCATGTCCACTGTATATTATATAAGCAACAGAGAACATTTTGGTTTATGATTATTTGGGCATTTAAAATATTTTATAGCATTTAAATGCCCAAATGCAAATACAATATGATTTAATCCAGTGACCTTGGGCTGTCCTAGAAAATTGTGCACCATTTTTGTCAGAGGTTTAAGACCAAGGCAAAGATGATGAACATTTTTGAAGGGCATTTTGGGTACATTGGGAAAGATTTTATTAAACCCTAGTTGAGGTAAGAGGGGTGCTGGGGTTTCTGTCATCCCCAATTCAAGTTTCTGGAAAAGTTAAACATGATGTACACTCTAGCTAGTCATAATGCAAGCACTGACTAGGGATGTGACAACTCACCCCCCTCAAAAGAATCTCGTCCCGAGATTCAGGTTCCTTCGGGAAAAGGGTGGGGTACTCAAGTTGAAGACGATAATCCCTTTCCCAAGTAGCTTCGTTCTCGGAATGGTGTGACCATTGAACCTTGAGAAACTTGATATTATGACGTCGAGTGGTACGCTCGGTTTGGTCAAGAATACGACCGGGGTATTCTCGATATGTGAGATTATCCTGGAGATCAAGCGTTTCGTGGTCCACTCTGCGGATAGGATCCGAGAAGCAACGCCTGAGTTGAGAGACCTGGAAGACATCATGAACTCTGGAAATATGCGGGGGTAGTTCCAGTTGGTAGGCAACTTCTCCTCGTTTGGCAAGAATGCGAAAAGGACCGATGTAACGAGGAGCCAATTTGCCTTTGATACCAAAGCGACGAGTTCCCTTAAGAGGAGTAACCCGAAGGTAGGCCTTATCGCCGACTTCATAAGTAACAGCCTTATGATGGCGATCATATTGGCTCTTCTGGCGAGATTGGGTAGTTTTCAATTTCTCACGTACAATGCGAACTTGCTCTTCTGCTTCATGGATCATGTTCGGACCAAATAATTGTCTTTCCCTGGTTTCTGACCAGTTAAGAGGCGTTCGACACCTTCGTCCATACAGAACTTCGAAGGGAGCCTTGCCCAAGCTAGCTTGATAGCTATTGCTATAAGCGAATTCGGCGAATGGAAGACACTTCTCCCAATCCATATCAAACGAGATGACAGAGGCTCGAAGCATATCTTCCAGAATTTGACTGACTCGTTCTACTTGACCACTTGACTGAGGATGAAAGGCGGTGCTAAAAGAGAGACGAGTCCCCATAGCATTTTGGAAACTTTCCCAAAATCGAGAGGTGAAGAGACTTCCACGGTCTGAGTTAATCTCCAATGGAATACCATGACGAGATACTATCCAAGAGATATACAGGTCTGCTACCTAACTAGCGCTTATACACTCCCGAACAGGCAGAAAATGGGCTACTTTGGAGAGGCGGTCGATAACGACGAAGATAGCATTATTCCCCTTCCTGGTCTTGGGAAATCCGGTAATGAAGTCCATACCGATCTTATCCCATTTCCATTCAGGAATAGCTAAAGGTTGAAGAGAGCCAGCAGGCCGTTGATGCTCTGCTTTAATTCGACGGCAAACGTCGCAGTTAGCAATGAACTAAGCAATTTCTCTCTTCATCCTAGTCCACCAGAACCTCTAGCGTAGGTCCTGATACATTTTGGTAATACCGGGATGAATCGTGAGAGGAGATTCATGAGCCTCCTTAACGATCAGCTGTCGTAGATGTGGGTTCTTGGGAACCACTAGACGGTTCTCAAAGAAGACAACACCTCGGTTATCAATGGAGAAACAACCTGCAACTCTTTTATGAATGTTTCTCTTGATTCGGGAAATCCCTGTATCTTGCTTCTGGGCAGCTATGATTTGATCCGTAAAGGTAGGTTTTGCCACCAAGGTGGAAAGGAATCCTCGAGGAACAATGTGAAGGTTAAACTTATGAAATTCCTCATGGAGAAGTGGTTGCCCTTGTTGTAACATCAGGTTGTTACAATAAGACTTACGACTTAGTGCGTCGGCCATGACATTGGCCTTCCAAGGGGTGTAAGTTATCCCTAAGCCATAATCTATGAGCAACTCAACCCAACTTCTTTGCCTGAGATTCAAATCCGGTTGGGTGAAGATGTATTTCAGACTTTGGTGATCAGTGAAAATTTCACAGCGATTACCAAGAAAGTAATGTCACCATGTTTTGAGTGGATGGACTACAGCTGCAAGCTCTAGATCATGTGTAGGATAGTTATCCTCATGTGGACGCAACTTTCCAGATGCGTAGGCAATCACCTGATGATCTTGCATGAGTATGCAACCTAGTCCTTGTTGCGAGGCGTCACAATAGATAATAAAGTCCTTGGAGAAATATAGTGGTACCAGTACGGGAGCAGACGTCAGGCGTCTTTTCAGTTCCTGAAAGCTGAACTTGCATTGTGGGGTCCACTCGAACTTTCTATCTTTCTTGAGGAGTTCAGTTAAAGGTTTAGCAACCTTGGAGAAATTCTCGACGAAGCGTCGGCAATAGCTCGCTAAGCCAAGGAAACTCCTAACTTGCTTGACCGATTCAGGCGGGGTCCAATGAAGGACGGCCTGAACCCGCTCAGGATTGACAACAATACCCTTACCAGAGATTACATGACCTAGATAGGTCACTTCTGGCAACCAGAATTCACACATGGAGAATTTGGCATAAAGGCGGTGCTCTCGAAGTTTTGTCAATACCAGCCTTAGATGCTCGGCATGATCTTCCTTGTTCTTGGAGTAAATGAGTATATCATCGAGGTATACCACGACGAATTTATCCAAGTACTCCAGAAATATAGAATTCATTAGCCGGGAGAAGGTGGCTGGGGCATTGGTTAACCCGAAGGACATGACGGTGTACTCGTATTGGCCATAACAAGTAACAAAAGCTGTTTTGGGAATGTCCCCGTTCTTGATTTTGATTTGATGGTAGCCCAACCTCAAATCCATTTTGGAAAAGGCCGAGGATCCAGCGAGCTGATCATACAGGTCGTTGATCCTGGGGAGCGGATACTTGTTCTTTATGGTGAACAGATTGACAGGTCGATAGTCTACAACCATAAGATCCGTTCCATCCTTGTTCTAGACGAAGAGGACGGGACAAGCCGAAGGAGAAGAACTAGGACGGATGAAACCCTTTTTCAAGGACTCATCGAGTTGTTTCTTAAGTTCAGCTAGTTCTAAAGGTGCCATCTTATAGGTTCTTCTAGAGATCGGAACAGTTCCTAGAACAAGATCTATCACGAACTCTACATCTCTGTCAGGTGGAACACTTGGCAGTTCTTTTGGAAAGACATCCAGAAAGTCACGGACTACCGGGATATATTCGAGTTCTGGAAGAGGGCTGACATTAAGAGAGTAGAGCTGACACTCAGCCATTCGGGCCAAAACATTGACTATCTTGCAGGATGGGTGTGTAAGTTGAACAGTTCTAGTGTAGCAATCGATCTTAGCGTAATGAGCTGTCATCCAGTCCATACCCAAGATGATGTTTATGTCCAAGGACTTGAGAGCTATTAGAGAAGCAAGAAAGTGAAGTCTATCGGCAAGGATTTCATTCCCATGGCTTACTCTAGATGTTTGCCATTTCAAACCAGGAGTTTGAATTATCATCGAAGTGGGCATGTAACAACAATTCATGTTGTGCATTCGAGCATAGCTCTCAGATATGAACGAATGAGATGCTCTAGTATCGAAAAGAACAGATGTCGGATGGTAGTTAACAAGGAGCGTACCAAGGACGACGTTAGGATCCTCATAAGCTTCCTCAACAGAGACATAGTTGACAAGGCCACATGTAATGGTGACTAGCTTGACATAGTTCACCTTTCCTGTCGGCTTACCACGGCCAACGGACCTTCCTGGCTGGTTCTGAGGACACTCTCACATGTAGTTGCCTGGTTCTCCGCACTTGAAGCATATCATAGTGCTAGTGCGCGGGGCAGTATTGGCAGATGGTCCTCCATAAGTCTTGGGCGGTGCATATTGCTGGGTTGGGTGAGGCGCCTCATAGGATGAACTCGGAGTGAACCTGGGTGGCAGAGATGTGTTAGGAACCCACACATGGCGCTTGTGAGAGCCAGAGCCGGATGAGGAACCAAAGTCACGGGGATGCTTGCGTGTGGCTTCATAATCAGTCTGACCTGTCTCAGCACTGCTGGCTTTGTTCACTAGCTTCTGGAAGGAGGTGCTCTCGTGCAGACGAAGATCTCGGCGATGTTCAGGGATGAGTCCCTTGCGGAACCTTGCCTGCTTCTTGGCGTCGGTGGACACCTCTTCGGGAGCATGGTGTGCCAAGTTACCAAACTCACGGCTATAGGCATCCATGGTTAGCCTGCCCTGGATGAAATTGCAAAATTCCTCCCACTTGCGATCCATAAGACCTTCCGGAATGTGATGTTCACGGAAAGCCTCGCTAAGCTCTGCCCATGTGGTAATCTGGCCAGCGGGACGCATAGCCTCATAGGTTTCCCACCAAAGGCTAGCAGGGCCCTCAAGATGGTAGGCAGCGTAGGTAACCTTATTAGCTTCGGCTACGCGGGCAAACTGCAGCTTATGAGAGATACTGCGAAGCCAATCGTCCGCATCAAGAGGCTCAGCGGAATGATGGAATTTTGGTGGGCACATCTTGATAAAATCATTAATAGACACCACATCATTCCTTTAGCGAAAGGCAGTATTCTACTCTATGCGTTCCAGCAGACGGTTTGTCTCTCGTTTGTTCCTTTCTGCCTCCAGCATGACTTCAGCCAAGGAGGGTGGATGAGGCAGATTCTCATCCCTAGCCCCACTGGCTTCACCCTGCTCGTGAGTAGCAGGGGTGCTGCGAGTGTTGACCATCCTAGGAAAACAAAACAACAGTTTAGACAAGGATGGCAAAACTTGACATAGGAGTGCAGAATGTAATGGATGACACGGAATGCAGAGATGTTCATCTGTACGACATGGTAACATAGAAACTGCCATATATATATATACCATTGGTCATACACACCATACATAGTTTATTACATGCCAAGGCTAAAGTACAACTGCGGTGAAAGACGATATATCTCATCAGAGGCATTCCAAGCTCCTATACATTATTTATCTATGCCTCCGGAACTCAGTTCACACTAAGTCATATTCCACAAGACATGCAGGACTGTGGAAATACAACTACCACGATACTACTACTGCCACGGTCTAGCTCAGACATTTCCATAGTAATCATCATAAAGATTACCCCCGTAGCCTGGAAGTGGAACATGAGGATCTGGACACTCTCAAGCACTTGGAGACTATGGACGATAGGGACAGAGATGCGGCCTCAGTCCCGCTGCTGGTGGTAAACGACGCCAACGTGGAGGTGTAATGCCCCAACGTCATGCCAATCCATACGGTCTGGTAGACGAGACCGCACAGGGTACAAATCCCGCATATCCAGATATCCGGCCTGCACGGCAGGTGCAAGCCGTGTCAGAGTGGCCCACTGGTCGGCTCACGTGTTATAAAGCTCCATCCGGAGGGCACGAACCTCACGGTCCCTATCCTCCAGCATCTGTGTGGTAGTCTGAAGTAGCGGCTCCTCATGAGCGGCATCAGTGTACAGACTGGTGTAGTAGGCCTCCTCTCCTGGCAGTGAGGCTGGCATGTAGCAGAACTCAGTGTTAAGCAGCAAGGCATGCCTAGCCCGTATGATAGTCATCATCGAGTAAGCAGCATCCTAAACTGCCATCTCGATGGTAGCCCCAAGTCCATACGTCCAGTGGATGGGGTCGGTAGCTCCGGGATATGAAGGATATATCCGGACTATGCAGAAGTACTGGCTCTGGTTTAAATCACGGTACTGCTCCTCCACAGTATACTCGGGATACCAGTGGTAGCCCATCTCGGTCAACACGTGTACCAACATGGCCGTGTGACCTGGCGCATTGATGCACCGGGTCAGACGGACCACCTGATGAGGGGTGCGGTAAGACATCTGAAACACGAAATAATGCAAAGGCATTAGAATTTCTAGAAGAAATCGGGCAGCATAACATCTGCAAATGATCAAAAAAGATTTTGAGACATCTAACAAATGATAGCATAGCCACTCAACAACATCATATCAAGGTTCCGGGTCCAACTAATCAACATACTGGAAAGGTAGAAACTCAACTGAGGCTTGAAACCAACAATCCTAAGAGTCTACGGATTTGTAACACGTGAACCTAGTAAAGATGAGAGGCCTAGTCCTTAACCCCTGTGGAAAGAATAGGCTGACTCAGATCAGAAGGGCATAAGGTAAAGAAGTAAAAAGAGCCTTATGTTCCCTTCCACAATCAATTCCCCTACATATAACTAAGAATTTCTAGACTCAACATCGACCAGTTTGGCTTGAAGAACCTACAGGCAGTCCGGCTCTACTACTAACGCTGTCAGGACCCTGATCCTAAGTCACACCAATATAGCATGTAACGCATCATATCACTTTGCGTCCTCACGCTCGGTATCCCCACGGGTGCCACCTTACCTGGCCCGGGACCGTTTGCGCAATTTGGCACACGTATATGATAGTGTCGCTAGCATCCATATGACAGAGAACCCGGGCCGACGTGGCTAGTTATAAACCAAAAGTGGCACTAAATTACAAAAGACAGGCATACATGACCCAGCAACGAACGTGTCGGTCATCAACTTATGAAGCCAAGTCGTAGCAAGCAACATGGACTTAAAGGAACAATGCGTGATATTTCCCCTAAGGGACAGACACAGGAACGAAGAAGGACACATGCCGGCCAGCCTACGTGTTCCGGGGAAGTAGCAAGCTACCAAGGCTCAGTGGAAGCACTAGGAGGCATTTCCCTGTAAGATAGGCTACCAAGGGTAAACAACTAGGTGTCGGATCCCACACATACCAAGAATTTCAATATCATACACACAATATGCTTGATATGTGAAAATACAACATTGCATCACAACATAACTCTATGACTCAAAGTACTTTATTTAAGAGGTTCCGAAGAGCCATACATAACATATTCATACATGTAGGGGTCACATGACCCAACACTCAAGTCATACAAGCATACAAGCACATGTGGAAGCTAACTTGTCTGAGTACAGACAACTTGGAAAGAAAACAGGCTTTGTGTAGCCTAACTATCTACATGGCCCTTCACTAGTTCAAGATCACCGTCTGGGTAGCAAGCTACTCGTCAACGTCAACGTCTACGTAGAACCCATCAGAGGGGGCGGGGTTCTCCTCTGCAACAGTTATTAAGCAAACATGAGTACAAAGGTACTCAGCAAGACGTACATCAGAACCTATCATACATGCAACATTATCAACAAGGGTAGTGCAGTTTATTGCCGCAAGCCATCTTTGACTCTTGGCTAACCTATACTACAAATCTTAGTAGATTGCAAAGATGAGACAACACACACGAGTCCACTACTCACCACAACAATATACTACCATGGATCCTCTCCCGTCATCCTACAGAAGGGCCATCCACGGCACTCACACTTGTCTTGAGACATTTAGGAGTAACCATTAACTTGTCTATGAACTCTATAAGCAACCAAGTGGTCCTTAACCACGAACAGTGGCTATTCGAATAGATTGCTAACTCTATAAGCAACTAGTTTACTCGACGTGTACTCGGCAACCTTCAAGCAGAAGCCCAGCGAGGGTGTCGGCCACGACCTAACTAATCACACAAGTCCCTAGTCCAGATTTATCGCCTATCTGGGTTCCATCCGTGGGGAGATCCGGCCGGGGTGTCGCTCACTGCCCCAAACGATGTGTACAGGGTTCCCGAGTCACCAAACGGGCGACCGGTACACCGTGCCACGTACCTGCCGCATCACAGCCCACCCCGAGGGTCAGCACTGCGCATGACCACCAGTATACTACAAACACCAGAAACTAGTTGCAACTCCTGGACAGAGGACAAGGGCAGTTAATAAGTCGAGAGAGCTTGGAGCGCCCGGAGCCCAATCCGTGGTAGTAGCTGATCTTAAATCACACATACAGCTCTCAGATCCTATGGACGGTTCCAATGAAACAACCCACCATGTACTCCTACATGGCCTTTCATTGATACCTTTACCAAAATATATTCCACACTTCACTCTCATTACCAGACGTGATCATTTCACTCTGATCCATCACCCAGATGAACCAGACGTGACACAACTCTAAGCATAGCAGGCACAACATGTATAGCATGGTAGGAAACACAGCAACGTGGCTCAATCAACTCCTACACATGCTAGTGGGTTTGAACTATTTACTGTGGCAATGACAGGTCATGCAAAGGAATGGGGTTCAACTACCGCAGCAAACAGTAGTTCACATGTTGTTGCCTTAATGTAGTAAAAGAGAGCAGAATGCTCATGACATGGCAAGATGAATGTGTTTTGAGCTGATGCAACTATAAACAGAAAGGTCTGAGCTTATTTGAATCAAAGATTCAAATTCATGCCCATGTTATTATTATTCAAATTGCATTATCATGTTTTGATATGAACAACAAGGTTAACTTGCTTAAACATGCATGAAACTAGTACCAATGGAAAGATTGGGGTTTTTTGATCATTTTTCACATATAACTCTTTTTCATCTGAGCTACTGTTGAATTTATATGTTTTTTTAAGTTAGGGCATTTTCTGAAGAAAAAAAATCATTTCTGATTTATTTAAATCCCAGAGCATACTTACTGCGTCAGCATGACTTCATGCTGATGTCAGCATGTCAACAGGACTGATCCAGGTCAAACCTGACGTGTGGGGTCCACACGTCAGTCTAATAGAGTTAACTAACTAAGGTTAGTTTAACCTAACTAACAACTAGCAGTGTCGGGCCCACACGTCAGTCGGTCAACACTAACTAACAGAGTTAGTTTAACGCTAATTAACCTAAAACTAGTTTAGTCAGCGGCTGGGCCCACTTGTCGGTGGCACAGGGGAGGTCAAACCTCCAGGTCAGCGAGTCAAACTCGTCGGCGGCTCGTCGCCGGCGAGGCCAGACGCGGCGGAGCGCCTCGGATTTGGTCCTCCGGTGACCAAATCGACGGCGGAGAGGTGCTGCATGATGCGGACGCTCGTCCGCATCGAGTGGTGGCTGTGGCGTGGCCTGGGGATGGCCGGAACGTCGCCGGCGACGACGTTGGCGGTGGCCGGAGCTCGGGTCGATGTTGCGGTGGCCGTGGGGGCGCATGGCTAGCTTCTACAGAGCCTACGCTGTGCGGTGAGCAAGATGAGTACGATAGCTGGACCGTGAGGTGGCCGGAGACACGTCGGCGGTGAGCACGTGCAGCGCCGTGTGCTGTCGACCAAGGTATGGTGGCTACGGCGCACGAGGGAGAAAAAGGAGACTGGAGGGAGGTGCAGCAGCTCACGGCGAGTGCGAGAGTGGCCATGGCGAGCTCGGAGGAGAAGCAGAGCGGGCGGAGCGAAGCCGGCAATCTCGAGCGGTGAGAGTTGGGGAAGACAGCGTGGGCGACATTGCAGGGCTCTTACCGTCGCGTGCCTCGGCGAAACAGCGTAGCAGACGGTGACGGAGCTTGCTAGCACGTCGAGGAGGCGTGGGGAGGACGGTGGCTGCGGTTACGATAGCGGTGGGCTCGTGGGCGCGTCGGCCATGGTGGGAGAGGGCGAGGAAGAGAGGCAGGGGGAAGTGCGGTGTCCAGAGGCTCAGGGCGACGACGTGGAGACCGTCCAGGGCGTCGCGGTGGAGAGGGGGTGAAGCAGAGCGGCGAGGAGCTGCGTGGCGCGCGCAGGCTCGCTGGCATGCTCCTCTCTGCCTCCCTAGCGAGAGAAAGCAGCTGCGTGGAGCGGCTGCTGGGCTGGGCCGGCCAGCTGGGCCGCCAGGTAGGTTTCTCTCGTTGTCCTCTTTTCTAATTTATTTTCTGTTTCTGTTATTCTGCAACTGTGTTGATTTATTAAAAATGCTAGAACATTTTTATAAATTATGAAACTACTCATGTCCACTGTGTATTATATAAGCAACATAGAACATTTTGGTTTATGATTATTTGGGCATTTAAATGCCCAAATGCAAATACAATATCATTTAACCCAGTGACCTTGGGATGTCCTAGAAAATTGTGCACCATTTTTTCAGAGGTTTAAGACCAAGGCAAAGATGATGAACATTTTTGAAGGGCATTTTGGGTACATTGGAAAAGATTTTATTAAACCCTAGTTGAGTTAAGAGGGGTGTTGGGGTTTCTGTCATCCCCAATTCAAGTTTCTGGAAAAGTTAAACATGATGCATACTCTAGGTAGTCCTAATGCAAGCACTTACTAGGGATGTGACACCCAAGTGCAAGTTCTTCGAGAAGGTCATCAACCCCTACGTCGCGGAGGTGCTGCAACACCCTCAAACCATCGAGGTGCGTGAGGGGGTGCTGCACATCCGCGATGTTGAGGGACCAAGGAGGATCGAAAGCGTAGAGACAAGACTCGAACCATGGAGCAGCAAGTTTTCAAGTGCCAAGGTATGGTGGAACAAGGACTCAACACCAACCACATGATGATCGCGGAGTTCACCAACAACCACAAGCTGGATGCCAAGACCATTGGGGAAGCCATCTTCAAGCTCCTCGAGAAAATCGAGCACCTCCAAACCCAAATCTATGACCTGCAAAACCAAAGCTGTGAGTATGAATATAGATTCAAGAAGATGAGTTTGGCTGCAGATTTGAGGATCCTGGAGACTCGATCATCCTTCTACGATGGTGAGCCCATGCAGTGGAAGATGAATGACAAGCCTACATCATCAACAACTCCATCATCACCACCTCCGAAGAAAGAGACATTATCATATGGGTATGGGCACTCCCCTTGGCAACTGCCAAGCTTGGGGGAGGTGCCCCGGTATCGTATCACCATCACACTCCTATCTTTACCATTTTTCTTAGTTTGATCCTTTTGGTAATATCTTGATCTAGTAGAATAAAGTTTAGTATGATCTAGTTGTGAGCTTTGCTTTACGATCCTTATCTATGTAATCGAGTCCGTGAGCTATATATAATAAAGATTAGTTTTGAGTCAAGGTCTTGATTATCTCACTATGATCTAGAGGGAATAAAAGAAAATATAAAAAGTATCAAAGAGATCATATGGATCTTATGGAAAGTAATGACTTCACATATAAAGAGTACGATGAATAGAAGTTGTTGAGAGTTGACAAACATAGTTTTGGTCATCGTTGCAATTAATAGGAAGTAATAGGGAAATAGAGTTTTTCACATACAAATATACTATCTTGGACATCTTTTATGATTGTGAGCACTCATTAAAATAAGACATGCTATAGAGTTGATTTTGGACAAGGAAGACAATGTAATGGGTTATGTCTTCTTGTATCCGAAATAAAGTATATTGCCATGGATCATCCAACATGTTGAGCTTGCCTTTCCCCCTCATGCTAGCCAAACTACTTGCACCAAGTAGAGATACTAATTGTGCTTCCATACATCCTTAAGCCCAGTCTTGCCATGAAAGTCCACCATACCTACCTATGGATTGAGTAAGATCCCTCAAGTAAGTTGTCATTGTTGCAACTCTCTAAAATATATATGATCTATCAGTGTGGAGAAAATAAGCTTTTATACGATCTTGTGATATGAAAGCAATAAGAGCGATGGACGACATAATAAAGGTCCACATCACAAGTGGCAATATAAAGTGTCGTTCTTTTGCGCTAAGATTTTGTAGATCCAAACATAAAAGCACATGACAACCTCTGCTTCCCTCTGCGAAGGGCCTATCTAATGTTCTTACCTTTTAAGAGTCATGGTGGTCTTCACCTTTCCTTTTTACATTTTATCCTTTGGCAAGCACATTGTGTTGGAAAGATCCTAACATATATACCCACTTGGATGTAAGTTATCATGATTTATTACTGTTGACATTACCCTTGAGGTAAAAGGTTGGGAGGCAACACTATAAGCCCCTATCTTTCTCTGTGTCCGATTAAAACTCCATACCTATAAGTATTGCGTGAGTGTTAGTAATTGTGAAAGACTTTGAGTATGTGGACTTGCTGAAAAGCTCTTATATTGACTCTTTCCGATGTTATGGTAAATTGCAATTGCTTCAATGACCAAGATCACCATGAATCTAGCCTTTGATCCTCACCATGGAAGGCCTCCTCCATTGGGATTTCAACCCTGGCCTTGCCGCGGCCGAGCAGGTACGTCGTCGCTTCGGAGAAACGATGCTTTTTTCCCCATCACGTCCCACCAAGGAATTTTTCTTGGTAGTCTCTTTCTCTTCGGCTTCTTTCCCTCTCTCTGAAAAATCAGTGGGTGTGGCTCTCCATTATTGTATTGGGGGCCATCACAAAGGGTTTAAGGTCACTCGGATCAATGACAGATCATTTCGTTTCTCTGTGGCTGGCAACAAAGTTGGTCACTTCATTCACAGCCTTAAGGACTTCATTTGGCCAGATTTCATATGTCATTTTCATCTATTCAATGGCCGATTCAATGGGTTTAAGCATTTTAACTTTCAATGGCATGCTGATGAAAGGTTGGAATCTATAGCCACCCGTAACCCTGTGGCAATCCGGGTGGACTCGTCTGCGTTCTTGCGATCTAATGGTTCTGATCTGTATACTAACAAGGTTTCGAGCAAATTTGGTATTGTTCCGTTGGCATCCATGGATTTCAGTAACACACATGGCCACGAAGCTTCCAGTTCATCCGTTCCCAAGGATTTGAATCTCCCGGCAGACTATACGATGATCAAGCAACAATATTCGGGTCATAATCCTTGCCCAATTACCCCGCAGGAGCATTTAATATTGATTGGGCAATTTCAGTTTCCTTGTAATATCACTTATCCTCGCCTACCACAGTGTTTCCTCTCTTCGGCGCTCAAATATGCACCTCCGCATACGTCTTGGCCGCCGGTGCTATCTAACGATCATATCGCGGATTTATCGCGGGCAGGATATGACTGCACCGAAATTGACAATCTCATTAACTGCTGGGGCGTTCTTTGCGGCAAATGCCTAAAATGGGGGCACCGCAAACATAGTTGCCATGCTCGGCTTATATGCCTAAATTGCTCTACCCCCGATCAGAAGAGTTTTAATTGCCCTGCGCGACACATATCTTTTGAACAAGGAAACTCCTTTAAAGCACTTGCCATTACTACTGCAGTCAAATCAAGTGACCCCAGGCATCAAATCAATCCCTCCCTACCAACCTGGTCCTGCCCCCCCACGGTCGCTAGGAGCCAGCCTCCCTCCACCGTCCGATGCTGTTCTTGTGGCCATTACGGACACCTGGAGCCCCGCTGTTGGCGACGACGTTGGGCGCGGCGATGGCAGTGGAAACCAAAAACCACCCCGACCTCCCTCGACGCCTCACATTCGGCCCCTTCGTCCACCTCGCTTCCCAACGCAGCAGAGCACTCCGTGCTAGCTCCACAACCAAAGACACCCACCGCCGCTCCCTCCACCTCCATCTCCACCCTCCGCCATCCTCCTCTCACCACCACCATGGCTAACTACCCCATCAACCCAATCCCGTTTCTTCCCACTGGTTGGGCAGTCAAGCCAGGGCCGGTGGATCGGAAAGTGAGGGCGGACATGGCGGTCAATCCAATCCCCCCACTCAACAACAGCTTCGTCACCATCGCTGAAGTCAGCCGCTTCGTCCCCTTGCACCTCCAGGAGGAACTTCGCAACACCATTGAGGGCCTGCTCCATGAATCTGGTCTCCACAGTACGGATACCTCAGACCACCTGCTTGGTATTGGTATGTTTGCTTTCACCAATTCTTTCATCAGAGACACAGCAGTCAATACCACCTTTCAGTTAGATGATGAAGATTTGGTAGTTTCTTTCGTGCGCCACAGTGCCGCTCTCAACATGCGCACCACCACCTATGGTCCTGAGGTCTGGCTGATGTATATTGGATTCCCGGATGACTATTAGACTGATTTCTACCTACAGCGCTCTGTTGATGACTATGGTAGATTAGTCTCCTGGAATAGTCCCAATATGGATCGCAGTATCGTACTTATCAAGGTCCGGGTGATTCACATGTGTCTGATACCCAAGAGTATTGTTGTTCGTCAGCTAGGTGGTGATAGAGCTTGTTGGACAGTGGCAGTATATATTTTGAGAGGAGCAGATTGGAATGCTCATGATCCGGAAGTTCTAGTGGCAGATGAAGAACCACCTCCGACGAATGGCATCCCGCATCCTATGTTTGGCGAAGGATTGACTGCAGAAAAACTTTACCAGCAACAACTGCAAAATTGGCTTCTCCAAAATGGTATTGGGAATGATCAAGCCCCCCGTCATGCTCCTCAGCAAGATGGACCTCAGAATGAGCAATGGGACCCCTGGCCTCAACCCCCTTCTCCTCAAATGCCTGCTGCTCTAGTCAACTTCCAAGCCTGGTTGGCTGCAAAAGGCCTTCAAGTGCAAGATGGCATTCTCCATGAAAAAAAATCTGTCGGACAGCCTAAACTCTGCTTGGCTTGACTCTAGCTCGTATGCAAGATCCCAGGGATCCTCCTCGATAGCTCTTGTACAGACCAACACTCTGATAGTGGCGCCTCCGGCTCCTCCAAATGTCATCAATGTTGAGGTTGCAGTCTCTGCTAATACCTTGCAGGTCAGCATTCTGTTGGAAGGCAACAACCTTGCTACTGTCCTCACCTCAGAACTGATTCCTCGTAATGTTTTCACTTCCCACCTATCACAATCCATACTCTTTGTGGTGGCTGCTTATGGACCTTAGAGTGCTGGATATGGGCTGCCCCCATTGGAGCTGCAGTCACCACCATCAAGAACCGTTCTGTAGATACAAGATGTGGATATGACTCATCTGATTTGCTTTTCAGCGGGTATACGGTACCCTTCAGCACCTTCTTCAGTCCAAATAACTGACATCTCAGAAGCTCAGCCTACCTCGTACAACCCTACTGAACTGCATGAATCCCACCCTGATGACAATCCTCTGCCTATGGACTGTACTGATACTGGTGCTTTGGCGCCACCTTTGAGTTTGAATGCTGGGCTGCCTATTACCTCCTCGCAGCCCATGGAGGACGAGCCACTGATGGGCTTGGCCCATATACTCACTGATGCACCCGCCCATCCACGACTCGGCCTCGCCGCTCCGAAAGCAGGGTTCCTCTGGTAACCACAGAAGTCAGACGCAGTACAAGATCCACGCGGTTTGATGGCTTCAGAGTGCCGCAAATTTCTGATGGACGTCCCTCCTCTTCTAAAGTGAAGCCCCGAGTTACTCCTGCTGCTGTTGGCCCTTCAGAACCTGAGAATATGCCGCCTCCACCAACTCCTCTCCGGGTCTTGCAGAACATTGGCATCAACCGCTGTGCTGTTCCTCCACAAGAGCTCACTGAAGATGCTCTGCTGGCTCCAGACGCTGCGGCCCCCTTCAACAACGATGTGGAGGAGGATCCCTCCACCTCCACTTGATCACCGAATTGCTTCATGACACTTTTGCGCAGCTGGAATGTCCTGTGTTGGAACATTCGAGGTTTAAATTCCGAAAGGAAACTTCTCGCGCTATCTTATGCGATTGCTGTTAGTGGTTGTGCTATCGTATGTTTGCAGGAAACTAAAAAACCTTCTATTGATATGGCTTTTGTTAAATCCTGCTGCCCCAAGCGCTTTGATCAGTTTGCGTTTATTCCGCCGCGTGGTGCCTTGGGTGGCCTTCTTACTATTTGGAATAGTTCCATGTTAACTGGGTCTGTGATTATCCAGGAAGAATTTGCTCTTGGCATTCAGTTTACTAGCACACTCTCTGCTCAAGCTTGGTCTCTTTTTAATATTTATGGCCCTTGCTCTGGCCCTGCACGAGACACTTTTACTCAATGGCTATATGACAGAGATATTCAAACGGATGAGGATTGCCTCTTCTTAGGCGATTTCAACTACATCCGTAGCCCTGAGAATCGTAACAAACCTGGAGGTGACACAAATGACATGTCGACTTTCAATGACATCATCCGCAAGCATAATCTCATTGAACTACCCCTAAAAGGCAGATTATTCACGTGGAGTAATATGCAACAGGATCCTCTCCTTGAGCAATTGGACTGGTTCTTTACATCTCTTCATTGGACACACGTGTACCCCAACACAATGGTGAAGCCGCTTTGCAAACCCACGTCTGATCACACGCCATGTGTTATGTCCATTGAGACCAAAATCCCACGTGCTAAAATATTTCGCTTTGAATCATACTGGCTCCTACACCCTGGATTCATGGAAGTGGTTCAAAAAGTTTGGCAGCGTCCTGTTCATTTGGATAATGCTGCCACCGTCTTATGTCGTAAATTCAAACTTCTGAGGCAGGCGCTTAAATTTTGGAGCAGAAATATCTCCTGACTCTCAATTGCGATTGAGAATACCAACAAAGTCCTGCTGGATTTGGATGCCTTAGAAAACTTACGTTCCCTAACATTACCAGAAGGAAACTTTCGGAAAATTATCAAGAACCACCTTTTACGTCTACTACAATACCAGAAACAATACTGGAGGGAAAGGTGCACCATCCGATGGGTCAAATTTGGGGATGAGCCTTCAAAAATTTTCCAAGCAGTAGCTACGGAGAGATACCGTAAGAACAACATTGCCACCTTACAAACGGACGAGGGCATCATAGTGGAAGATCACACGGGTAAGGAAGCTCTCCCATTTCATGCCTATACTGCAAGACTGGGCTCCTCCAATCCAACGCAGATGCAATTTGACCTACCATCATTGATAAGGCCTACCCAAAATCTGGATCATCTCACCATACCTTTCACGCACGAGGAGATTGACTTAGTGATTAAAGAAATGCCTGGAGATAGGGCACCTGGACCGGACGGATTTAATGGCATATTCCTCAAAGCATGCTAGCCGATCATTAAAAAAGACTTCTACATCTTGTGCAGCCAATTTCATGCAGGTATACTAGACCTACAGAGCATTAACGATGGGCTCATCACTCTCATCCCCAAAAATGGATCACCGTCAACTGTTAATGACTACCGCCCGATTACACTCCTTAATTGCTGCCTCAAGCTCATCACCAAGCTCCTGGCCAACCGATTGCAAAAAGTCATTCTCCGAATTATTCACCACAACTAGTACGGCTTCATTAGGGGTAGATCTATACAAGACTGCCTTGCATGGACGTTTCAATATATACATCAATGTCAAGCTTCTAAACGACCGATCGTGTTACTAAAACTGGGCTTTGCCAAAGCTTTCGATACCATTGAGCATGACCCAATGATCAATATTATGAAACATATGGGGTTCAATGACACATGGCTTTCCTGGATGAAATCCATATTCTCCTCGGGGAGGTCATCTATATTGCTAAATGGAGTGCCGGGCAGACAGTTCCATTGCCGACGAGGTGTTCCCCAGGGTGACCCTCTCTCACCCCTCATCTTCGTCCTCGCTGCTGACCTCCTACAATCGGCGATCAATGAGGCATTCCGAGACGGCCTAATCCAGCTCCCCTTCCCAAGTAATGGCCAAATGGACTACCCGATTGTACAATATGCCGATGATACAATCATGCTCATGCCGGCCTGCCCCCGACAAGCTCTTATCATCAAAGGCATCCTTACCAGATATGCCCAATCGATCGGCCTCAAGATCAACTTCAATAAATCAACGCTCATTCCCATCAACTTGGATCAGGATCTTACCACACGCCTTGCATCCATCTTCGAGTGCCTGGTCGGCACTATGCCCTTCACGTACCTCGGCCTTCCTCTGGGCACGTCTCGGCCCACCATACAAGACTTCATGCCGTTGGTTTGCTCTGTCGAGAGGAGTATTTCTCCCACACTCTCCCTCATGTCGCAGGCTGGAAAATTAACCCTGCTGAACTCCATGGTCACCTCACTACTCATTTATGCGATGTGCACCCTCCATTTTCCACCTAAACTCATTGACATACTTGATAAAATAAGAAGGAGATGCTTATGGATCAAGAAAACAAAGCAAGGTGATAAATGCAACTCTCTTGCAGCCTGGGACCTAGTATGCAAACCAAAAAGCAAAGGTGGCCTGGGAGTACTCAATCTACGTGTCCAAAATGAAGCTCTCCTGCTAAAATTTCTACACAAATTTTATAACAAGATGGACATCCCCTGGGTTCGCCTGACGTGGGACTCCTACTACCAAGGGAGGACACCACACGCCACTGACCCGGTTGGATCCTTCTAGTGGTGCGACATCCTCAAACTCTCTCCAAAATTTAGGGGAATCTCAAGCATGAATATCGTCTGTGGCACCACGGCCTTGTTTTGGAAAGATCTCTGGGGAGAACAAACCCTGCAAGATTCACACCCCCGTGCATTTTCGTACTCTTTGGACGAGGATATCTCCATAAAGAATTTCTTGAGCATCACGTCACTGCAAGAATCGTTTCACCAACCACTGTCACCACAAGCGCTGGATGAAATCAGACAAATAAAAACGACGGCTACTGAACTCCAACCATCAACTGCGACTTCGGATGTGTGGCATTATGTCTGGGGTAAAACGATCTTCAAGTCAACTGACTATTACAAATTCTTCTTCAAGGACCTTCATTCACACCAAGTTTTTGATTGGATCTGGAAATCTAAATGCACCATGAAACTTAAGGTGTTTGCTTGGCTCCTCTTCCACGATCGACTCAACACACGTAACATGCTAAAAAGAAGGCACTACAACATAGGGGATGATCACAACTTCCTACTCTGCGATCAAAATGTGGAATAAACCCTCGAACATATGGTCTTCACCTGCGTTTTTAGCAAAATTTGCTGGGAGAAAATTGACATGAGATGGGACCCCTTCACTAATAGGCTGCAAGCTATTCAAGGTCAAAGGAACAACCATCCGACACCTTTATTCATGGAGAAGTTCACTGTAGCCGCTTGGAGTATCTGGAAGGAGAGGAATAATCATCACTTCAGAGCCATACGGCCCTCCTTCCAATCTTGGCTTGACATATTTAAAAGAGACTTTAGACTCCTACAACATAGGGTTAAAGAGGCACATAAGCCTCTAGTGCTTGATTTTGTAGCCTCTCTCTAATTCAAAACCACATCCCTAGTATTCCTCCCCATCTGCCACAAAGTGGCCGGGCTTCATCCCATGTAAATATCCATTTGTACAGTACCTTATTTTGTTTAATGCATTAATACAGTAGGAGTCTTTCCTACTGTTCACGGTCAAAAAAAATGACCGAGATCATAGTTTGCTAGTTTTCAATGAAGTTTCTGATTCATACTCGACATTGTGAATATATTGTTACTTTAGCAAAAGAAAGCATCTGACAATATATATATAAATGTTGCTGTTATAAGAATGATCATGATGCCCTCATGTCTGTATTTTATTTTATCGACACCTCTATCTCTAAACATGTGGACATATTTTTCGATATTGGCTTCCAATTGAGGACAAGTGAGGTCTAAGCTTATGGGAGTTGATACGTCCATTTTGCATCATGCTTTTATATTGATATTTATTGCATTATGGGCTGTTATTACACATTATGTCACAATACTTATGCCTTTTCTCTCTTATTTTACAAGGTTTACGTGAAGAGGGAGAATGCCGGCAGCTGGAATTCTAGGCTGGACAAGGAGCAAACATTGGAAGCCTATTTTGCACAACTCAAAAAGTCCTGAAACTCCACGAAAGTCAGTTTTGGAAAATATAACAAATATCCGGCGAAAGAAAAAAAGGAGGGGGGACACCCACCGTCCACGAGGGTGGGGCGCACCCCCCTGCCCCGTGGGCCACATAGCAGCCCCCCGATGCACATCTTCGGTTATATGAGGTGTTTTGACCTGGAAAAAATCATAAGGAGGTTTTTGGGACAAAGCGCCGCCGTCTCGAGGGGGAACCTTGGCGGAACCAATCTAGGGCTCCGACGGAACTGTTCTGCCGGGGATAATTCCTTCCGAGAGGGGGAAATCATCACCGTGGTCATCACCAACAACTCTCCCATTTTGGGGAGGGTTATCTTCATCAACTTCTTCACCAGCACCATCTCCTCTCAATCCCTAGTTCATCTCTCATATCCAATCTTTGTATCAAAACCTCATATTGGTACCTGTGGGTTGCTAGTAGTGTTGATTTCTCCTTGTAGTTGATGCTAGTTGGTTTATTTGGTGAAGATCATATGTTCAGATCCATTATGCATATTAATACCCCTCTGATTATGAACATGAATATGCTTTGTGAGTAGTTACGTTTGTTCCTCGGGACAAGGTAGAAGTCTTGCTATAAGTAGTCATGTGAATTTGGTATTCGTTTAATATTTTGATGAGATGTATGTTGTCTTTCCTCTAGTGGTTTCATGTGAATGTCGACTACATGACACTTCACCATTGTTAGAGGAAGGCATTGGGAAGTAATAAGTAGATGATGGGTTGCTAGAGTGACAGAAGCTTAAACCCTAGTTTATGCGTTGCTTCGTAAGGGGCTGAGTTGGATCCACATGTTTCATGCTATGGTTAGGTTTACCTTAATACTTCTTTTGTAGTTGCGGATGCTTGCAATAGAGTTTAATCATAAGTGGGATGCTTGTCCAAGTAAGGATAGCACCCAAGCACAGGTCCAGCCACATACCAAATTATCAAAGTAAAGAATGCGAATCATATGAGCCTGATGAAAACTAGATTAACGATAATTCCCATGTGTCCTCGGGAGCGCTTTTCCTTATATAAGAGTTTGTCCAGGCTTGTCCTTTGCTACAAAAAGGAGTGGGCCATCTTGCTGCATCTTATTTACTTCTACCATTTGTTACTTGTTACCAATTACCTTATCACAAAACTATCTATTATCGATAATTTTAGTGCTTGCAGAAAATACCTTACTAAAAACTGCCTCTCATTTCCTTCTGCTCCTTGTTGGGTTCGACACTCTTACTTATCGAAAGGACTACGATAGATCTCCTACACTTGTGGGTCATCAGTGTGCCCCGTGTACACAGTCTCGCATGACCTTCCGGCTAGCACTGTCCAAAATTTGTTAAACTGGATACGAACAATCCCGCGGGCAACAAAATGTCCCGCCTTCGTCTAAAATTTCCAGCACCTAGTATTTAGCATGTGAAATTCCCCTTCTTTCCTTGGTGCATGGAGAACAATAATTGCAATACGGCCCTCATTTGCATAATAGGTCGGGGCTGCTTTGTTAACTTCTGATTCCCCCCACCACACGACACCCCCATTTCCACTCCCCCTCCCGTAAAAACGACTACTCCGCAACACCAGGCTAGCCAGCACTAGAGCATCTTACATCACGCCGTCCGTACTTCATCAGCCTCTCTACACCTCCCCTATCAAAACCCTAGACTGCTCAACCACCGGCGTACCAACGCTCATTCACTGCCAACGGCGTCCACCTCGCCGGATCTGCTTCTACGGCCGCATCTACCGCTCCCACCTCCCCTAGAAATAAGTAGACTGCTCATCCACCACTGTACCACAGCCCACTCAGTTCCTGCCTTGTCCATGGCGCCGGATCTGCTTCGCCGGTACTTTCGTCAACCCCAGCGCATCTGGAGCGACTCCTTTGTACTCCCTATCAGAGTCACTTTGTCGACACCTGCGGAGCTGCCCCACCGACGCCCCCGTCGACGGCCTCTGATCCTCTTCTCCGTCACCTTCCTCAACCCTACCGGAGCCGTTTCACCGACACCATACTCAACCCTATCGGAGCAGCTTCGCCTAACCATTCTCAACCCTACTGGGGCCGCTCTGCCAACGCCCAAGTCCACGGACTTGGATCTGCTTCGTTGCGCCCTCGTCCAACCTACCGGTGTAGCTTCTGATGCCCTGTCCACGGCCGCAGATCCGCATCGCCGACACCATCCTGAACCCAACCACCGGAGCAGCTTCACCGACGCCCTCGTCCACGGCCTCGGATCCACTTCGCCCACACCATAGTCCACCCTACCGGAGCCGCTCCACAAACACCCTACTCCACGGTTTTAGATCTCCTTACTGGACCCCGACAGCCCTTGACGTTTCTAAGCTGATTCCCATAGGCTGGCAAGATGCCAAGCACCCGCCGTGGCCTAGATACTTGTCACCTTTAAACCCGTCCAACATCACCTGCCCGATGTACTTCAAATATACTAACAGGTCGCTGTTACATGTTATGCAGCTGGAAAATACCACAAGCACGATGTTTATCGTGGAATTGTCACAACAGATGTCCTAGTGTGAGTACTTAGTCGTGAGGCCAATGCATCTTTGTGGTATCTTGAGAGGGGTTGATCAGAATCAAGAAACGCAACACAAGACAAGGGTTTAGACAGCTTCGGGCCCTGGGAAACATCATCCGATAACAACCCTACATGTTGTTTGTGGCTGGGTCTCATTATCATCACGAGAGAGTGATGGGCCTCGAACCCCTCGTTGGTTACCCCAAGTAGTAAGTAGAAGTGTTTTCCCCTAGCAAAGATGCCAAGGATCGAATCCCCAGAGACTCCTAGGTTCAACAAGTAGGTGTCAATTGCTAACGGCGCAATTAGCAATCAACGTGGACCTGCACACAGATACAAATAACTTTGCTCCCAACGAGTATAGAGAGGTTGTCAATCTCTCCGGCCTTGTAGTTCACAAAGGGTTAAAAGCAATGATAGTAGTGATAGATAGTTTTTTGCAATAGGTAAATAACGAAAAGTAAATAGTGGATGTGATCAATGATGGTAATATGGACCGGAGTCTCATGATGTTCACTAGTGATGTCTCTCTCCCAAAAGACGATAAAACAGCTATGTGAGGTAAACAAATTACAGCTGGGCAATTGACAGGACCACGAACACAAACAAATGCTGACTACATTGCAAGAAAGGTTGAGGTTCAAAGCATGGGTGGTATGCCAAAGTAAGTAGACCGAAATCCATCAATATCTACTACTAATCATCCACCTTGAGATATCTATCCAGAACATCTCGCTGGTATTAAGTTGCGAGTCCCACCCATAGTGTAAACTCAATGCAACAGACAACTGCATTAAAAGAACTTTGCGTAAAGTAAACAATCCTTGCACCCGCGGGCACAAGCACCGTTGTTTTCCCCCTTGTGGCAACAACACATCCCCTAGACTCATGTTTCTATCACTCAAGCTAGTCATCGAGGGGCATGAACCCACAATCGAGCATAACGTTCCCTCTTGGAGTCACTACCTATTACTCGGCCAAAGCAATAAATAACAACGAAGAACATGCAAGAATTACTTATGAACTAAAATATAAAAGAGGTGAATCAAATATATTACTCAAGATCAATCTGAACATAATCTCAAAATCCATCGGATCCCAGCAAACTCAACATAGCAACAGCATAAGGATTACATAGGTGCCTCGATCATGTAGGGCAGCACACGAGGACTAATTAGTGAAGCACAAGAAAGGGAGGAGAACATCACAAAGCTACTGGTCATGGACTCATGGTCCAAGGGAGACTACTCACGAGTCATCCGGGAGGCGTCCATGGTGGTGGAGAAGCTCCCGGTGGTGATCCTCCCCTCCGGCAGGGTGCCGGGAAGAGTTCTCCTGGTGCTCCCGATCTTGGAAGCGGCGGCGGCGGCGGAACAGAGATGGGATCGCGAAAAGAGTTCCTGTTCTGATGGTTTCGGAGGTCCCTCTAAATATATGCCAAAGGGGGGCACCGGACGGGCTTCGGGGGGCCCAGGCGCCCCCCGGCGCGGCCCAGGGGGGCGCGCCCACAGGGCGCGTGGAGCCCTTGTGGCCCCCCAAGGCTGCCCTTCGGACGCAGTGTTGTTTCCGGATCGCTGATTTTTTATATAATTTTTCTGGATTTTTGTGGGCAGTTCTCGAAACGTGAAAACCTGAAATACAAAAACAGCCGAAAACAGAAAATGGCACTGGGGTGCACTGGATTAGTAAATTTGTCCAAATATGATCAAAAGTGTATGGAAGTGTATGAATATCATAGCAATATCACCCAAAAGTGGCATGGAGCAAGCAGAAATTATAGATACGTTTTGGACGTATCAACATCCCCAAGCTTAATTCCTGCTCGTCCTCGAGTAGGTAAATGATAACAAGAATAATTTCTGTGGTGACATGCTATTAACCATATAGGACTTTCTCATAGTCATATGACAAAAGCTTACTGAGACAATGATTCTAAAGTAATTAAGTTGCCTCAAGAGAAAATCACAAATGACTGAAAGTTTTACAACATGAAACTGAAACATCAAAAAGATTTGCAATGAACATGATGTGCATATATGATAAAGTGATATCTAGCTTGCCCCCTTTAGTGATGCAAAACATAAATGCAGGGGTACCTTCAAGGTTTAAGTGATGACTAGATACAATCATTTCAGAATAAACGATATCACAATCATGCAAAAGACAATGCTACTTTGGGACAATGCACATTACACTCAGAATGACAATCATGCTCTCAGTAGTTGGTGCTTTAACATAAAAGTAAAAGAATGGTTAAGTGCTAGAGCTTTTTATTTTGAAAACATGGAAGCAATTGTGTCAACGGTAGTAGTACTTCATATGTGTCATGCATAAAACATGCTATAAGTTGCAAGCCTCATGCATCGAATACTAATAGTGCTCGCTCCTTGTCCTAATTAGCTCGGATTCCCATGGGTTATCATTGCATTGCATATGTTTTAACCAAGTGTCACAAAGGGGTACCTCTATGCCACCTGTACAAAGGTCCAAGGAGATAGATCGCATTTGATTTCTCGTTTTTGATAGATCTCAACTTGAGGACATCCATACCGGGACAACATAGAAAATAGATGATGGACTCCTCTTTAATGCATAAGCATATTCTCATGAGAGATTGAGGATTAAGGTCCATGCTAAAACTTCCACCATGATGCATGGCTTTGGTTGGCGGCCCAATTTTCTTCTCTAAAAATATGCATATTAATTCAACCCACGGCAAATCACCCTTACTTCAGACAAGACGAACATGCATAGCAACTCACATGATATTCAACAAAAGTGTGACAGTTGATGGCGTCCCCAGAAACATGGTTACCGCTCAGCAAGCAACTTATAAGAAATAAGATACATAAGCAACATATTCTTTACCACAATAGTTTTTAGGCTACTTTCCCATGAGCTATGTATTGCATGGTTAGTTTGCTTAGTGCAGGTGGAGGTTAGCAAAAGACTGGGAGCGACCAACTAAGAGAGCAATGACGGTCATAATCATGCAGAGCGACAAAGCAATATTGAATCAGGCATGGTAGTTATATCGCTACTTAGAAATAAAAGATCATCAAGGCTTGATAGACTTTCTTTACAGTCTTGAATATGCGTGAGCATACGCCAAGTCAATCAAAATAAATTATCGAAGGAAGATATTACTAAACCATACCATATCATAGGCAAACAAACCAAGTTGGTACTCCAATAACACATTGGGAACCCCCCAGCTATTTGAGATTAACCATAAGAAAACCTGAACTACTAAGCACCATCATGAAAGTAGCATCTTTATCATAGACACATTAACCAATGCAACGGAAGCAAACTCTCTTAATAAGGTGAGCATGGTAATTAAAGAGAGTTCAAGCAACCAACTAAATAAAAACTCTTGAAAAGATAAGCAAGAATAATAAGAGCAGAGCACAATAGTAGCTATTAAAAGACAAAGAACACACACAGCATAGATAGACATGAAAATTATATGTAATGTTCTAGGTAGAGGTGGAGCGTGTTTCTCTCCCACATAAAGGAATGCTGGGTTCCGACTCGTTATGAAAAACTAAAAAGAAAACTAAAAGCAAGACGCTCCAAGTATAGCACATAACACATGAAGTGATAAAAATATAGCGAAACAAAAGACGAACTGATAGTGTTGATGGAGAAGGGGATGCACGGGGGCATCCCCAAGCTTAGACGCTTGAGTCTCCTTGAATATTTCTTGGGGGTGCACGGGGGCATCCCCAAGCTTGAGCGCTTGACACTCCTGAATCTTTTTATCATCTTCCCTCGCACACTTGAAAACTCCCTTCATACATAACTCATCATAATCTGATTAGCGAGGTTAGTACCCTTAATAAAATAATTATACCTTGCTGGAAATAAGGATATTCTTGAAGTTCTACTGTTTCTCAAGATTGCCAAAAGGTTTTTGCAAAGAAAAAGCAAGTTCTTAATTTGCAAAGTGAAGGTAAGGCAAAACAAGACAGAATCTGTGAAAAACAGAACAGCAGGCAGTAATTGATCTGTTCGGGATAGTTCTGCAACTCAAATCAAAAAACTCAGAACTGACGCACGAAAGAGTTGTCGAAAAAATTCAGACCAAAAAGATGATCTGGTGATTTTATACGAATTTTTCTATCCAAGGACAGAATCTGTTTCCTGGACAGCACCTCACAACTTTTGAATTTTCTAGCAATCGGAGGCTATACTTGGCACAAATATGAAAAGCAAAGATACAATGATGATGCTACAGCAGTAAACAACATCAAGACACAACAAAAGCAAAATAATTATTCATGTGGGCTGCCTCCCAAAAGCGCTTTCTTTTATGCCTTTAAGCTAGGCATAATGCATAGAGGAATCAATAATCATCGTAATAATCGAAGTTATAAATTGTTCCAAATGGTTCCTCAATAAGTTCATTCTTGTTCCTTCTAGGAAAGGGGTACACACCTTTTGCCTTCCCGCGTAAGCGGATTTGTCCCTTACCTATATCGATGAAGCCTTTAACTACTCGGAGGAAGTCCCTCCCAAGCACTATATTTCCTTGGTTTGGCTCCACGATGAAGAAATCAATCATTGCAATCCCTTTAAGGAATTTAACCGTATGTCTTTTATTTTTCCCTGGATTTCAGAAATATCTCCATTAGTGTGTTCATGATAAGATGGTAATCTATCCATATTAAATTTTAAAGAATCATGAACAATTTTTGGCATAGTAGAAACCATAGATCCAATATCACAATAAGCAAGGAAGTCTTGATTAGAGATGCTAATCCTAACAAGCGGTTCCCAGTCATTATCTATTTCCAAAATATCTCTCTCATTGGGTTTGGGTTTCTCTACCTTCATTAAGTCTAGAGCATCCATTCTTTTCTCAATAGTAGCAAGTCTATCTATGATAGTGTCAAAGTTATGATCATAAACAAAGTAACTAGATAGACCATGTATAATCTCAAGAGCTCTAGCTTCATCACATTCTAAGAAATCTCCCTCAGCTATAATGTCAAGGGAGTGTTTACACCATTTAAAAAGACCATGGTAAAAATTCCTAAGCACAATTTTTATAGGTATCCAAGGCATAATTCTCCTATGTGCATCAGAAATTCTGTCCCATGCCTTCTTCATATTTTCTCCATCCCTTTGATGGAAATCGAGAACTTCTGATTCCCTCAAAGCACCAAATCCTAACATGTTTAGCTAAACAGATAGGACTACTAACAGAAAGGTAAATAATTTTTTGTGATTTTCGATAAAAGGAACTAAAGCAAAAATGAAAGGTAAACTAACAAGACTAAAAAGCAAAGGTAAAAGATAGCATTTAACTCCCCTATCCTAAAGAGTGGAGTCCCCGGCAACGGCGCCATAAAATACTCCTTGATGGGCCTCGAACCCCTCGTTGGTTACCCCAAGTGGAAGGTGTAAGATGCAGTAAGTAGAAGTGTTTTCCCCTAGCAAAGATGCCAAGGATCGAATCCCCAGAGACTCCTAGGTTCAACAAGTAGGTGTCAATTGCTAACGGCGCAATTAGCAATCAACGTGGACCTACACACAGATACAAATAACTTAGCTCCCAACGAGTACAGAGAGGTTATCAATCTCTCCGGCCTTGTAGTTCACAAAGGGTTAAAAGCAATGATAGTAGTGATAGATAGTTTTTTGCAATAGTAGGTAAATAACGAAAAGTAAATAGTGGATGTGATCAATGATGGTAATATGGACCGGAGTCTCATGATGTTCACTAGTGATGTCTCTCTCCCAAAAGACGATAAAACAGCTATGTGAGGTAAACAAATTACAGCTGGGCAATTGACAGGACCACGAACGCAAACCAATGCTGACTACATTGCAAGAAAGGTTGAGGTTCAAAGCATGGGCGGTACGCCAAAGTAAGTAGACCGAAATCCATCAATATCTACTACTAATCATCCACCTTGAGATATCTATCCAGAACATCTCGCTGGTATTAAGTTGTGAGTCCCACCCATAGTGTAAACTCAATGCAACAGACAACTGCATTAAAAGAACTTTGCGTAAATTAAATAATCCTTGCACCCGCGGGCACAAGCACCGTTGTTTTCCCCCTTGTGGCAACAGCACATCCCCTAGACTCATGTTTCTGTCACTCAAGCTAGTCATCGAGGGGCATGTACCCACAATCGAGCATAACGTTCCCTCTTGGAGTCACTACCTATTACTCGGCCAAAGCAATAAATAACAACGGAGAACATGCAAGAATTACTTATGAACTAAAATATAAAAGAGGTGAATCAAATATATTACTCAAGATCAATCTGAACATAATCTCATAATCCATCGGATCCCAGCAAACTCAACATAGCAACAACATAAGGATTACATAGGTGCCTCGATCATGTAGGGCAGCTCACGAGGACTAATTAGTGAAGCACAAGAACGGGAGGAGAACATCACATAGCTACTGGTCATGGACTCATGGTCCAAGGGAGACTACTCACGAGTCATCCGGGAGGCGTCCATGGTGGTGGAGAAGCTCCCAGTGGTGATCCTCCCCTCCGGCAGGGTGCCGGGAAGTGTTCTCCTGGTGCTCCCGATCTTGGAAGCGGCGTCGGCGGCGGAACAGATATGGGATCGCGAAAAGAGTTCCTGTTCTGAGGGTTTCGGAGGTCCCTCTAAATATATGCCAAAGGGGGGCACCGGACGGGCTTCGAGGGGCCCAGGCGCCCCCCCGGCGCGGCCCAGGGGGGGGGGGGGCGCCCACAGGGCGCCTGGAGCCCCTGTGGCCCCCCAGGCTGCCCTTCGGACGCAGTGTTGTTTCCGGATCGCTGATTTTTTATATAATTTTTCTGGATTTTTCTGGGCAGTTCTTGAAACGTGAAAACCTGAAATACAAAAACAGCCGAAAAAAGAAACTGGCACTGGGGTGCACTGGATTAGTAAGTTAGTCCAAATATGATCATAAGTGTATGGAAGTGTATGAATATCATAGCAATATCACCCAAAAGTGGCATCGAGCAAGCAGAAATTATAGATACGTTTTGGACGTATTAGAGAGTCGCCGGTAAACCGGCTCTTTGTGTCTAGCCCGAGAGACTGTTTGTTCTTGCCTCTCCCCTTTTGGGAAGCCATGCCCCTCCTTATATATGTTGAAGGGGCAGGTTACATGACTAGTCCTAGCAGGATTAGGATTACTCTATTACAAGTGGAGTCCTAGTCTTGATGCCTTTGTAGGAGAATATTCCTTGTGCTTTCTTCAAAACCGGCCCACCATAACATGAACCGGCCTTCCATAAACCGCCTTTTGTGCCACCGGGTCTTGTCGTTCCTCTGACCCGCTCGCCGGGTCACCCATAAGTCGCCGGGCTCAGGCGGGTCACTTAGTGAGTCGTCCAATCAGGGCAGGTCATTAGTGAGTCGCCAAACCCGGCCGGGTTACACCGCGGGGTAAACCCCCAACATTAGCCCCCAGTTTAATTTGGATTTATCCATGTTAAACCGATCCTGTAAAATAAACATAAGAACAAACTTGACAGGTTGTGCTCCGGGTTAAATATTCTTGTAAGCCGGCACTTGATCATCCTTAAATCCTTGTCATTTCTTCCTTCTAAAAAATCCGAGTCAATAGACCAGCTTCATAATCAATTTGCTTGCACAAGATATTTTGTAAATAAAGAATCCATTTGAATCACCCTTCAATGCTCTGATTTGACAAAAATATTGGTCTTCAAACATTCAACTGATATTCAGCCGGTTTGAAAATGTAGAACTTGCCGGTTTTTGATTGCCAAAATTACCGGTTTATTAAAACGGATGACCCCGGGTCATGACTGTTTATAGACGCCGGGTTATGATTGTTGCCAACACCGGGTCACACAACTAATCGTCCTGATTTGCCCGAAACTGAGAGTTTGAAGATGTTCCTACTTTATATGCATATTACATGTAGCCCCCAAGTCTTAAGAGGAGAACATAGTGATATCTTAAGACTCGTTTCAATATAAATGTTGCAACCTTGAAGAAATCCAGATTGTCATCCAGTCACTAGTAAAAATTGAATACTCCATATTATGTATCCCCGAAGTGTCGGGTTGTCATGCTTAAAGCAACCTGGGACTTGTAATTGCCTGATGCTCAAAAACTTCAACCAATGTAGTCCCCAAGGGCCGGGTCATTAGGCAATAATGAGCAGGGACTTTGTAGATATAATCATGAAGACTTGAACAGCAACGTATAGCCCCCAAGGGCCGGCTCAGTAAGAATACTGAACTGGTACTTTATATATACTTCATTGAAAATAACATTATATATTGTAACTCCCATCATGGGGCTTTAACCCACGTCCACAAGGTTAAGAGCTTTGTTCTTTACCAACTGAAGAGTGGACTTTTCAATATAATTTATTAAAACTTGTGTACCTTGAATTGTTGACAGGAGCAATTGGTAGCCCCCAAGGGCCGGCTCATTACAATGTGATGAGTCGGGTCTTTAATAAGGTGAGCAAAAAATGACTTTGCATTAGCCCCCAAGTGCCATGGTGAATGCTGGCAGTGTCATGGGACTTGCGTATTTGATGTAATCTCAATTTGAATAATGTAGCCCCCAAGTGCTGGGTCGTAAGCCTGTAGCGACTCGGGACTATTCCTTTGTAGAATAAATCATACCCATTGATAAAATAATATACATTGCACTGAAGCGACTTTGAAAACCTCAATCATAATATTGGTTATTGATAACCATAATAAAAATCCAGCCATGTTGGCTATTTAAAGATTCGAATGATATAACCCGTTTTGAAAACCGGTTCCAATGATATTTGATCACACTGTTGGTTTTACCAAGCCAGTGTAGTAAGGGTGATAACCCAAAATTTGAACATTGGTAATTATCATAGATTGCCGGTTTATAAACAAAACTAGGACGGGTTAATAAACACCGGCCATTATCTTATCTCATATTGGTGACTTATAGTCGAAAGCCTGGCCGGGTTAATAAACACCGGTCATTATCTTATCTCATACTGCCGACTTATAGTCAAAAGCCAGGCCGGGTTAATAAACACCGGTTGTTATCTTATCTCATACTGGCGACTTATAGTCGAAAGCTAGGCCAGGTTAATAAACACCGGTTTGTCATAAAATGTTGAAAACCTCAAAAAGAGAAAAAAAAGCATGGGAAGATGCGAGGCTTTTCATGGGCTGCCAGGCCCAAAATCGAGGCTTTTCATGGGCTGCCATGCCACTGAGTTAAACCATTTTACAAAGCCTTTTAAGATGGACCTCACATTAACCAATCGTTGTTTTAACTTTGACAAGTTCAGGGTCTGTATAAGATTGACTTACCAAACGTTCGGCCGGTCATACCAGGATTACCTGGGTGGAGTAACTTACTTGATGAAGGCATGTTAACCTGTGTTTTTTGGTGAATACACCTGGTTTCCAAGCCTGGCTTGATAGCCTATTACAAGGGTCATTAAAACTCTTTGTTGCTGTGCAAAAAGAGCCCCCATGTAATATTTTGAGATGTGCTCAGTGGGTGCCTATGTTTGAGTTGTGCTTTTGCAACACTCTCTTTGGCCCCTGTTAACTTTGGGTGATAAGCCCCCAAGTTTTTTTATGTGGCTTTATAAGCTGGATCAATGGGTAATCAGAACTCTTCTTTATAAATAAAAGCCCCCATGTGATATATTTCTGAGCTGTGCTCGCCGGGTGCCTATGTTTGAGTTGTGCTGTGCAACAAACTCTCTTTGTCCCTTTAATTTTTCGTGGGAAGTCAAACCTTGCGAGAGATATTTCTTATTGAACCAGATGCTAAACCGGATATTGAGAGCTTAAAAGCTTTGTGGGAGACATCTTTCCCTTGAACCGAATCTTAAACCGAAATTTTCAGCCGGAATTTTTCAAGACAGCCTTTAAACTCGAACTTGCGAGAGATTAATTCTTTTTAAACCAGAGATTCTTAAACAGGATTTGAGAGCTTTAGAGCTTTGTAGGAGATAGATTTCCCTAGAACCGGATTGTAAACCGGATATTTGAGAGCTTCAGTAAGCCTGACGTCCTTTGAACCGGATTTTAAACCGGATTCCTTTCTGATGACCCGGAAACTTCTTCATTGAGTCGGGATTTTGTATTTGTCATATACTTTTTAAGCCGGAAATTTTCTGACGGCCTTTAAATTTTCATCAATATAGCAGTTGCCTCAGGGACCGGCTTATCATTCCCTCCATCGTCCCGGGGTTCTTAAATTTGCTGAAACTGGCAAGATTTGCTGAGTCATGTCATCGTAGCCCCCGAGTCTTAAGACGCCTCGAGAAGTTGTCTTGAGATTCTGTGTATTTGACCATAGCAGAAAGTGTATATCATTGGTGTTGATAGCGCGATGTGAATCCACAGAAGGTTGAGGTGACTACAACGGGTTATAAATGATCTCGTATGAGCCTTGTCAGCAACTCGGCCAATGGTTCCTTCCAACTGGCAATTTGAAGTTAACCAAACTGTAGTGGCGGCGACTTGTGCATCTGCCCGTCGAGCTACCCAGTGCATACGACGGTTGATAGTATATGATAATTTGCCTCCGTTTTGTTGAAAGAAAACCGGGCTACCCAAGCTGTGACTTGCTCATACTCAATAAACAGCTCATGCAGACAGGTGCGGCCCAGTATGTTGATGTAGACCAGGCCGCGAGAGTCGGACAATAAAGACGACCGTAACATAAGAGGCGATACAGATAAATAAGTCGGCCATGGCGTTGTAAGCCGGTGCAGTCTGGTGAACCGGCCACGGGGGCGGACGGGTGAGTTGTCTGCGGCGTTGTAAACTGGCGCAGACGGGTGAGTCGGCCTTGGCCTGGGCGATAAGACGCACGAACGGGCGAGTCAATCGCGTCGTTACCTGAAAAATATCGCAAGCCAGAGTAATTGTTCTTTTAAAGAGATTATTATGTAACATGAAAATATGCTGGATGTATTTCACATGATACGTTTAAATTGGAAATTATCCACCACGGAGTTGATGATCACGACGGTGAAGCTGAAATCAATCACAGACGGGTCGCTCGCGGGAGCAGAAAGATGATTCATCCGCGGTGTTATAATCCAGTGCGGACGAGCAAGTTTTCGTCCGCGGTCTAAGCCGGCACGTACAGGCGAGTCAATCACATGCACGGTAAGCCATGCGGACGACGAGTCAATCACAACGTTTGTAAACCGGCGCAGACGCACGAATCAGCCGCAGGTGCGGATGGATGTACACCGAACAGCGGGGCGGCTACTTGCACGTGTATCCATCAAGCATCATGGCATGGAGGAACACCGGCGCAAAAATAATGTTTGGCGCATGCCCCTTTGCGACACCTTTGTAAGGTATAATGGCCCTGAAAAAATACCACAGACTAGCGTAATTGTTCTCAAACAATTTAAGATGTGCTGACAAAATACACACAAAGGATTGCACCTAGTTTTATCTTGGCGAACGCGGACGTTGGTACTGCATAATGCTGGACATACTCGGATCAAAAGATAGCCGGACAAATGCATGTGGATAGTGTTGCTACCACGCTTGACGTGTCTACTAGTATAATTAGTGAGCTGGAGGATGCACTTTGGATGAAATTATCCTTCACCCCTCTGTCCTTCTGCCGCTCATGAGCCTTTTCCATACTTATAGTATATCAATTAGCAGAGGCAGCTCATGGCGCAGTGGTCTTAGGCCATGGCCATGCGCAGCCGAAGGCAGCCGTATTGAGAAATAAACCAGGGCAACAGCGGGTCAACGGCCAGCAGCTTGCGGTAGTTGAGCAGTGGCAAGGGGCAGCGGGCAGCCGTCTCTTGCAGGCAGGATGGCTCGGTGCCGGCTCACTGACAGCGAGGCGAGCAAGGCCGGCTCGCGGGGCTTAGGAGCAAGGTGTGGCAACAGAGGGTCACGGTGGCTTGGGCGTCGAGGCGGCCGGCGGCTTCAGAATAGCGATGACGACCGACGGCTTGCAGGCAACAACGACGACCGGCAGCTCACGACAGCGGCGGAGACGACTCAGGGCCGGGGCGACGAGTGAGGCCGTGGCGGTGGCTCCACACAGAAGCCAAAGCGGCCACTTGAAACAGAGGGAAGGCCTAACCGGGGCTAACAGCCCATGTGAACGGGCACTGTGGGCTCCCGCTGATGGAATTTTTCTCCTTAGCTTTTGTCTTTCATGATTAGCACTTGGACTTTGGTCAATGTATTGACAGCAAAAGAATATACGGGACTTTGGAACAGCAAACTCGGTGACTTGTAGACGTACAGAACTCCCGTCTGTCTCGATCTCCGTCTCTTGCAGAATTGCAGGCGGTACTTCCAAGTTCCAACATCGACTTGGCTTCAGATCACTGTATATTGAAGGAAATAACAACAGCAGCTATGAGTAGATGCACCGAGTAATATGCCCAATCAGATTTCAACGAAAGTTGACGGTGTCAACGAATTGATGATTTGATAGCTTGATGAATAGATGCCGTGCATAATAGTCGCCGTAAAAAGTTGACCGTGTCCACCCGATTACACAGTAGCTCGAGGATTAAATTCCTGCCGACCGTTTACCTCGACAGATTACCCGACGATGGTGATAGACAAGTTGTAACCCTAAATTTTCTTGTATCTCAAATCTCATAGATCTAAAATCTCGACTGATGACCTTGAAGCCGATGCAAACCCTTCCAAACCGCCTCCTCTAGAAAATTGTGAACTTCTCGATCCCTCGAAGATATCCCTGCAAGAACTCAACACCACCGTGCGTGGGCCCCACGGTGGGCGCCAACTATCATGGAATTGTCACGGTAGATGTCCTAGTGTGAGGACTTAGTCGTGAGGCCAACGCATCTGTGTGGTAGCTTGAGAGGAGTTGAGCGGAATCAAGAAACGCAACACAAGAAAAGGGTTTAGACAGCTTCGGTCCCCGGGAAACATCATCCGATAACAACCCTAGATGCTATTTGTGGCTAGGTCTCATTATCATCACGAGAGAGTCACCGGTAAACCGACTCTTTGTGTCTAGCCCTAGAGATTGTTTCTTCTTGCCTCTCCCCTTTTGGGGAGCCCTGCCCCTCCTTATATATGTTGATGGGGCGGGTTACATTACTAGTCCTCGTAGGATTGGGATTACTCTATTACAAGTGGAGTCCTTGTCTTGCTGCCTTTGTAGGAGAATATTCCTTGTGCTTTCTTCATAAACCAACCTACCAAACATGAACCGACCTTCCATAAATCACCTTCTTGGCCACTGGGTCTTGTCATTCCTCTGACCCGCTCGCCGGGTCACCCATAAGTCCCCAGGCTCAGGTGGGTCACTTAGTGAGTCGTCCAGTCAGGGCAGGTCATTAGTGAGTCGCCAAGTCCGGCCGGGTTATACTTCCGGCCGGGTTATGTTGCGGGGTATATCCCCGACAATTTTTCTTCTAGATCTGACAACTTGGCCAACCAAGATCCTGGACCGAGGTATTGCTATGATCTTGTAAGTGCATCTCTCTCTCTCTTATATTGTTGTGTGCCTGCCAGCGTGCTTTGCTAGGATTTTTGACTAGTACTCCCAATTTGCAGACAATGATTTCCACTACTGGCTGCTAAATTAGAGATGCAGATGTCATACATGACACTCCATTCGTTCCTAAATATAAGTATTTCTAGAGATTCCACTATAGACTACATAGAGATCAAAATGAGTGAATCTACACTCGAAAATGCATGTATATAAATCTTTATGTGGTCCATACTGGAATCTCTACAAAGACATGTATTTAGAAACATAGGTAGTACATTAGGCTACCTTAGAGTGCCTTCTAGTCCAGTACACAGAGTCATGGCTAGTTTATGCAACACACACAATCGTTAATTGGTGGTTTAAATATGCACAAGGGATATGCAATGTATTATCATGTAGAGATATCTGAAATTAACCGTGTCAACCTGCAGATAGGGTTACGCAATGAAAAAATACAAGATTTCTTAGTACAAAATGTATGTGGCAATTTCATGGAACATCGCAAATAAAAGGAGACGAAGTGGTGAGCCTATACAGTGTGCTATGGTAGGTCACTCCCATTGCAATCATCGTGACAAGTTATTTGTATGTCAGTGCTGTTGGCCAAATTTCTTAGGGACAGTTATTTCGAGTTATGCTAAGAAAGTACGAACCTTTGAAAGTGTTCTATGGCAGCTCATAGCAATTCATCATATAGCAGCAGCAGGAGCACCTTACAGCAACTCATCATATAGCAGCAGCAGCTCATAGCAATTCATCATATAGCAGCAGCAGCTCATGGCAATTCATCGTATAGCAGCAACAGGAACCCTAGCGCAGTAGGCAAGGGATCGAGGTATAGGGAAAGGGAAGAGGAGATGCATGCGGGCAAGGCAATGAACGCTTGCGTGCTTGTTTTTACTTGAGGGTCAGGTGTGACGCGGGCATGAGCTATAGCATTCTGAGTGTAATAAAGGCAGACAACCGAGTCATTTCACTATTCCCCTTCCCTTCAATTTTTGGTGACTCCCCCCCCCCCCCAAAGAGAAATAAGTTAAGCCCAAGCACAGAACTCAAAAACGACTTCTTTACATCTTTCATGGCTTATTTTGACAATAAGCTCTAAAAAGTCAGAATACAACTGACCCTTAACCTGTAATTCAATTGTGCATGCAATGATGAAGCACTCATGCCTGCTATAGTGTACATTTAGGCATCATACATGGCATAACCTAATGCATGTGCATTTCATTATAGAATATGAAATATGCAATGTTTATGTTAGTTCATACACTGCACATGATGTTTAAATGCTCCTTAAATCCGGTCAGTCAGTTGATTGTCTTTAAGCCTCCTTCTATGCTTCTTTTCTTGATATGTAAGTCAGTTTTGGGCAAGATTTGCTCACACATCTGTTCAATTTCTTGTTTGTATTAGCTAGCCATACTAGGACAGTCTTCTTTGATTACTTGTTGTTCTTGACCTAACAGAGCTTGTCAATGATTCAAACACTAAGGCCTGCTGTAGTGGGGGCTTGTATAACTCGTAGGTGACATAAACGTTTGGCTGTACACTAAAGTAGGTTCTCTAAGAGTACCTGGACATCCAGTTCGAAGGTATGCCTAGTTTTTATATAGTGCACACATAGTAAATGCTCATTTCGTTGTGTGCAAGAGATGTGGCATGTTTCATTATGTGGTGTCGTTTTGATATAAACTCATCCTTGTGTGTTGTCCACAGACTGGAAAGTATGCATATTTATCTTTCAAGGAGACGAGTAACTAGTTTGTCTCACCTTGCAAAGGGAGTGTAATGAAGATAAGATTGAGGATTTCCATGTACAAGATGTTAGGAAGGAGCCTTGCAAGAGAAGGAGGAGCAGCGCTGAGCTTGTTCAACCAGTTACGGTAAGTCACTGTATTATAATTACTAGGACATCCTATTTGTCGCGGGAAACCACGGCCACCTATGGAACCAGGAGGCCCCTTGCTGGTTCCGCTGGGGGACGTGGCATTGCACAAAGAGCAGACGAGCGTGGGACAGCACGGTACAGATCACGCGGGCAATTTTACCCAGCATCGAGCCGCTGTTGTGGCGTGAGACCCTACTCCTACTTCGGCGGATTGATGGTGGAAATGAGGTGGTGGAGTGCAGTACACTTGCTCAGCAGCGACTACGCGTGTATGGGGGTGTGAGTTATCCAGTCTTCTAACCCTGTCTACGGTTTCCATGGGCCTCCTTTTATAGATTAAGGGGTCACCACAGAGGCAAAGTAGTCGTTATGCGCTGATATGATAGCAACAATGCTATCATACCTAACTTTGCGAGCTGACAAGGTGAATTAAATGAACCACTTAATGTCACATCACTTGTTGCCTGGCAAGGCTTGATGGGCAATCGTTGCAAGCTCAACGCTTGCTCGCTTGACACGTCGCATGACGGGTGTCATCTATGGGTTTTCCCTGTAGGGAGAGGTTACCATGTGGAGAATGGCTGCTACTTAGTCACTCTGCGGCGGAGTGGCCGGTGAGGTGGCTTAGCCTTCGGTAGTACCGGCTGGCTCTGCCGGGACGCATTGGCTGTCTTCTTCTAGGGGTGGCCTCGCACCTTGCCGGGCTCGCCTGCCCGGCAAGGGAGGCCTTTCTCTTGGTGACATCTTGCTTCTCTGGCTTGGTCTTGGTTCCACTGATCTGCTTGTTGGTTCCTCGAATCTCTTGCTTTCTTTTTCTCTGACTTGTGCTGGTGCTTCAATCTTGTTCCCGTGCATGTGCACAGTCAGGGCAACAGACCCAGGGTTTGTTGCACCGACAAAAGCCCCTGGGCCTGCCCCAAATGTGCTGCCAAGCTTCCCTAGGGTAGGGCCTAATAAGTGCACACGCGGGGTTGCTGAAGAGGCTGATATCTTGAGGTCTTCTTTGCTTCTTCATTAATCTTGATTCTGGGCCAGTTTCTGGTTTCCCCGTGCATCGCATAATGCCAACGGTGGTGGGGCCACTCCAGTAATGGCCCATGAATGACTTTAATGCATGGGGTAGAAACTGCCAATTCACTCCTCCCACCATGCCATTACCCTTAGCCACCTATATTGCATGCATCGCGCGGGTGATAACCCACAAGTGTAGGGGATCGGAATAGTTTTCGAGAGTAAAGTATTCAACCAAATTTATTGATTCGACACAAGGGGAGCCAAAGAATACTCTTAAGTATTAGCAGCTGAGTTGTCAATTCAACCACACCTGGAAACTTAGTATATGCAGCAAGATAGTTTAGTAGCAAAATAATATGATAGTGGTGGTAGCAACAATAAAAGTAACGATAGTGTTTTTGTAGTTTTTGTGATAGTAGCAGCGAAAAAGTAAATAAGAAACAAGCAATATATGAAAAGCTCTTAGGCATTGGATCGGTGATGGGAAATTATGTCAGATGCAATTCATCATGTAGAAGTTATAACATAAGGTGACACAGAACTAGCTCCAGTTCATCAATGTCATGTAGGCATGTATTCTGAATATAGTCATACATGCTTATGTAAAAGAACTTGCATGACATGTTTTGTCCTACCCTCCCGTGGCAGCGGGGTCCTATTGGAAACTAAGCGATATTAAGGCTTCCTTTTAATAGAGTACCGGACCAAAGCATTAAGACATAGTGAATACATGAACTCCTCAAACTTTGGTCATCATCGGGAGTGATCCCGATTATTGTCACTTCGGGGTTGCCGGATGATAACACATAGTAGGTGACTATAGAATTGCAAGATAGGATCAAGAACACACATATATTCATGAAAACATAATAGGTTCAGATCTGAAATCATGGCACTCGGGCCCTAGTGACAAGCATTAAGCATAGCAAAGTCATAGCAACATCAATCTCAGAACATAGTGGATACTAGGGATCAAACCCTAACAAAACTAACTCGATTACATGATAGATCCCATCCAACCCATCACCGTCCAGCAAGCTTACGATGGAATTACTCACGCACGGCGGTGAGCATCATGGAATTGGTGGAGCACCAGGGGGGCCACGAGGAAGGGGGGCGCGCCCTAGGGGGGCGCGCCCCGCACCCTCGTGGACAGGGTGTGGCCCCCTGGTCTGGATCTTCTTGCAGATATTTTTTATATTTTCCAAAATAAATACGGAGAACTTTTTATTTCTGCATAAAAACAACACCATGGCAATTCTGCTGAAAACAACATCAGTCCAGGTTAGTTCCATTCAAATCATGCAAGTTAGGGTCCATAACAAGGGCAAAAGTGTTTGGAGAAGTAGATACATTGGAGACGTATCAACTCCCCCAAGCTTAAACCTTTGCTTGTCCTTAAGCAATTCAGTTGATAAACTGAAAGTGGTAAAGAAAAACTTTGACAAACTTTGTTTGCTCTTGTTGTTGTAAATATGTAAGCCACCACTCAGGTTTTCAACAAGATCATGAACTAACCACATTCACAATAACTTTCAGGTCTCAAGTCTACTCATATCAATAGCATAATCAACTAGCGAGCAATAATAATAAACCTCAGATGACAACACTTTCTCAAAACAATCATGATATGATATAACAAGTTGGTGTGTCGCTAGCCCTTTCTGAGACCGCAAAACATAAATGCAGAGCACCTTCAAAGATCAAGGACTGACAAGACATTGTAATTCATGGTAAAAGAGATTCAGTCATGATCATACTCAATGCAAATTAATAGTAATACATACAACGACAGAGGTGCTCTCCTACTTGTTCTCTTTGATAAGAGGATAGGCCCTTCGCAGAGGGAAGCGGGGATTTGTAGAGGTGCCAGAGCTCGATTTCTAAATAGAGATGAATAACATTTTGAGCGGTATACTTTCATTGTCAACATAACAACCAAGGATCTCGATATCTTCCATGCTACACACATTATAGGTGGTTCCCAAACAGAATGGTAAAGTTTATACTCCCCCAACCACCAACAAGCACACTCCACGACTAGCCCGAAACAACGGGTACCGTCCAAACCAGTAACAAACCTGGGGGAGTTTTGTTTAATTATTATGATTTTGATCATGGGACTGGGCATCCCGGTTACCAGCCATTTTCTCGTGAATGACGAGCGGAGTCCACTCATCGTGAGAATAATCCACCTAGCATGGAAGATAAAGACAACCCTAGTTGATACATGAGCTGTTCGAGCATACAAAACAGAATTTCTTTTGAAGGTTTAGAGTTTGGCACATATAAATTTACTTGGAATGGCAGGTAAATACCGCATATAGGAAGGTATGGTGGACTCATGTGGAATAACTTTGGGGTTTATGGAAGTGGATGTACAAGCAGTATTCCCGCTTAGTACAGGTGAAGGCTAGAAAGAGACTGGGAAGCGACCAGCTAGAGAGCAACAACGGTCATGAACATGCATTAAAATTAATCAACAATTAATGCAAGCATGAGTAGGATATAAATCACCATGAACATAAATATCGGGGAGGCTATGTTGATTTGTTTCAACTACATGCATGAACATGTGCCAAGTTAGACCACTTGAATCGTTCAAAGGAGGATACTACCCCATCATACCACATCACAACCATTTCAATATCATGTTGGCATGCAAGATAGACCATTATAAACTCTCAGCTAATTAAGCATGGCATAAGTAGCTATGATCTCTAATTGTCATTGAAATCATGCTTCATTCATAACAAGCTGAATCAGGAACGATGAACTATCATATTTACAAAACAAGAAATGTCGGGTTCATACCAGCTTTTCTCATCTCAATTAGTTCATCATATATCATCCTTATTGCCTTTCACTCGCACGACTGAACGGTGTGCATAATAATAATAGTGCACGTGCATTGGACCAAACTGGAATCTGCAGACATTTAATACAAGGGAGAAGACAAGGTAATATGGCTCAAGGTTAAATCAACAATAAAGCATATGAGAGCCACTAAGCAATTTCAATCATGGTCTTCTACTCTTAACCCCAAAAGAAAAGAAAAGAACTATTTACACGGGAAAGCTCCCAACAAGCAAAAGAAGAACGGGAAATCTTTTTGGGTTTTATTTTTAATTACTACCACTACAAGCAAGAAAAATAAACTAGCTAGAAGCTACAACTAATATATTTTTTGTTTTTCTTAAGGTTTTTCTAGCACACGAGAAAAAGACTAAGAAAAAGAAACTGAAACTAAACATGGAAGGTACAATGAAAGAGTGTGAGCACCGATGACTAGAATAAGTGTGAACATGAGTGCAAAGTCGGTGAGAAACACGTACTCCCCCAAGCTTAGGCATTTGCCCTAAGTTTTTATATGGCCAGTATTGGCCTGACGGATATCCAAAGCCGTAGTTGGGGTTGTACCAAGATACAGCAGCCACTGCATGTTGAGCTGCAGCTCGAAGGCGGGCTGCCTCTGTCATGTTATAATAAGCATTTGCCTCCTCCATAGTTATAGTGTATCTTCCTTTTGCCTAAAAGTCAAACAAAGTAGGGGTAGGAAGAACAATGGGGATGGCATGCTTCCTGTTAAAGATTAATCGACATTTGAGGGTTTGATCATCCCTCTCTATAAACCGATGACTAGTCATAGCATGGCAATCATTATGGTGTAGCCTATGGGCAACAATGGCTCCCAAGTTATATTGTTTATCACCTAGTACAACACTCCTGAGAACACTAAGATCTGGGACACACATGTGACAAGCCACATATTTACCTTTTATGCATCTACCAATAAAGAGAGCAAAGTAATGAATAGCAAGAAAATTGATGCTCCCTATGGTGGCCTGTGTGATTTCTCTAGATTTCCCCACTGTGATACTAGCAAGGAATTCTCTAAATTCAGATTTGCGACGATCACCCATACCGCCCCACTGTGGGAGCTTACAAGCATCATTGAAATCCTCTATGTCCATGGTATAGGATTTATCATACAGGTCAAACAATACAGTGTGAGAATTACGTGAAGATGAAAATGTAAACCTTCTCACAAAGCTATCAGTTAAGCCACGGTATTGAGGGCACTTATCTTGTATGAAGCCCTCGAGGTCAGCGTTACGCACATATGCGTAAAATTCATCCTTGATGCCAACCTGATCCATAAAGTCATATGACGGCCATTCACAAGGCCGTACGTTAGCATCCCACGGTCGTTCGTCGTCCGGCTCACGGAATGCGAGCCTCGGTTCTTGCTTCCTTGAAGAGCCACCTTGGAAGTTTTTCCTATGCATTTTTTTGAAATTTTCTAAAAAAATTAGTAACTCAAAATAAAAGTTAACCAAACTAAACAAGATTGATAGCAACAACTCATACTAGTGCCTAGAGACGATATCATGCATTAGAACTACTTGGGACCAAGAAAATTTGACATGCAAGCTCAAGAACAAGGTCACCACAGCAGCATAAATTTGCAATAAATAGAGCACTAGAACAAAAACTAATTGGACCAATGGAGGAGTCACATACCAAGGAACAATCTCCCCAAACAGTTTGGTGAATGGTGCTTTGAGCAAGGAGATCGAAAATGGTAGCAAAATGAGCTAGAACTCAGGTTTGAGCTGGTTGGTGATTTTTTCGGAGGAAGAAGAAGAGTGTGGGTGCAGGAATAAGTGGAGGGGGGCCATGTGGGGCCCACGAGGCAAGGGGTGCGCCCTGGACCCTCGTGGCCAGGTGCCGGCTCACCTCGCTGTGTGTTCTGTGCCATATTTCCTCAAATATTCTAGAAAAAATCATATTTCATTTTCATGGCATTTGGAGAACTTTTATTTTCGGGGTATTTTTTTATTGCACGGATAAGTCTGGAACCAGATAGAATATACTATTTTTTTTATATTTATCGTAATTGACAGAAAGTAAAAGGAGGGTACAAAATGTGGTGCTATCTAGATTCACCTATCCCATGGTCATCAAAAGGAATCCATTAACAAGGTTTATCAAGTCTTGTTAATAAACTCTTTCCGAGTGGCATGAAACCGGAGAATTTTCGAATAACACTAATTTACCTCAATGGTGATATGTATGTACCCAACAATAAGAATGTCATATGTCTTCTTGATAGTAGGAAGAGGAAATTCAAAACCTCCAATAGTGATAGTTGAGATTTTTCTAATATAATTGATACTGTGGACCTGAGGTTGTTTCCTCAAAAAGTGTACCGTATGCTCATTACCATTGACATGAAAAGTGAAATTGCCTTTGTTGCAATCAATAACAGCCCTGCAGTATTCAAAAATGGTCTACCAAGGATAATAGACATGCTATCGTCCTCGGGAATATCAAGTATAACAAAGTTCGTTAGAATAGTAACATTTGCAACTACAACATGCACATCCTCACAAATACCGACAGGTATAGCAGTTGATTTATCAGCCATTTACAAAGATGTTTCAGTAGGTGTCAACTTACTCAAGTCAAGTCTACGATATAAAGAGAGAGGCATAACACTAACACCGGCTCCAAGATCACATAAAGCAGTTTTAACATAGTTTTTCTTAATGGAGCAAGGTATAGTAGGTACTCCTGGATCTCCCAGTTTCTTAGGTATTCCACCCTTAAAAGTGTAATTGGCAAGCATGGTGGAAATTTCTACTTAAGGTATCATTCTTTTGTTGGTAATAATATCTTTCATATACTTAGTATAAGGATTTGTTTTAAGCACATCAGTCAAACGCGTACGCAAAAAGATAGGTCTAATCATTTCAGCGAAGCGCTCAAAATCCTCGTCATCTTTTTTCTTGGATCGTTTTGGAGGAAAAGACATGCGTTTCTGAACCCATGGTTCTCTTTCCCTACCGTGCTTCCTCGCAACAAAGTATCTCTTATCATAACGTTGATTCTTTGATTGTGGGTTATCAAGATCAATAGCAGGTTCAATATCTACATCATTATCATTGCTAGGTTGAGCATCATCATGAAAATCATCATTAACATTATCACTAGGTTCATGTTCATTACCAAATTGTGTCTCAGCATCAGAAACAAATATATCATTTGGATTCTCAGGTGTGTCAGCTACAGGTTCACTAGAAGCATGCAAAGCTCTATCATTTTTCCTTTTCTTCTTCTAGAAGAACTAGGTGCATCTAAATTAGCTCTCTGAGAATCTTGCTCAATTCTCTTAGGGTGGCCTTCAGGATACAGAGGTTCCTTAGTCATTCTGCCACCTCTAGTCACAACTCTAATGGCATTATCATTATTCTTACCATTTAATTCATTGAGCAAATCATTCTGATCCTTAAGTACTTTTTCTACTTGAGTGGTGACCATAGAAGCATGTATACTAATAAGTTTTAGTTCACCTTTAGCTCTAGATAGATAATCACTCAAGCGTTCAATCATATATGCATTGTGTTGCAATTGGCTACCAACATAAGCATTGAAGTTTTCTTGTTTCACAATGAAATTGTCAAACTCATCCAAGCATTGGGTAGTAGACTAATAACGAGGAATATCACCTTCACCAAATCTATAAAGAGAATTTACCTTTCCTACCTGTGTCGGGTTATCAAGACCATGTATTTCTTCAATAGGTGGTAAATTCTTAACATCTCCAGCATTAATACCTTTTTCTTTCATAGATTTCTTTGCCTCTTGCATATCTTCAGGACTGAGAAATAGAACACCTCTTTTCTTCGGAGTTGGCTTAGGGGCTGGTTCAGGAAGTGTCCAATTATTTTCATTGGCCAGCATATTATTCAATAGTAATTCAGCTTGTTCAACTGTTCTTTCCCTGAAAACACAAGTAGCACAACTGTCCAGGTGGTCTCTGGAATCATCGGTTAGTCCATTATAAAAGACATCAAGTATATCATGCATCTCAAGAGGATGATCAGGAAAATCATTAAGTAGTTGGAGAAGCCTCCCCCAAGCTTGTGGGAGACTCTCTTCTTCAATTTGCACAAAGTTATATATTTCCCGTAAGGCAGCTTGTTTTTTATGAGCGGGAAAATATTTAGCAGAGAAATAATACATCATATCCCGGGGACTACGCACACAACCAGGATCAAGAGAATTAAACAAAGTCTTAGCATCACCCTTCAACGAGAAAGGAAACAACTTAAGGATATAGTAGTATCGAATATTTTCATCGTTGGTAAACAGGGTGGCTATATCATTCAACTTAGTATGATGTGCCACAACAGTTTCAGATTCATAGCCATGGAAAGGATTAGATTCAACCATAGTAATTAACTCAGGATTAACAGAGAATTCAGAATCCTTATCAATAACACATATAGGTGAAGTAGCAAAAGCAGGGTCATGTTTCATTCTGGCATTCAAGGACTTTTCTTTCAGCTTAGCTAATAATTTCTTAAGATCATATCTATCGTTGCAAGCAAGAAAGTCTCTAGCAGTTTCTTCATCCATAACATAACCCTCAGTCACAACAGGCAATTCATATCTATTGGGAGAATCTTCATCATCACTTTCATAAATTTCATCAGTTTCAATATTTGCATTCTCCCTAAATCTAGCAATTTGTTCATCTAGAAATTCACCTAGTGGCACAGTATTATCAAGCATAGAAGTAGTTTCGTCATACATAGCAGAAGTTGCATCATCAAGAACATACGACATATCAGATTCAATAGCATGAGTAGGTGTCGCAAATTTACCCATAACAGAATGAGAATGAAGTGCAGAGCTAGATGGCAGTTCCTTACCTCCCCTCGTAGTTGAGGGTAAGATCTTGGTTTTTGAGTCCTTCAAATTCTTCATAGTGATCAACATATATAAATCCCAAGTGACTTATAGAATAGAGCTATGCTCCCGACAACGGCGCTAGAAAATAGTCTTGATAACCCACAAGTGTAGGGGATCGCAACAGTTTTCGAGGGTAAAGTATCCAACTCAAATTTATTGATTTGACACAAGGGGAGCCAAAGAATACTTTTAAGTATTAGAAGCTGAGTTGTGAATTCAACCACACCTGGAAACTTAGTATCTGCAGCAAGATAGTTTAGTAGGAAAGTAATATGATAGTGGCGGTAGCAACAATAAAAGTAACGATAGTGTTTTTGTAGTTTTTGTGATAGTAGCAGTGGAAAAGTAAATAAGCAACAAGCAAAATATGAAAAGCTCGTAGGCATTGGATCGGTGATGGGAAATTATGTCGGATGCAATTCATCATGTAGAAGTTATAACCTAGGGTGGCACAGAACTAGCTCCAGTTCATCAATGTAATGTAGGCATGTATTCCGAATATAGTCATACGTGCTTATGGAAAAGAACTTGCATGACATCTTTTGTCCTACCCTCCCATGGAAGCGGGGTCCTATTGGAAACTAAGGGATATTAAGTCCTCCTTTTAATAGAGTACTGGATCAAAGCATTAACACATAGTGAATACATGAACTCCTCAAATTATTGTAACTTCAGGGTTGCCGGATCATAACATATAGTAGGTGACTATAGACTTGCAAGATAGGATCAAGAACACACATAAATTCATGAAAACAAAATAGGTTCAGATCTGAAATCATGGCACTCAGGCCCTAGTGACAAGCATTAAGCATAGCAAAGTCATAGCAACGTCAATCTCAGAACATAGTAGATACTAGGGATCAAACCCTAACAAAACTAACTCGATTACATGATAGATCCCATCCAACCCAACACCGTCCAGCAAGCCTACGATGGAATTACTCACGCACGGCGGTGAGCATCATGGAATTGGTGATGGAGGAAGGTTGATGATGACGATGGTGATGATCTCCACTCTCCGGAGCCCCGAAAGGACTCCAGATCAGCCCTCCCGAGAGAGATTAGGGCTTGGCGGCGGCTTCGTCTCGTAAAACGCGATAATTCTTTCTACTTGATTTTTTCTCCCCGAAAGTGAATATATAGGATCAGTGTCAGGACCCCGATCCTAAGTCACACAGGTCTAGTCTGTAACACATCATATCACTTTGTGGCCTCACGCACGGTATTCCCACGGGTGCCACCTTACCTGGCCCGGGACCGTTTGCGCATTTTGGCACACGTATATGATAGTGTCGGTAGCATCCATATGACAGAGAACCCGGGCCGACATGACAAGTTATAAACCAAAAGTGGCGCTAAATTACAGAGACAGGCATACATGACCCAGCAACGAACGTGTCAGTCATCAACGTATGAACCCAAGTCGTAGCAAGCTACAAGGACTTAAAGGAACAACGCGTGACATTTCCCCTAAGGGACAGACACAGGAACGAAGAAGGACACATGCCGGCCAGCCTAAGTGTTCCGGAGCAGTAGCAAGCTACCAAGGCTCAGTGGAAGCACTAGGAGACATTTCCCTGAAAGATAGGCTACCAAGGGTAAACAACTAGGTGTCGGATCCCACATATAGAAATACACATTACACGTACGCATAACATGCAAGTATGTGTTGTACAACATGGCATCACAACATATCTCAACAACTCATATAGATAAGGGCCCAGAAGAGCCATCATAAAATTTATTACAAACAGAGGTCACATGACCCAACATGCAGAGCATACAGGCAACGGAAGCATAACATGTCTGAGTACAGACAACTACAAATGAAAAAGGCTGAGAAGCCTGACTATCTACAAGACCCTCCCAAGGGTACATGATCGTAGCTGAGGTAACAAGCTAAACGTCGAAGTCCACGGGGAACCACTAGCGAGACTGAAGTCTCTCTGCAAAAACATAATTAAGCAAACGTGAGTACAAAGGTACTCAACAAGACTTACATCAGAACTAGCTACATATGCATCAGTATCAACAAAGGGGTGGTGGTGTTTGACTGCAGCAAGCCAGCTTTGACTCGGTGGCTATCCTGAACTACGACCGCAAGTAACCCTTTTGAGGTGGCGCACACGAGTCGACATATTCACCAATCAATACACCACTATGGATCCGCTCCCGTCTCCCTACGAGAAGGCCATCCATAGCACTCATGCTCATCTTGCGTGTTTTAGAGTATCCACTTTCACTTGTCTATGAACTGTAATAGGCAACCCAGAAGTCCATTTCCGCGGACACGGCTAATCGAATAGATTATATATAACCCTGCAGGGGTGTACTTCTTCACACACGCTCTCGCCATTTACCGCCATGTACACGTCATGTATCTCGGCAACCTTCAAGCGGAAGCCTGGCGAGGGTGTCGGCCACGACCTGACTAACCACACATGTCTCTCGTCCAGGTTTATCGCCTATTTGGGTTCCATCCGTGGGGAGATCCGGCCGGGGTGTCACTCACGGCCCCAAACGATACGTACAGGGTTCCCGCGTCACCAAACGGGCGACCGGTACACGGTGCCACGTACCTGCCGCGTCACAGCCCACCCCGAGGGTCAGCGCTTTGCACGACCTCCAGTAACTACAAACACCAGAAACTAGTTGCAACTCCTGGACGGAGATCATGTTGATTAATAAGTCAAGAGAGTCAATTAAGGATCCCAATGTGTGGTAGTAGCTGTTTCATGGATCACAAACACAGAACTCAGTTCCTGAGGACGGCTGAAATGAGACAACCCACCATGTACTCCTACATGGCCTCTCATCGCTACCTTTACCAAACCATGTTCACACACTTAGCTTACACACAGTAGGACATGTTCACCACATTCCAATTCATCCCCGATGAATTAGACCTGACACAACTCAAAGCAATAGCAAGCATGACATACAAGCATGGATGAGTAGGCACAACATGGCTCAAACAACTCCTACTCATGCTAGTGGGTTTCAAATATTTAATGTGGCAATGACAGGTCATGCAGAGGAAAGGGGTTCAGCTACCACAGCAAAAAGCAGTTCAAAACGTTGTTGTCCTAATGCAGTAAAAGAGAGCAGGAGCAAAAGAGTGGGATTGTATCGGGATGCTCAATGGAGGCGATGACATGAAGGCGATGCAGAGCTTCCGGCGAGGCGTGGCTCAGCGAGGAGGAAGAGGGCAACATCGCGGAGCTCGTGGGCAAAAAGGAGGGACGAGGGGGTAGCTGTGGCCGCGGTGGTGCTCGCCGGCGCGGCCGTGGTGGCTTCGGCCAAGGCGAGAAGGAGCAAGCGAGCTAGGGGGAGATTGAGTGAGGGGGAGGGAGCGGTCGAGGGTGGTGCGTGGCGTCCTCTAGGTGCTTCGGGGCGGCGAGGAGGCAGGCAGGCAAGGTGGAGGTGGCCGGCGCACGGTGGCCACGCGCCCTCCGTCCTTCTGGCAAGAGGAGGAGGATGACTGGCAGGGGAGGCCCAGGTAGGCTGGGCCGCCAGCTGGGCCGCAGGTAAGGCTAGGTAGTCCTTCTCCCTTTTTCTTTTTTTAATTCTGTTTATGTTTTCTATTTTTGATATTTGTTTTGGCTTTAGTAAAAATGCCAGAGCATTTCCAAAAATCATAAAACTAAGCATGGCTACTGTTTAGAGTAAATCCAACAGTAAACATTTTAGTTTATGATTATTTGAGCATTTAAAATAATATATAAAATTTAAATGCCCAAATGCAAATAAGATATGATTTAATTCAAAAATCCAGAATGGTCCTAGAAATATGTGCACCATTTTTGGCAGAGGCTTTTAATCAATCCAAAAATGATGAACTTTTCCAAAGGGCATTTTGGATTCATTGAAAAAGATTTTATTCTTGACCTTAGTTGAATTCATTTAGTGCTAGGGTTTGGACATCCCCATTTCCAGTTTCTGAGAAATTTAAACATGATGCACATGAAGACCAAGCAAGGCAGGCAAGGGCTGGTCTAGGGCTGTGACAAGTCACCCCCACTAAACAAGAATCTCGTCCCGAGATTCAAGCGTGGGGTAAGAAATCAGAGGGGACACTAACTAACACAATCTTCATGATCCAAGTGCCCTTCATATGAATGTTGATTGCTTGCATCATGTTGATCCTGGCATCCTTGCTTTCGAGATCTTTGTCCATCTAGATGATAACGGAGACAAAATCTATAGGAATCGATCTTCCCGAAGATCGAGGAACTCAAGATCAACTCAAGGAGTGAGACAATGAAACATCTCTTGAGATGAGACTCGGAACACACATCCAGAAGGATGGAATAAAACAACGGAGAATATTTACTTGGCAGGCAAAATTCCACACCCAATAAATTGGTGATCGATGTCACCAGACGGGGCACCTTGGAGAAGGTGACTCGTAGAGTTATTCCCTTAAGTGGCAAAAAGAATTACTTTTGATATAGAGATCATTAAAACTATCTATACCAGCCGGAGGCAAATCACATCCGATCGTTTGACGGAGTTCGAAAGAATGACATTCTCGGCCAGAATGGATGGTGTTGTCTACCTTGTTGAAGACAACACAAGGGATGATTTTGGTTATCATCGGAAATGGGTGGGACCCATGGCAAGTCCACTTCTGGAAATAATCCTAAACAGCAGTGGCGGAGAATGGTAACCCATGGAAAATTGGCACAATGGTGGTGCAAGCTAGGAACAAAATACAAATTTTGGGAATGATTCTGGTAACTGGGGTGAATCCCAACAGTAGAGAGAAAATCTACTCCTGAGGGGTTATAGCATAGCCAAGAACACTGGGAGCAATCCCGGTTAGTGCCAGTGATAACACCTAGTGCTTGTGCATGCTCCCAAGAACTTGAGCATTCCCATATTCATCAAGGTTTCACCAATATCCGTGTCAAGGATCCTGGTAACACAACATACGACCATGATGAATAGCGATGGACGATGCAGATGCAAAGGAAGATAACACTTTCTCAGATTTCACCTTAGTGGTGTCAAGGGCAGAATCTGGATGATCGACCGAGAGACATTTAGCACTCAGCTTCTAATGTTCTCCTTGATGTGCTAGCGCAACCCATTTATTAAAATGGTTTTTTTGTACCTAGAACGTCAAGTAAAAGGTCGGACTTCAGGAGCACCAAAAATCCATAAGAAACAACTAGGGGGTAAATCCTACGAAATCCTTATGGGGAGGTGGCCAACTTCTTCAATCAAGATACTACAACAATAGGTCTTCCGGCTGGGTGTGTTGGCCACAACATCCACTTTACCGGTTATCGAGAAACCAAATTATAGTTCTTGGGAAATGCTCCAACCATCATATCTGCCTGAGATTCAGTTCTGGTTGGTGTCAGGACATTCTAGACTCATCGAGTCTAGAAAGAAAAATGAAAGTTTGCAACACAAATCGACGAGACGGCGTTGCGAGATTCTCGAGAATGAACTACAAATAGTAAGCTCCAAAACATGAGCTGGTTCTGCGACAAACATGTGAACACGTTGTCCAAGGCAAGCATGACCACCTAGTAGTCTTATGATAAAACACTACCGAGTTCTGGTTGGGAACCATCGTCTAGGATATCGAAGTCCTTACATAAGTCATATGATTAGCTCTTATGATGGAACTTCTTCTCCTTGAACAAATCAATCAGTGGCTTGGTGTGCTAGGGATACATATGGAATGAAGATGATCAGTCTATCAGACCATGGAATACTTCGCACGTATGCATGACTGAATTGGGATGATTCCTGGGAAGTAAAACAAGCTTTCTCAAATTCACGGCGGCAACTTACATCAAGTACTCGTGAATTAGGGGAAGCCACTTCTTACATTAAGACATCTACTTCATGAGCTAACACAAAGATGATGCTTACAAAAGTTTCCAGTGTTAACTTAAATGTTCAACATGAATCATGGAGAGGATAACCATGTCGCCAATGGGCTCGACAACAATTCATCGAGGCTTCCATAAAAATGGAATTCCATAACTATGTGAACAAGGTGATAACATTGGTCAGACTAATAGATGTAATGAGGTATGCTCGAGGGACACCCACGAGTAAGGCAACATTACGAATACCATTGGTTCTGATTTGACTTGACGATAGCCCACACTCAAATCAAAGTTTGGACAAGACAACAGATCCAACAATTGTTCACGAGGATCAATCGATGAAGATATCATCTATCTTCAACACACTCAAATATATCATCTATCTTCCAACTCTCCAAGTTATTGTTTAGCTTAACCAATTAGCTCAGGGGGTAACCGACACAGATTCTTGGGGAATGGCTGGTTTACAGAGAAACCAGCTTGATCACGAGCTCAATGCATTGGTCAGGGAACAACCTGGTGATACTTCCGGGAACATAACCGGAAAATCATGAACCACCGATATGTTACTATGCTCGGGAACAATCTTGCTATTCAGGCAAGACGATATGATCAAAAGAGCGAGAGATTGACACAATCCTAACTCATTGATCGATGAGTGCACCAGGAAAGATGGACTAGTAGCACGATCAACCTTAGGGTGATGATTCAATAATCAACTCGCTAAAAATGAAATTGTTGTCCTTTAACTACCAAGCAACGAAGTTGCTAGGAGTATTGATTTCACACATCACAATTCACTAGTCAGCATTCCGGTTACAATAACATGCAACCCAAGGAATGAACAATGATAGCAAGAAGTATTACTGCATCAAGAATTCATAGGAGGTGGAATTTCCATGACATTCTTGACATAGAGATGGTAATGCTCCAAGATAGAACAGATTAGATGCTGGATTAGCATTCTTCACCTGCGAGGTACAACTTCTTTGACCCAATCCTGAATATGGATAAGGTACTGGAGTTTGTTTCTCCTAGTCATTCCAGAATAGAATGGCTTGACAGACCACAAGAGTAATAGGCATCGATGAACGAGTGCACAACTACTCCTGACTACCAATTAATAGACGAGGGTCACAATACAACTAAAAGGGGCAACTCAAAGGAACATATATCTTTTTGAGTTGTGGATGCATAGATTAGCATGTCGAACTAGTTCAACATGTTTCTTCCAGATAACCTATGCAGAAAGGTAGAATTGACAGAGTCACAATATGAATGGAGTACTACTCAAGAGCACTCTGGTTGTGATCTTTTGGTTCAGGAGAACTTCAGCCATGATGGTTCATGGTATTGGAAGAATGATAACCACAGACCTCGAAGACTATCACAAAGTTACTAATATCCTAAAGGAACGAGCAAACACTACCAACATGAAGTAGGTAGAATGAGTCTTGGGTTCAAGAACCCAGGAATAGAATGCCTACCAACTAAATGGCATCATGGGATGCTTTCGAGAATAATGGCCAGAATCTTCACACTGAGAATATAAAGCATTGCCGCATTACTGGGTGATCCTCGAAGACACCTAGGGTCATAATAATAACTCCAACACATGTGTCGAGGTAACGAAGTACCTCCACACACCGACTAGTGTGATTAATCTGGCCTAAAAGTACATTAAGAACAGGTAGGAATGTTTTGCAAATGCATCAGATTGTTTAGAGACCTGGGATGACTCGGACAGCATAACGGCTGTAAATGCTCGAAAACACTTTTGAGATCCAAGCAAAAAGGGTAGCATATCCAATTAACATCATAATGTCAAGGTTCTGAGACCAACAGTTGAACAAACGGAAGTAGTAGAAACTAAACTAAGGGTTGAATCCACAATTAATGTGACCCTGATAAATAGAATGAGAATCCTAGTTCTTAATCCCCGTAGAAAGAAGAAGGTGACTCAGATCAGAAGGTCATAGGGTAAAGGAGTAAAAAGAGCCTTACGTTCCCTTCCACAAACAATTCCCTTACATAACTAAAGAATTTCTAGACACGACTTCGACCAGTTTGGCTTACTAATCCTACAGGCAGTCAGGCTCTGATACCAAAGCTGTCAGGACCCCGATCCTAAGTCACACAGGTCTAGCCTGTAACACATCATATCACTTTGCGGCCTCACGCACGGTATCCCCACGGGTGCCACCTTACCTGGCCCGGGACCGTTTGCGCATTTTGGCACACGTGTATGATAGTGTCGCTAGCAACCATATGACAGAGAACCCGGGCCGACATGACTAGTTATAAACCAAAAGTGGCGCTAAATTACAGAGACAGGCATACATAACCCAGCAACGAACGTGTCGATCATCAACGTATGAACCCAAGTCGTAGCAAGCTACAAGGACTTAAAGGAACAACGCGTGACATTTCCCCTAAGCGACAGACACAGGAACGAAGAAGGACACATGCCGGCCAGCTTAAGTGTTCCGGAGTAGTAGCAAGCTACCAAGTCTCAGTGGAAGCACTAGGAGACATTTCCCTGTAAGATAGGCTACCAAGGGTAAATAACTAGGTGTCGGATCCCACACATAGCAATACACATTACACGTACGCATAACATGCAAGTATGTGTTGTACAACATGGCATCACAACATACCTCAACAACTCATATAGATAAGGGCCTAGAAGAGCCATCACAACATTTATTACAAACAGAGGTCACATGACCCAACATGCAGAGCATACATGCAACGGAAGCATAACATGTCTGAGTACAGACAACTACAAATGAAAAAGGCTGAGAAGCGTGACTATCTACAAGACCCTCCCAAGGGTACAAGATCGTAGCTGAGGTAACAAGCTAAACGTCGAAGTCCACGCGGAACCACTAGCGAGACTGAAGTCTCTCTGCAAAAACATAATTAAGCAAACATGAGTACAAAGGTACTCAGCAAGACTTACATCAGAACTAGCTACATATTCACCAATCAATACACCACTATGGATCCGCTCTGTCTCCCTACGAGAAGGCCATCCATAGCACTCACGCTTATCTTCCGTGTTTTAGAGTATCCACTTTCACTTGTCTATGAACTGTAATAGGCAACCCAGAAGTCCATTTCCGCGGACACGGCTATTCGAATAGATTATATATAACCCTGCAGGGGTGTACTTGTTCACACACGCTCTCGCCACTTACCGCCATGTACACGTCATGTATCTTGGCAACCTTCAAGCGGAAGCCTGGCGAGGGTGTCGGTCACGACCTGACTACCCACACAAGTCTATCGTCCAGGTTTATCGCCTATTTGGGTTCCATCCGTGGGGAGATCCGGCCGGGGTGTCGCTCACGGCCCCAAACGATGTGTACAGGGTTCCCGCGTCACCAAATGGGCGACCGGTAAACCGTGCCACGTACTTGCCGCATCACAGCCCACCCCGAGGGTCAGCGCTGCGCACGACCTCCAGTAACTACAAACACCAGAAACTAGTTGCAACTCTTGGACAGAGATCATATTGATTAATAAGTCGAGATAGTCAATTAAGGATCCCAATGTGTGGTAGTAGCTGTTTCATGGATCACAAACACAGAACTCAGTTCCTGAGGACGGCTGAAATGAGACAACCCACCTTGTACTCCTACATGGCCTCTCATCGCTACTTTTACCAAATCGTGTTCACACACTTAGCTTACACACAGTAGGACATGTTCACCACATTCCAATTCATCCCCTATGAATCAGACCTGACACAACTCTAAGCAATAGCAAGCATGACATACAAGCATGGATGAGTAGGCACAACATGGCTCAAACAACTCCTACTCATGCTAGTGGGTTTCAACTATTTAATGTGGCAATGACAGGTCATGTAGAGGAAAGGGGTTCAGCTACCGCAGCAAAAAAGCAGTTCAAAATGTTGTTGTCCTAATGCAGTAAAAGAGAGCAGGAGTGAAAGAGTGGGATTGTATCAGGATGCTCAATGGAGGTTTGCTTGCCTGGCACTTCTGAAGATAGTAATAGTTCTTCATCGGTGTCATCGAACTCATCGTCGGAACATCGTCTACTGAGAGGGGACAAATACCGGCAACAGAGAAGGAACACAATCAATGCAATGCAACAATATGATGCATGAATGTGACATGGCAATATGATGTTTATTGAGCTAATGCAACTAGCAACACAATTAAATGAAGTTGGTTTGAACCCAAGGTTCAAATTCAAACTTCATATGTGATTATTCAAATGCCATTTATTCAAATTGTCCTAAACAGTGGTTGTAAGTTGTTCAAACATGCATGAAAATTCCATGAACAGATTCCTTGAATTTTTCTGATCATTTTTCATATATAAATTATTTTCATTGGAGTTATAGATTATTTTCTGTGATTTTTAGAAGTTTTGGATATTTTCTGAAATAAATAAATCATTTCTGATTTATTTAAAATTCCAGAAAACACTTATTGCGTCAGCATGACGTCACTGTGATGTCAGCGGTCAATAGCGGCTGGTCTAGGTCAAACCTGACCAGTGGGACCCGCTTGTCAATGGCTCTGCTAATTAACAGGGTTAATTGGCACTAACTAAATCCTAAACTATACATAGCCAGTGCATGGCCCACATGTGAGTGGCCCATCCAGCCTAACTAAGTTAGTTAACACTAATTAATTTAACACTAACTAAACAATGCGTGGGCCCACACGTAAGCCAGCCAGGGGGGGTCAAACCCCTGGTCAACTAGGCTAATCCCGCCGGCGGTTCGTCGCCGGCGAGGCCAGACGCGGCGGCGGTGTTCGGGTTTTGCCTACAGGCCGCGGTTTGAGCTGCGGTTGGGCTCTACGGCGAGCTGAGGCTCGGGCGCATCTAGTGGTGGCGGTGGCTGGAGCTAGGGTGGCCGGAGCTCGTCGGAAACAAGTTTGCGGCGGCGGCCGGAGTTCGGGCAGAGAGGGGAAAGCGGTTGCGGCGGCCTAGGAGACGCAGGGTTGGCACGTGCGGCATCTACGCGTTACGGCGAGCACGTTGGACGCATGCTCAGGACCAAATGGTCACCGGAGCATCATCGCCGATGAGCTCAGGCGGCGGCGCAGTCGGGCACGAGTGGCGCGGCAGCTTCGGTGTGCAAACGTAACGGGGAAGAGGGGTGGGGGGTTCGACGCAGGGACTCACGGCGGGCACACAGAGTAGAATGGCGGGCTCGGGGAGGCACTGACGACGGCGAATCGACGGCGGCGAGCTTCGGCATCCGAGGAGGAAGATGATGACATGAAGGCGATGCAGAGCTTCCGGCGAGGCGTGGCTCAGCGAGGAGGAAGAGGGCAACGTCGCGGAGCTCGTGGGCACAAAGGAGGGACGAAGGGGTAGCTGTGGCCGCGGTGGTGCTCGCCGGCGCGGCCGTGGTGGCTTCGGCCAAGGCGAGAAGGAGCAGGGGAGCGAGGGGGAGATTGAGTGAGGGGGAGGGAGCGGTCGAGGGTGGTGCGCGGCGTCCTCTAGGTGCTTCGGGGCGGCGAAGAGGCAGGCAGGCAAGGTGGAGGTGGCCGGCGCACGGTGGCCACGCGCCCTCCGTCCTTCTGGCAAGAGGAGGAGGATGACTGGCAGGGGAGGCCCAGGTGGGCTGGGCCGCCAGCTCGGCCACAGGTAAGGCCAGGTAGTTCTTCTCCCTTTTTCTTTTTTTAATTCTGTTTATGTTTTGTATTTTTGATATTTGTTTTGGCTTTAGTAAAAATGCCAGAGCATTTCCAAAAATCATAAAACTAAGCGTGGCTACTGTTTAGAGTAAATCCAACAGTAAACATTTTAGTTTATGATTATTCGAGCATTTAAAATAATATATAAAATTTAAATGCCCAAATGCAAATAAGATATGATTTAATTCAAAAACCCAAAATGGTCCTAGAAATATGTGCAACATTTTTGGCAGAGGTTTTTAATCAATCAAAAAATGATGAACTTTTCCAAAGGGCATTTTGGGTTCATTGAAAAAGATTTTATTCTTAACCTTAGTTGAATTCATTTAGTGCTAGGGTTTGGACATCCCCATTTCCAGTTTCTGAGAAATTTAAACATGATGCACATGAAGACCAACCAAGGCAGACAAGGGCTGGTCTAGGGCTGTGACAATCTGGGGATACGTTAGTGGAGCACCAGGGGGCCGACGAGGCAGGGGGCACACTCCCCACCCTCGTGGATAGGGTCTGGGCCCCCTGGTCTGGATCTTCTTGCAGATATTTTTTATATTTTCCAAAATAAATCTCCGTGGAGTTTCTGGTCATTCCGAGAACTTTTTATTTCTGCACAAAAACAACATCATGGCAATTCTGCTGAAAACAACGTCAGTCCGGGTTAGTTCCATTCAAATCATGCAAGTTAGAGTCCATAACAAGGGAAAAAGTGTTTGGAGAAGTAGATACGTTGGAGACGTATCAGTGGGGTAGGTAACGGAGGTGCGTGGCGTGGGAGAGCATCAAGGCGAGGGCCTGGTCATCTTGAATTGGCAGAGGAGGACAATGGTCGCCTGTTGAGGGAGAGGCTCCCCTCCTTGGCCTGCTTTTTAAAGTATGGATGGAGGAGGGCGGAGTCACCCATCCCCGCCTTCTTCCTCCTCTGTCTTCTGCTTTTGCTGGTTATGTCGAAGAGAAGGGCTTGGGGCCAGCCCCCGAGCTCTTGGATGGGGCTATTGTAGCCACACACTCGTGTTGGCGCTCGGGGAGTGAGCCTAGTCCTTGCTGTGGTGAATCTATCGATTCCTTCAAAGCTCAGCCGGGAGGCGGGGCTGGAGATTGTTGATAATCCTAGCACTGCCCTCCCAGAAGCCATGCGGCTGATGTCGACAAGAGGCGCGCCTTCCGGCTCACCGGGGTCGCGAGCATCGCGCCATGAGCCCCTTGTCCGTCTCGGTCACTCGTCGTCTTCCTGGGGAAGGCACCGGAGTGGAGTTTTTGTGCCTTTCGGGAGCGGCAGTGGTGAAGAGAAAGCGAGAGAGGGCGGACAAGGCAAATGGTGCGAGGTCGGGTCAGAGTATTGTGACCCCAACGTGTTTGTATCCTTCTGGGAACCTGCCGCCTTGTCTTTCCGCTCCCCTCCCTCCCTCCCCGGCACCATCATCACCAGCCTCCTAGGGTGATAGTCGGGGAGGGATGTTCTCTTGGCGCCTTTGCCTCCCCTCAAGTAGTCTTCCGACTGAGCTTTGGTGGATGACTCCACCGGTATTCAAGTTGGGGCTTGTTGCTGGCTCTGGAGGTGGCTATCAGAGGTCGTCGCCCCATCCCCGCGCACCTCCTTCGCAGGCTCGCCATTCCTGGTCCTATCAGGCTGAGCCAAGGGGTCCTGACTGGTCTGGAGTGGGCTCCTACTTGGGTGCTCCTTTTCTCATCTTTTCCTCCTTTCGCCGTAGTGCCTGAAGGAGGGGAAACGAATAGAGGGAATTACAGGGCACTTATCTTTTTTCAATCTTAAATCTCTAGGCACTTGCCAAACTCTAAATCAAATAATGTAATCTCTCGAGTCCATGTTTGTGTTCTGTAATGCTTGTACTTGTATCAGCATGTTAATGAAAACTATGAACCTTGCTGGGAACCCATGCATGTGTATGTCCATGCAGAGGTGAGGTACTGACTTAAAGTAAATAAACAAGTTTTCCTGGCAAGCTACCTTGTCGGCGCCCTTTTTATCCGCCGAAGAATCATATCTGTCGGGGAACAGACAAAGGGGCCAGCCCCCCGCCAACTATTTTTCTCCAAGGGCCACTACAACCATCCTAACCAAAGCAACGCTCGAGTCTGGGATGGGAGCACCCAGGCCTCAAGAGAGTGGCGAGGTTTTCTTATGCACAAGTTAAAGATTACAGAACACTAATGGAGAGGAGGTAGAACTTATCTGTATGGCTTGCAGGGGATCGCAGTGCCAGGCAATCTTCTCAACTCCTTGTCGAAGCCAAGTTCACGGCAGGAACCTGCAGCTTCATGTAGATGAGAATGAATGTAGGATGCAATCTGTCGGATTACGGGCTCCGCAAACCCAACGAAGTTCGAACACAGGGCGTCAACAAAGATCTCTCCCACTCACGTCTACCTAGCGCCACACCCTCGCCCGATGGTGAGATTCGAGAAAGCAACAAGTAAAAGTACACACGAGTTTACCCAGGTTCAGGCCACCTTGTGGTGTAAAACCCTATGTCCTAATTTAGTGGATTAGCCTCAGGAAGGCTTGAGTATGAACAAGTACAGTGGTTCTTGAGCTCAGGAAGAGAGCTCAAGAGGGTGAGGAGGCATGTATTCTTGCTCCTTGGAGGTGGGGTGTTTGAGGTGAGGTCTCTCTAGATCTGATCATCTTGCCTCCACAGTGGAGACTCTAGCTACTTACATAGGCGGTCAGGGTCCTCTTCCCCCAAAATGTTTAGGTGGGAAGGGATCCCACAACAGCCATTTTGAGCGGGAACACAAGGACGTTCCTATCCTAACAAAAGAGGTCTTCGCCTGCAAAGAGATCAGACGATGACGCGGTGGTGGGCTCGGTGGTGACATCCTCCCTGTCGTCCTTGCGGTCTTCGATCTTTTTGCACCAAAGGGGAAACCTTTGTCACGCACCTCGGGAACCTGCGCCTGCATTGCCTCCTTTGTACCAAAACGACAACTACGCTGCTGGCACGCGCTGGCACCCGCTGGCGCGGTACGTCACTGCTCGCGTCACTGCCTCCTCCTGAGGCAGGCTTGGCCTTGGATTCTCCGCCCCTCCGGAGCAACCTAGCTGAGGCTACTCCTGAGAGGGTCTTGGTGCCATTCTCCTCGCGAGGCCTAGCCCCCTCGCGATGGTCTTGAGCAGCTGGTCGATCAGCTGGGTCGTACCAGGCCATAGTAGGAGTGCGTCGCGGCCCGCAGGCAGGCAAGTCTGTGTACCCTGGTTCCCAGGACGCCGACAGTAGCCCCTGGGCCCAAGGCGCGTGCGGAGTTGGCTTCGGGGCGAAGCCTTAGTCGAGGATGAAGCGTTGCGGGCCCCAAAAGACTGCAGGCCAGGCTGGCGCGCGACGGTTGGATGGGACGTGGGCGACTCCCCTCCCCACGTAGTCTTGGTGACCGTGCGAGTTGACGTCTACCTAGCGCGGATGGCATGGTCATTATGGCCGTGCGCGAGTGGCTGGCGATTGATCTTCTCGGCCTATAAACCGGGGGTGAAGCGCCACCCCCGTTCACTTGACTGTTGCAGATCAAACCACAGCTCCTCTTTCTTCGTTGAGGGTTTTTCCATGGAGCCGATACGTAGGTTCTTGGCTACACAGAAAAGGAAGGCTCCGATGGTGGAGCCTGAGCAGCTACCGCAAGAAGAAGAGACGCCGCGACCCTCCAAGGGTGCCCCTGAGGCTGGCGGACGCCCGTACGTGGTGCACGCGGGTGCCACCGGGATTCCTGCCTCGCCTGGGTGCCCCGGCGACAGGCATGCGATGCGCGGGCGGCAGCGGCGGGGGCGGTGCGATCAGCCGACCGGAGAGGCGAGTGATTTCACGCCTCCCGTCACCGTCCCACACTTAAGATGATGTCCGCGAGTATGTCATGTGGGCGGAAGCCACTCCGCACTCTTGGATCCTCTTTCCCCCATTCTTGAAGGAGGTGCTCCCGGCTCGCGGACGGGTAACGATGCAGCTGCGTCACGAAGGGTGCCATCTTCCCCCTTCATACGCCGACGTGGAGGTGATCTCCTCTGGCTGGGTCTACATGAGCTGGGGTTGGGGCGTGGTGCGCTGCGCCTGCGGCCCTGCCGGGAGGCACATTCTTCATTTCACACTGGACGGGCTGGCCATGTTGACCTTCAAGGTCTTCGGGGCGGACGGCCGGCGGCTGGCATGGAGCGCGGAGGATGGGCCCGTCGGTGACAATCTCCCATGCTGCCAGGGCGATGAGGCTCGGGGAAAAGCGTTCGCCGTCGGCTTTGCCTCCCACTCCTCTAGCAGCAGCTATGCTTCTCCTGAGACAGCCTCGAGCTCTGACGAGAGCTACAAGCGGCCGAGTCACCGCTCTCGCCGCCGGAGGGGAGCAGCGTCCTCCAGCCGCCGTCACTGCTGAAGGAGCCCGGGCCGTGTCCCTCCAGAAGCAGCCTTCTTTTGCTTGTCCCTGCGAGGCAACCATGGATGGCCCCATGATGGCGTGTAAATCTTTTGCTATACTCTTGCTGTTATCCGATGTCATGAACTTATGTTCCTCATGAGATCCTTTGCTAGAGCAAGATTTTCTGTTTCCTCCATCCCCGCGGTAGCTTAGGGCCTTACGCCTGCGAGACCCAGTCCCTAGACACGCTTCAGCCATCGCTGGAATGCCAGGTCGAGATGCCGTGGTCAAGGCCATGAGGTGAGCGGCCCAGGGTCCGGTAAGAGCCCCCGAGGCGCGATGCTCGGGAGGTCCCCCTTGGAGTGCAGGTAGCGACCGCGGGAGCCGGCGAGAGGGGCCTTCGTGCTCCAGCGAATTCACAATTATGGTGGGTGGAGGCGTAGGTACGCAAGTGAATGAGTGCGTTGAATACTTATCTTAGTGCTCCCTTGCGATCGGGCGGCAGTGATGCTTGATCGCGCCCTGTCCTACCAAGTGCTGATGGCCGCGGGGCCGCGCCTGCCACGTTCCCCACGAGGCGAAACTCTACGCTCTCGGGACCCGCCCCCTGAGGTGCCTAGGCCGCCGCTGGTATGCCGGGCCGTGATGCCAGGCGCAAGGCCAGGGGGTGAGGGCTGAGGAGCCAGTTGGGGCCCTGAGGCGCGATGCTCAGGAGCTCCCCCTTCTATGCCCAAGTTGCCTTTGCGAGGGGGTGGTAGCATCCGCTCCTGAGGCCGCCGAGCATAGAGGGCGCGGCTGCGAAGGCCCTGGAGGAGATGGTCAAGGGGCTGGTGGAGGCGTTCCTCTGCATCGCTGCTGCGGCGGCCGAGGAGGCGGAGGCTGGTGATGGCGCGCTCGGTGATGCCTGACCTGTTCCCTATCAGGATGAGAGAAATGCAAGTGCCTCGGGGAGGCGTAAGGACTCGCTTGAATTTGGAGGACATGATGTTATTGTAATAACTAGACTTGAACTTGGTGATTTGCGTGCTTGCTTCCTTTCATGTTTGCTTAGGTGCTCTGCATCGGCAGGGCCAAACTCCGCACATACCTCAATGGCCATTGAGCCCGCTGGGTCAACGGGGTTATCGTAATAACTAGGCTCAAGGAATGAGGGGCTATGTGGCTAGTGAGGCCACTGGGTCGCAATGCCCAGGGGTCCCCCTTAATGCTCAAGCGATCCCGTTTGCATTCTACGTCGGCAGGGCCCAGCCCCGCGCATACCTCGACCGCCGTTGAGCACCGGGCTCAAGGAGTGAGGGGCTACGTGACTAGTGAGGCCCCTGGGTTGCGATGCCCAGGGGTCCCCCTTGACATACGAACGGCTCTCATGAGGGAGAACGAACACCATACCTTGCTCACGAGCCTTCGCCTAGGATGGGGGCGCGAGAAAGCTAGGTGTCTGGGCACCTAGTAGGGTGGCGCCTGCCAGGCATGACCTGAGCATAGCCCCCATGCCTAGCCGCCCTCGTGACACCTATCCAAGGAGAAGTTGTGAGCCTCAGGAGCTGAAAAGCTCCCTAAGGTTGGTGTGACCGCTGGGTGCCACTCTCAGTTGTTTATAACTAGCGCGTAGCATAGAGCTACCACACTTGCACGGAGTGTGGGCATAACCGCGCCTCGGTCGTAGCAGCCAGTGCGGAGCTTGGTGCTTCCACTGGTTCATGGGAAAAACCGCTCCTCGGTTGGCTCTGCCAGCGCGGAGTATCGTACTTCCACTGGACCGTGGGAGGGAGCCTCCCACCGGGAGAGATTTCGGGGCGTGTACAGCCCCGTCCTGACACATGGCTTGCACGGCAGGACAACCAATGTGTATATGGGCCCTCCTCAAGACGAGCTCAACAACTTTGAGGAAGTTCTCGTGAGCTTACGCATCACCCACGAGACCCTACCTTGAGGCGGGTTGCGCCTGAGTCTTCTTCTGTAAAATGAGAAAAGAGATGCGTTGTGTCGACCTGCACCGAGTGCATCTCTAGAGGGCATCGCATGAGAGGGCATCGCATGAGAAGGGCATCCCCAGAAGGTGACGTTAGCAGGACCGGCCCGTAAGACAGAGCTCAGCTGATGGATTTATCGACGCTGCAGGGACGGACCCGAGCACAGACGCCGTACCCAGTCATCTCATGCAACAGTTCAAAAGAAAGACAACCGGCGCATGATTCCCGCGTGAGCGAGGAACCTGCCATGGGCCCCCAATTACCCATCCACGATTAGCCCATGAGAGAAAAAGGCACCAAGGACCACGGGAGATGACGTCACGGGAATGGCTCGCGAGACTGAGCTCAGCCCTTGGATTTAGCGATGCTACAGGGACAGACCCGAGCACAGACGTCGTGCCAGTCCTTAATCATGGGGCAGTCGCGAGTGGGCTCGCAAGGGCTCATGACCTTGGTGGCGGTGAGGACGCCAAGCATATAGATAATGCAAGTATGGAGAAACAACTAGCCTTGATTTATGCGCAAAAGAGACAGCTTTGGGGATGAGCCCCCACCAGTTCGGGGATGATGTAGCCCGGGGGGCGTCGTCGTTTGAATACCTGAGACATCACCTGATACTTGTCATCGAAGAAGAGTTGGGGTAGCTGAAGATGTGAGTCGTGTGGGTCACTCCTGAGGATTGCCCGGGAGGCGGACCTGCCCCATCGGGAGTGTGGTGCCATCCGTGACTCCGTAGAATGGCCTGGTCGGGTGCAGCTGATCGTAGGGGACTTGGAGCATCTCGAAGGTCACGACGGAGAGTACGTTGAGCCCTGCTCCACCGTCGATGAGGGTTTTGGTCACGAGGACGTTGCTGATGGTCGGGGTGCAGAGCATCGGCAGAGTGCTTGGGGCTGCGGTGCACTTGAGCTGGTCCTTGGGGTCGAAGGCGATGGACTGCTTGGTCCACCAGAGGTTGCGCGTGGCGTCAGGCCTGGGGAGCACCGCGTTGACCTCACGAGCGAACTGTTTGAAGATGCGGTGGGAAGCTGATGTCTACTACATGCTTCTATTCCTGTAGACAGTGTTGGGCCTCCAAGAGCAGAGGTTTGTAGGACAGCAGCAAATTTCCCTTAAGTGAGTAACCCAAGGTTTATCGAACTCAGGGAAGTGGAGGTTGAACTTACCCCTTTCAAGCAACCCTGCAATCAAGATACAAGAAGTCTCTTGTGTCCCCAACACACCTGATACACTTGTCAGATGTATAGGTGCACTAGTTCGGCGAAGAGATGGTAAAATATGGATGATAGGAGTGGCAAAGCAAAGTAATATAAATCTGTAATAAAAAGTGCAGCAAGCAAACAAGTGGTAAACGTGAGCACAAATGGTATTGCAATGGTGGAAACAAGGCCTAGGCTTCATACTTTCACTAGTGGCAACTCCCAACAACATTAACATAATCGAATCACATGATATTTCCCATAAAACATGCAATGGAGACGCACTCGGAGGTTATTCCTTTGTGGTCAAGAGAGGACGAGAATTATGTAGGGCTACAAAAGCACACATCAAAGTTCGTAGTTCTCAATCTATGGATTTCCCAATGTCACCGCGGCCATCCAAAGAGAGTACCACAATCACCACAACATATCTCAAGGATAGTCAAAGACAAGCACCAAGAGACTCTCAATCTTCAATCAACACACAAAAGAGGAAATCACTCATGAAAATATTCTTCTAATCCATGTCCAATAGACCGCTGTCACCTTGGTCTCGGAGATTATACTAGATAAAGACAAGTGAGTACATCAATCCAATACATAGAGGAAGGGGAAATATCATGGGATCACCCTAGATTAACATAGCCTATGATCACAACGAAGATCACATCATGGGAGAGAGAATTGACCACATAGCTACTGGTAGAAACCTCAGCCCCGAGGAGGAACTACTCCCGCATCATGGAGGGAGGAAGCAACGTCGATGGAGATGAATCCGGGGGAACTTCCCCGTCCCGGCAGGGTGCCGACACAGGAATTCTGGTCCCCCGAAACTTGGTGGCGATGGCGGCGTAGATCGGAATAGCTTCTGGAGAAAAAGGTTCTGGAATCAGGGTTTTCGCGACGGGAGAATAAATAGGAGTCCAGGTAGGGCACCAGAGGAGGTGGAAGCAGCCCAGGCGGCCCCCCGGCGCGGCCAGGGGTGGGGCCGCGCCATCAAGGCGCCTGGGGCCCCCCTGGCCCCCCTCTGGCCCCCCTTCTGGCGCACGGAAGCTTCTGGAGTGCTGATTTTTTATATATTTTTCCCGGAATTTTTCTGGCAATTTAAGTAATGGGAAAACCTGAAATACAAAAACAGCAGAAAACAGAAGCTGGCACTGGGGTGCACTGAGTTAATAGGTTGGTCCAAATATGACCAAAAGTGTATGGAAGTGCATAAATAGCATAGCAATATCATACAAAAGAGGCATGGAGCAAGCAGAAATTATAGATACGTTTTGGACGTATCAACATCCCCAAGCTTAATTCCTGCTCGTCCTCGAGTAGGTAAATGATAACAAGCATAATTTCTGTGGTGACATGCTATCAACCATATAAGAACTTTTAAGTAAAGCAATCAAGGCATGTAATTCAATTCAGGTCATAACAAGCAAGAGTCTATATTAGGATTGTAACAAGTAACATAAGAACATAAAGGTGCAAGAGCTCTCGCTGTCCGTGACTCGAATGTCTCCAAATGGTGTTTGCGTGCAAGAAAGGGGATAGGGATATATGAGAGAGTAAAACATAGTTTTTATATTGTTTAGAACTTAATCTACTAAAGTTTCACACTTGGTCTTCTTTGGAATCTTATCTTGACTCATCCCCAGACCGTCAGCCAGGTACAAGTCAAAATGATCCACTCCCTTTCGATATTTTGAGCACTCATGCAATGGATGAGCATAAGCAAGAGAGTCGACACTTAGGATGGCAAAGAGAGAAAAATGATAGAGGGGGAAGACAAAAAGGTGTGAAAGGCTCACATCAATGAGGACAATCATCGGCGAGAGAAAGCCAAATGATAGATATGATGTGAGGAGTAGGGATTGCCATGCAACGGATGCACATATGAGCTAAGGTAAGCTCTCCAATGGAACTAGTGGGGGTGCATCCAACTTGCTTGCTCAAGGAGACAAAGAGCTCTTTTGAGGAGGCTCATCATTGGAATATACAAGCCAAGTTCTATAGTGTGAAGGCCCCCACATAGCTATATGCATGAATGATAATCTCTATGGAGTACAAGGTATAAGATGGAGTACGAGTGTGGATCTCTCAAAAGGAAATAGTAGTGTGCCCCCTTCTCTCTTTTTATTTCTTTTTCTCTTTTTTTCTATTTTTTTATTTTTTGTGGCCTCAATGGCTCTTTCTATTTATCTCTCATTTGTCCTCTTTGGGATCTTTTGATTTTGTCCTCTTTGGGATCTTTTGATTTGTCCTCTTTGGGATCTTTTCCTCACTTTAGGGACAACACTCTATGTATTACAAGAAGTATAGAAGATCTTTCACACTTTTCAAAAGTACTCAACATAAAGAAAATGAAACTATCATGATGTATGCAAATGTATGCCTCTGCCAGTGTAGCAGGATATGCAATGATACTAGCGTGGCATGTAGCAATGATTAGGCCAAGGCCCAACTAGCATGCGGCTCATCGATCAAGCAAAAAGCATGTATGACATGAAGATCAAGTCATGAGAAGATGGATGTTGCATGGCAATGTATCTCGGAAAGGCTATGGAAATGCCTTGATAGGTAGGTATGGTGGCTGTTTTGAGGAAGGATATAATGAGGCTTATGATGACAGAGCGTATCGTGCCAAGGATTTGGATGCACCGACGAAGTATGCGCCAACTCTCTAGGTGAGAAAGGGCAATGCACGGTACCGAAGAGGCTAGAAAAATATGGCTAGGTGGAAGTGTCAACTCTCGAATACTCATATTAGTCCGAAGAACTCATGCACTTATTATCGGTAACTCTCAATCTAATTAGGAGGTTCACAAAGAGACAAGTACCCCGAGGAGGAGTGTATGGGGGTTTGGTTATCCTTGCGCATCCTCGACTCATGGTACGTGAGTGTACTCTAATATTCGATCCCTCCAAAGATTAGTGATCCATTTAGTAGCTAAAGTTCTCAACTATTTTGTAGGTTTTCGAAAATAAACACGGATTACCCAAAATACGACATCTATCACTAATAGGCTAAAGCTCTTGACACCAAAAGTTCAGACATTACTCATGGCAATACCTCAAAACTATTGCAAGTTACTACTAAAATTAAATAGCAAACTCATTTACCTACTTTAAGTTAAGACACACAACTCAGTGCAACAGGCAAACTCTCTTAACAAGATAAACATGAAAACTCAAGAGAGTTCAGCAACCAACTAAACAAAAGCTCCTAAAAAGATAAGCATGAAAACTAAGAGCTAAACATGACAGCAGCTATGGAAAGACAAAGTACACACACCGCAAGGGTAAGCATGAAAATCCTATGTTGTGTTCTAGGTTGAAGTGGAGCGTGTTTCTCTCCCACACAAAGAAAGCTGGGTTCTAACTTGTTATGAACAGCAAGCAAAGCTAAAGAAAACTAAAAAGGAAACTAAGAGCAAGACGCTCCAAGCATAGCACATAACGCATGAAGTGATTAAAATATAGTGGAACGGAAGACGAACTGATAATTGTTGATGGAGAAGGGGATGCACGGGGGCATCCCCAAGCTTGAGCGTTTGACCCTCCTGAATCTTCTTTTATCATCTTCCCTCGCACACTTGAAAACTCCCTTCATACATAACTCATCATAATCTGATTAGCGAGGTTAGTACCCACAATAAAATAATTTTTCCCTACTGGAAATAAGGATAATCTTGAAGAGCTAATGTTTCTCAAGATTGCCAAAAGGTTTTATCAAAGAAAAAGCAAGCTCAAGGTTTGCAAAACAAAGAAAAGGCAAAACAGGACAGAATCTGTGAAAAACAGACTAGCAGGTAGTAAATAATTTTTTCGGGGCACTTCTGCAACTCAAATCAAAAAACTCAGAACAGACGCTCGAAAGCCAATTGTATAGAGCACGCTGTCAAAACAATTCAGATCAAAAAGATGATCTGGTGATTTTATACGAATTTTTCTGTCCAAGGACAGAATCTGTTTTCTGGACAGCACGTCACAACTTTTGAACCTTCTTGCAATCGGAGGCTAAACTTGGCACAAAACAGAAAAATAAAGATACAATGATGTTGCTACAGTAGTAACAAACATCAAGACCACTAAAAACTGAAAGCAAAGATAACAAGGGTTGTCTCCCTAGAGCTCTTTCTTTATAGCCATAAAGATAGCCTGATGACTTTAATGATGCTCTCGTAGGAATAAGAATTGAAGAACAAAAGAGAGCATCAAGAAGCAAATACCAAACACATTTAAGCCTAACATGCTTCCTATGCATAGGAATATTGCAATAGAATAATTCATTGAAGCACAAAGCAATAAGCATAGGAAGAGAAAACAAGTGCAGCTTCAAAACCTTCAACATAAAGAGAGGGAACTTGATATTATTGAAATATCTATAAGCATATGTTCCCTTCTCATAATAATTTTCAGTGGGATCACGAATAAACTCAACAATATAAGCATCACATAAAGCATTGTTACCATGATCCACATGCAAAAAGGTACTCTTACTCCCCACATAAGCATAATCTTTCTTATTAGGAATAGTGAGAGTAAAGCAATCATAACCATCATGGTAATCATCATATGTAGGAGGCATATCATAATCATAATAAATTTTATCCTCAATAGTAGGTGGACTAAAAAGCTCACATTTATCATTGTAATCATCATATATAGGAAGCAAAGTATCATCAAAGTAAATTTTCTCTTCAAAAGGTTGGGGACTAAAAATATCATGTTCATCAAACGTGTCATCCCCAAGCTTAGAGCTTTCCATGTCATTAGCAATATTGATATTCAAAGAAAGCATACTAATAACATCACCACCATCATGATTGTTATGCAAATAATAAAGTTCCATAGGTTTTTTAATTTTCTCTTCAAACACATCATGTCCCAAAGCAAGGCAGAGCTTATAAAGCTCTCTCATATTTTTGTTGTTTTCCATTAAGCAAAACTAGTGAAATAAAAACAAGAAACAAAAATATTTAATTGCAAGATCTAGAGAAGGTACTTTCACTTACCTCACTTCCCCGGCAACGGCGCCAGAAATAGCTTGATGTCTACTACACGCTTCTATTCCTGTAGATAGTGTTGGGCCTCCAAGAGCAGAGGATTGTAGGACAGCAACAAATTTCCCTTAAGTGAGTAACCCAAGGTTTATCGAACTCAGGGAAGTGGAGGTTGAACGTACCCCTTTCAAGCAACCCTGCAATCAAGATACAAGAAGTCTCTTGTGTCCCCAACACACCTAATACACTTGTCAGATGTATAGGTGCACTAGTTCGGCGAAGAGATGGTAAAATATGGATGATAGGAGTGGCAAAGCAAAGTAATATAAATCTGTAATAAAAAGTGCAGCAAGCAAACAAGTGGTAAACGTGAGCACAAATGGTATTGCAATGGTGGAAACAAGGCCTAGGCTTCATACTTTCACTAGTGGCAACTCCCAACAACATTAACATAATAGAATCACATGATATTTCCCATAAAACATGCAATGGAGACGCACTCGGAGGTCATTCCTTTGTGGTCAAGAGAGGACGAGAATTATGTAGGGCTACAAAAGCACACCTCAAAGTTCGTAGTTCTCAATCTATGGATTTCCCAATGTCACCGCGGCCATCCAAAGAGAGTACCACAATCTCCACAACATATCTTAAGGGTAGTCAAAGACAAGCACCAAGAGACTCTCAATCTTCAATCAACACACAAAAGAGGAAATCACTCATGAAAATATTCTTCTAATACATGTCCAATAGACCGTTGTCACCTTGGTCTCGGAGATTATACTAGATAAAGACAAGTGAGTACATCAATCCAATACATAGAGGAAGGGGAAATATCATGGGATCACCCTAGATTAACATAGCCTATGATCACAACGATGATCACATCATGGGAGAGAGAATTGACCACATAGCTACTGGTAGAAACCTCAGTCCCGAGGAGGAACTACTCCCGCATCATGGAGGGAGGAAGCAACGTCGATGGAGATGAATCCGAGGGCACTTCCCCGTCCCGGCAGGGTGCCGGCACAGGAATTCTGGTCCCCCGAAACTTGGTGGCGATGGCGGCGGAGATCGGAATAGCTTCTGGAGAAAAGGGTTCTGGAATCAGGGTTTTCACGACGGGAGAATAAATAGGAGTCCAGGTAGGGCACCAGAGGAGGTGGGAGCAGCCCAGGCGGCCCCCCGGCGCGGCCAGGGGTGGAGCCGCGCCATCAGGGCGCCTGGGGCCCCCCTGGCCCCCCTCTGGCCCCCTTCTGGCGCACGGAAGCTTCTGGAGCGCTGATTTTTTATATATTTCTCCCGGAATTTTTTTGGCAATTTAAGTAATGGGAAAACCTGAAATACAAAAACAGCAGAAAACAGAAGCTGGCACTGGGGTGCACTGAGTTAATAGGTTAGTCGAAATATGATCAAAAGTATATTGAAGTGCATAAATATCATAGCAATATCACACAAAAGAGGCATGGAGCAAGTAGAAATTATAGATACATTTTGGACGTATAAGAAGCCGGAGTGTGGGCTCCTCCCAGGATGCATGTAACCGCGCGTGGCTCCTGAAAGCCCCCTGCTTCGTCTCCCTGGCGGTCGTTGTCGTTCCTTCTCGGCGGTGGTTGCAGCGGAGGCAGGCCCGCGTTGCCCTGGGGGCGACCCTCACAAGGCTGGTCGCGCCAGGGCGCGTCATGAGGCTGCTCCTGCCAACGGTCTTCACGAGGTTGTTCACGCCATCCTTGGCGCGAGTTCCTGCCATCCCAGCATCCTCCACCGCGGCCCCCTCCTCAGCCGTAGCCGCGGTTGTCACGCTCAGGACGCTGCAGGACGCACCCGCCGCGCATCGCCCTGAGCTCTTGGCAGTCGTTGGTGTTGTGGCTGTGAACATCGTGGAAGACGTAGTAGGGACGGTTGTTTCTGGGGGGGGTCACTGTAGCCGCATCCATGCTTCAGTTCCGGCTCTGTAGCAAGCACGGCGGGTCCCTTATGCTCTGCTTCCTTGGCCTTGGCCTTCTTGTCGTCAGCCTCCGCTTCAGGCAGCTCCCGGAGTGAGAGGCGGCCTTCCTGATGTTGAACATCTCGAGGGCCGTGCACATGTCCTCATGGATGGCAAGCTCCTCCTTCATCCTGATATCGCAGACACCATCGGAGAATGGCGAGATGATGGCCTCGTCCGGGACCCTTGGGATCCTGAGGCGCATGGTGTTGAAACACTGGATGTACTCCTGCAGGGTCTCCCCAGGTTGCTGCTTCACGCGGCGCAGATCCGCGGCCGCCAGGGCTCGGTCGCGGGTACCTTGGAAGTTGGCATCGAAACGCTCACGAAGCTCCCCCAGGAGGAGATGGATCATGCGGGGAGGTTTAGGAGCCAGGAGCGAGCACCGTCTTTGAGGGCGATGGGGAACTAGTTCGCCATGACCTGCTCGGTGCCGTTGGACGCCTCGATGCTTTGCTCGTAGAGCTGGAGGAAATCTACGGGGTCGGTGGTGCCATCGTAGTGTGGAGGCAGATCCGGGTTGAACATGCCGGGCCAGACGAGGAGCCGCAGCTCTGGAGCTAGGGCGCGACATCCAGCCACGCTCATGATTGCAGGCGCCCCTGCGCCTATGGTGCTGGTTCCTGGGGTACAGGCGCCACCACCTCCTGTGGTGCGCGGTTCTGGTGTTGCGGAACGGGGAGCCCTCAAGCTTCTTCCTCGGGATGCGGGACCACCTGTCAGCTCTCTTCGTCGGGCGCAGGGGCCCTGCGGGGCTGCTTGCGTCATGGAGCCTCGAGTCTGAGCCCCTGGCCAGCGCCGTGGAGTGGAGGTGGAGTCAGGACGCCATGGTCCACGTTCCCCGCCATGAGCGACGGAGGACGAGAGGAGTGAGTCGGTGTAGGTACCTCCCCGGCGGCGTTGACGAGCTCGGTGATGCGGTGGAGCCACTCGTCATAGAGGTCGTCCGCTAAACGGTAGCGTAGGAGCTCCCGTGCCATTAGTAGCGCAGGCTGCTGGTAGACCGACCCACGACGGATCAGGGAAGACGACGCCGCGGCCGGCGAGGGTGATGGTGTCGCTGTGCGGCCGTCGTGCCACATGGACACCGGTAGACGGCCGGGTCGGTGGCAGCGTTGTTGACCGGCGAGTTGGGGCGGAGCGGTGCACCGTTGCCCGAGGGCGCCGTTTGAGCAACGTTGGCGGCGCGGCGGGCGGCGCGTGCTCGGCGTGAGTCCACCATGGCGGTGAAGCGAGGGCGACAAACGAGAGCGGGGCGAGGTCGTCGGACAGGCGAGATTTTGACACGCCCCCTACCTGGCGCGCCAAATGTCGAATTATGGGCTCCGCAAACCCAAAGAAGTTCGAACATAGGGGCGTGAACGAAGATCTCTCCCACTCACGTCTACCTAGCGCCACGCCCTCGCCCGGTGGTGAGATTCGAGCAAGCAACAAGTAAAACTACACACGAGTTTACCCAGGTTCTGGCCACCTTAAGGTGTAAAACCCTACGTCCTCCTTGAGTGGATTAGCCTCAGGAGGGCTTGAGTATGAACAAGTACAGTGGTTCTTGAGCTCAGGAGGAGAGCTCAAGAGGGTCATGAGGCATGTGTCCTTGCTCCTTGGAGGTGGGGTGTTTGAGGTGAGGTCTCTCGAGGTCGGATCAGCTTGCCTCCACAGTGGAGACTCTAGCTACTTATATAGGCGGTCGGGGTCCTCTTCCCCCGAAATGTTTAGGCCGAAAGGGATCCCACAACAGCCATTTTAATCGGGAACACAAGGACGTTCCTATCCTGACAAAAGCGGTCTTCGCCAAAAAGAGATTAGACGATGACGCGGTGGTGGGCCCGGTGGTGACATCCTCCCTATCGTCCTTGCAGTCTTTGGTCTTGTTGCAGCAAAGGGGAAACCTCTGTCTCGCCGCTCAGGAACCTGCACTTGCGTTGCCTCCTTTTCACCAAAACGGCAACTGCGCCGCTGGCACCCACTAGCGCGGTGCATCACTGCTCGTGTCACTGCCTCCTCCTGAGGCAGGCTTGGCCTTGGTTTCTCCGCCCCTCTGGAGCAACATAGCCGAGGCCGCTCCTGAGAGGGTCTTGGTGTCGTTCTCCTCGTGAGGCCTAGCCCCCTCGCGAGGGTCTTGAGAAGCTGGTCGATCAGCTGGGCCGCACCAGGCCGTAGTAGGAGCGCGTCGCGGCCCGCACGCAGGCAAGTCTGGGTAACCTGGTTCCCAGGACGCCGACACAATCCTGTCTATATTCACATGCAGATGCTCATGAAATGCTTATGAAGTGATCTTGGAATGCTCATGCTAGCATGCAATCCTGGTCGGGGGCCCCCTGGAGTGCTTCTTTATTTTTCTCTTGCATGGGGTCATCGCCCCGTCTTGTACAAGGGGTTATGTGCAACTAAGGCAAGGCCTATTCAAATGGGTGGCTGCCGGCCAGGGCCCGACAACAACGCCTTACGGGTAGAACTTATGGAGATGCTCAATATTCCATGAGTTTTGCAATTTAATGCCATCTCCGGTCTCCAGACGGACTGCGCCAGGTCTGGTGAATCGTACTACCCGGTAAGGGCCTTCCCACTTCGGTGATCACTTGTGTGTACCATTGGCTATCGGATCTTGGGTTCCGGAAAAACCCTTGAGGTTCGAACTTTAGGGTGCACACGAAGATGTCTTCTTTCGCCCTAGCTCGTCTACTTACCGACCCCTAGGCCAAGCTCGTCAGATCCAATGAACAAGGGACACAAGGTTTATACTGGTTTGGGCCACCATTGTGGTGTAATACCCTAATCCAGTGTGGTGTAGTGGATTGACTTGTAGGCTGAGGAAGAAGTAGTACATGGATGAACTGCCTCTTGAGGAGAGGGGTTCTAGTGCTCGGGTGATCTTGTGGTGTGTGGCCTACTATCTGATCAACTCAAGATAAGATCATCGCAATGGTGGTGGCTAGTCCTATTTATAGTGGCACGGGTCCTCTTCCAAAATATTGAGCAGGAAGGGATCCCACAACGGCCAAATTTGAAGGGGGATAGCTAGTACAAGCTATCCTAACAAAAGGTGGTCTTCGCCTGCCAAAGGCTCTGGTGGTGACGCCACCGTGGGCTCCGCGATGACCTCCACTCTGCCGTCCTGCTGGTCTTGGTATTTTTGCACCAATATGGAAACCTTTGCCTGACGCCTTGGGACTCTTTGCCTGCACCTGCTTCTTTAGCACCGAAGAGGAAACTGGCACTCTACGCCCGCGAGCGCGGGCGCCAAGCTGGCCTCTGTCGTCACCGCTCACGTCATGAGGACCTCGCGAGGTACCCCTTGCCTTGATATCTCCGATCCTCATGAGCCGGCCTGGTGAGGCCGGCTCAGGGGATGTCTTGCATCGTCCGCCTCGCGAGGGTCTTGAGTTGTTGCTGAAGATGTTGGGTCATACCAGACAGCCTGATGAGCCACGCCCTGGGCCGCAGGCAGGCAAGTCTGGGTACCCCCGTTCCCAGAATGCCGACAGTAGCCCCCAGGCCCAAGGTGCGCTCGGGCTTGGCTTCGCAGCGAAGCCAAGGGCCAAGTGCGGAGCGCTGCGGGCCCCAAAAGCGTGCGGCCTTGACCAACGCGTGGCGATTGACGGGACGTGGGCGTCTCCACTTCCCCATACAGCCTCGATTCTTGCTCGGCCGGACGACCACTGTTACTTGCTCGGCTCCGCCTCCCTTGCCAGCGGCGTGGTCTGCAGTTTCCTCTTCTTCTGAATCCCCTCCCCTGGCTTGATTCAACACCAACTTCTTCCGTCATCATGGCCTCCAGCCGAGAGAAGGAAGAGGGGGCGGAGCCTTGCGCCTTGGCCCCCTCGTCACCGGTCTTCAGGCCCGCCACCGAGCGGTCTTTGGTGATCAACGAAGAGATGATGGATAAGGTGCGCCTAGCACTCGCCGTCGATTCCAATGAGTGGGGCGACGGTGGCTTGGCCCGTTTCCCGTCCCGAGATCGACATGTCGGCCACCGAGGTCCCCCTCCATCTTCACGCCCTCTGGGCTGGCCTAATCCCTCCCTTCTCCAATTTCTTCAATGCGGTTCTCTCGCATTACCAGATCAGCGCGCTGCATCTTGATCCTCAGTACATCGTCCTCCTTGTTGTTTTTGCCTTTGTCTGCGAGGCCATGGTGGGCATTGATCCCTCCGGGGCCTTGCTCCACCACTTCTTCTCGTTGCATCTGATGGATGCGCTCCAGTGCTCTGGATGCGTGTCCTTCCAGACCATCGTGGCGACGGCTGGCTCGGGCATCGACTTCGACCTTGCGATGATTGTTGGCGGCTTTAGGAAGCGGTGGGTGTTCGTCGATGTCGGGGTGTGTAGCCCCCTGCTGCTCCCACCACTGATTCCGGCCACTCCAAGCTCCAGCTGGAACCACGTGAGGCTCGTCGACTGGAAGCTGGCTCCTATTTGCGAGGCTGCAGAGGCTTGGAGTGACAGCGCCTATGGTGACGAGGGAGTTCATCCAGCGCCGCATCGCCCCGCTTTAGCGCCACTCTCGGCCGACGTGGGCCTTCTCCGGCCCCGGGGACTGCATGAGGCTCCATCCGTCTACCCTCCCTCGCGAGGTTCGGCGCATGGTGCTTGAGGTCTTGACATGTGATCCGATGCTGGCCCGCTTACCGGAGGAGATCTGCCTCTTGTACTGCTACTCAAACAGTGTGCAGTTCGTGAGGCAGATGCCCTCCTTTGACGAATGGGGCGTCGTCTGCTTGGCCTTGTTGGGTCTCCAGAGAACCCTGTCTGTGTGGCTCCCTTGCCCGCTGCTGTCGAGGTGGTCGTCCTAGAAGTGGGCGCGGGGGGACGATCGCTGCTGAGTGCTGGTGGCGCTGCTACTTCTGTGCTGGCACCTCCTGAGGTTCCTGAAGTGCCGCCCACCGGAGCTCAGGAGAGTCGCCAGAAGGGGCGACTGAGTGCAAGTGCTGCTTGATGTTCCCGAGGCCAAAGGCCCCGTGGCCTCTTCGCATCGTCCTGAGACGGGGGCAGGGGGCCCTATCCGACCTGGTGCCTCTGGGGGCACCTCCTCCAGAGATGCCCCGGTTGTGCCTGATGTCACCGATCGCTTCCGGGGCTTCGGCCAGCTTCGGCCGAACTTCGAAGCTCTTCACAAGAGGAGGAGGTCTCCCAGTTGTGGTGACGTTGCCTTCCGACCGCTGAAGCTGAGGAAGTACATCGCCATAGACGTGTGAGTATCTTATCTTCGTAACTTCTTGTGTGTTTCCTTCCTTCCTGACCATGATTCATCAGGGCCCCTCCCGCCAAGGCGACGACGCCTACTAACAAGCTGGCCCCTACAACCCCGAGTTCTTCGTCAGCCCAGAGCGCCCTCGGTCGATGCGGCACCTTTGGCACGAGGCCATCCACGAGATCAGATGCGCTAGCCTGGCACCTCGACCCTGCGTGTCGGATTACGGGCTCCGCAAACCCAAAGAAGTTCAAACACAGGGGCGTGAAAGAAGATCTCTCCCACTCACGTCTACCTAGTGCCACGCCCTCGCCCGGTGGTGAGATTGGAGCAAGCAACCAGTAAAAGCACACACGAGTTTACCCAGGTTCAAGCCACCTTGCGGTGTAAAACCCTACGTCCTGCTTGAGTGGATTAGCCTCAGGAGGGCTTGAGTATGAACAAGTACAGTGGTTCTTAAGCTCAGAAGGGGAGCTCAAGAGGGTCAGGAGGCAAGTGTTATTGCTCGTTGGAGGTGGGGTGATGGAGGTGAGGGTCGATCCAAGGCAGATCCGCCTGCCTCCACAGTGGAGACTCTAGCTACTTAAATAGGCAGCCAGGGTCCTCTTCCACCGAAATGTTTAGGCGGGAAGAGATCCCACAATGGCCATTTTGTGCGGGAACACAAGGACGCTCCTATCCTGACAAAAGCGATCTTTGCCTCCAAAGAGATCAGACGATGACGCGGTGGTGGGCTCGGTGGTGACATCCTCCCTGTCGTCCTTGCGGTCTTTGGTCTTGTTGCACCGAAGGGGAAACCTTTGTCTCGCCCCTGGGGAACCTGCGCCTTCTTTGTCTCCTTTGCACCAAAACGACAACTGCGCCGCTGGGACCCGCTGGCGCGGTGCGTCACTGCTCGCGGCACTGCCTCCTCCTGAGGCAGGCTTGGCCCTGGGTTATCTGCCCCTCCAAAGCAGCCTAGCCGTGGCCGCTCCTGAGAGGGTCTTGGTGTCGTTCTCCTCGCGAGGCCTAGCCCCCTCGCGAGGGTCTTGAGTAGTTAGTCGATTAGCTGGGCCATACCAGGCTGTAGTAGGAGCGTGTCGCACCCCACAGGCAGGCAAGTCTGGGTACCCTGGTTCCCAGGACGTCGACAGTAGCCCCCGGGCCCAAGGCGCGCGCGAAGTTGGCTTTGGGGCGAAGCCTTAGTCGAGGACGAAGCGCCACGAGCCCCAAAGGACTGCGGGCCAGGCTGGTGTGCGATGGTTGGATGGGACATGGGCGACTCCGCTCCCCACTCAGTCTTGGTAACCATGCGAGTTGACAAAAGGGGATGTCTTCGCTGCAGAGGGGTTATCGCTTCCTTTCCTTCCTGCCCAGATCCCCTTCTCCTTCACCCCCAGCATTCCCAAATCACCTGCATCCTCCAGCGCCTCCAGCAATGGTGAAGAAAGGCAAGGGTGCCGCGCAGGTGTCCGGATCTGCTCTTTCCCCCGAGGTGGCGCTCGAGGAGTCCACCATCACCGAGGAGGGGGACTACACGGAGGGCCAGTCTTTCTTTTCGAGCGACCACAACGAGCATGGCCCAACGATGATCTGGGTTGGGTCCACCGCGGTGCGGACCTTGCCGAAGTCATGCTACCCCTTCTTCCTCCATAGAATCTTCGTCGGGCTTGTGCCGCCCTTATCAGAGTTCTTCTACGCCATCCTGAATGACTACCAGGTGCACACCCTCCACATCCAGCCTCACTCCATCTTCGTCATGTCGTTCTTTGCTTTTACTATGAGCCGTGAAACTGACTGTCGCCCTCTTCCGCCACTTCTTCTGCATGCGGTGGTATTACGATGGTCCGTGCTCGGGCTGCGTCTCTTTTGTCTTCTAGCGCCAGCGCTGCAGGCTGATGACAGCCGGGAAGAAGATAGACACCCACCGGAAGAGGTGGGTCTATCTAGATGCCCAGCGTATTTACCCGCTGCTGACGCTGCCTACCGCCCGTCCGGAGAAACGCGACTGCTAGAGATGTGCGAAGCACAACGACCCCCTTGCCGAGCCTGTCTTGGCAAGGATCGAGGTCGACCTGGGCTCGAGGCTTGAAGGGGCCCGGATTGTGAAGGAGTTCCTGAGGCAGCGGCTGGCGCCGCTCCAGGCACACTCACGCCCCATGTGGGAGCTAATGGGAGACGATGATTGGCTTCGGCTGTGCTCGGCGACGCTGGCCGAGGTCGAGCTAGACCTCGTCTCGAATGCTCTCCTTGGGATGGTTCTTGAGGACCTCTCGGGGGCCCATCTACTGCTGTACAGCCGTCCTGACAAGGTTGAGCTGCTGAAGGCCGTGTCAGGCTTCCGGGTGCCCGTGGCTGCTCTGCCCATGGTAGACGTGTCCTCCGGAGTAGAGGAGGGGAGCAACGAGGAGGAGGACTCGGAGGAGACCTGAGCGACGGGGACTGGGTTGACAAGGAGGACGCATCCGAGGAGTCTGCTGATGAAGTGGCGCCAGGCGCAGACACTGTTTGGCGGCCCCAGGCAAGCACTTTGCGTCGATCCGGGCGCGCTCCATCCAGAGGGAGTGATGCAATGACCCCGCCGAGGAGCACCGCGCCAACGAAGCCAGTGGCCGTAGCCGCGCCCAAGTCTGTGACCTCGCGCCTTGCCAGCATCCGGACTGCTGGCGTGCCTGTGGCACCTGCGGACGCGGTCGGCCTGCTGATGAAGACGAGGGCGCGCCTCGCCTCCGATGAGTAAGTGTGCAGTCTCGCGTCAATCCGTGATCGCTGTGTTCCTGACGTGTTTCTCTTAGCGCAACAGCCTAGGTGGCATGATGAAGAAGGCGAAGGGGAGGGCACGGCACGCTGCCCCGCTCCACATGCTGCTGATGTCACCACGGGGAAGGGTGCCGCAACCTTGCGCGCCTCGGCTAGCCAGGCTACCGAGCACGCGATGGCGGTGGTGCCTGAGGGCGTCATCTCTGCTTGCGAGGCCGCGGTGGCTCCTGCTCCCTCCGCTCCAGCGAGGGGAGCCGGAGCCCCCGAGCCCCTGGTCGACTAGGAGATCATTGTGGCGCCTATCCGCCAGCCGGCGCATCCTGGCCCTGAGACCCTGGAGGCCGCTTCCGCTGCGCTGGGTCGGCTTCGCGCCGATCTTCTGGGTGGTGTTGGTTGTGCGATGGAAGGATGCCTGGGCCTGATCTCTGGGTGGCTCCTGGCAAACGAGTCTGCGCGGGCCACCAAGAGCCAGGCCTCAGCGGCCGCCATCAAGGGTCAGGAGGAGGCCGCAGCAGCCGCGCGGGCACTCGACACCGCGCGAGCCGACACAACATCCTCCGAGAAGCGCTGCCACAAGGTGGAGAGCGAGCTCAAGGCCCTTCACGAGGAAGGCACCAGGCGCGCCCTGGAGCTCAAAAGGTTGGAGAAGAACCTCGAGGCCCAGAAGGCTAAAACGTCTCAGCTGCAGCACGAGCAACTTGTTGATCGCGCGAGCCTGGAGAAGCTGAAGGCTGAGGCCGAGCAGGCCAAGGCAACCCAAGCAGTGCGCGACAAGGAAGTCGCCCTCGCGGCCTTGGCAGCAGTGGGTCGTGAGGCCCTCGCCGCCTTCGAGCTCGAGGCCCGCACGACGCTTCAAATTTCATACGGGGAAGGGTTCGAGAAGCCGCTAGCCACCCCGGAGGATGGCTCCGCCAGGCTCCTTGCCACGCTCGTGAAGGCCCTGCATGAGGTTATGGCCGCAATCGGCCAGTTAGCAGATGTTGAGAGTCGCACGCTCCTTACCTTGGCCCCGACGCGGGTGTGCGGCCACCTCTGTCTCCGTGACCCCACCCTTGACCTAGTCTCGTTGTCCGAGCCCGTGACCGCGAGCATAGAGGGCGCGGCTGCCGAGGCCCTGGAGGAGAAGGTCAAGGGGCTGGTGGAGGCGTTCCTCCGGGTCACTCTTGCCGCGGCCGAGGAGGCGGAGGTTGGTGATGGCACGCTCGGCGATGCCTGACATGTTCCTTGTCAGGATGAGAGAAATGCAAGTGCCTCGGGGAGGCGTAAGGACTCGCTTGAATTTGGAGAACTTGATGTTATTGTAATAACTAGACTTGAACTTGGTGATTTCCATGCTTGCTTCCTTTCATGTTTGCTTAGGTGCTCTGCGTTGGCAGGGCCTAACCCCACGCATACCTCGATAACTAGGCTCAAGGAATGAGGGGCTACGTGGCTAGTGAGGCCCCTGTGTCGCGATGCCCAGGGGTCCCCCTTAACGCTCAAGCGATCCCATTTGCATTCTGCGTCGGCAGGGCCCATCCCCGCGCATACCTCGACCGGCGTTGAGCATTGGGCTCAAGGAGTGATGGCCTATGTGACTAGTGAGGCCCCTAGGTCGCGATGCCCAGGGGTGCTCCTTGACGTGCGAACGGCTCTCATGAGGGAGAACGAGCACCTTACCTTGCTCACGAGCCCTCGCCTAGGATGGGGGCACGAGAAAGCCAGGTGTCTGGGCGCCTAGTAGTGTGGCGTCTGCCAGGCGTGACCTGAGCATAGCCCCCGGGCCTAGCCACCCTCGCGACACCCATCAAAGGAGAAGCTGTGAGCGTCGTGAGCTGAAAAGCTCCCTGAGGTTGGTGCGACCACTAGGGGCCGCCCTCAGTTGTTTATAACTAGCGGGGAGCATAGAGCTACCACACTTGCGTGGAGTGTGGGCATAACCGCGCCTCGGTCGTAGCGGCCAGCGCGGAGCTTGGTGCTTCCACTGGTTCGTGGGCAAAACCTCTTCCCGATTGGTTCTGCCAGTGCGGAGCTTGGTACTTCCAGTGGACCGTGGGAGGGAGCCTCCCATCGGGAGAGACTCCACGGCGTGTACAGCCCCGTCCTAACACGTCACTTGCACGGCAGGACAGCCAAGGTGTATATGGGCCCTCCTCAGGATGAGCTGAATGACTCCGAGGAAGTTCTCGTGAGCTTAAGCATCACCCACGAGACCCTACCCTGAGGCTGGTTGCGCCTGAGTCTTCTTCTGCAAAATGTGAAAAGAGATGCGTTGTGTCGACCTACACCGAATGCATCTCCAGAAGGCATCGCACGAGAAGGCCATAGCACCAACGACCCCAGGAGGTGATGTTAGCGGGACCGGCCCATAAGACAGAGCTCAGCCGCTGGATTTATCGACGCTGCAGGGACGGACCCGAGCACAAACGCCATGCCCAATCTTCCCATGCAACAATCCAAAAGAAAGATTACCAGCGCGCGGTTCCCGCGTGAGCGAGGTACCTGCCACGGGCCCCCACTTACCCACCCACGATTCGCCCATGCGAGAACAAGGCACCAAGTACCATGGGAGGTGACGTCACGGGAATGGCTCGCAAGATAGAGCTCAGCCATTGGATTTAGCGACGCTGCAGGGACGGACCCGAGCACAGACGCCGTGCCAGTCCTTAATCATGGGGCGGTCGCAGGCGGGCTCGCAAAGGCTCATAACCTTAGTGGCGGTGAGGATGCCAAGCATATAGATACTGCAAGTAGGGAGAAACAACTAGCCTTGATTTATGTTTAAAAGAGACAGCTGTGGGGGTGAGCCCCCAGTAGACCAAGGATGATGCAGCCCGGGTGGCGCCCTCGATTGAATACCTGAGACATCAGCTGATACTTGTCGTCGAAGAAGAGTAGGGGTAGCTGAAGACGCGAGTCGTGCGGGTCGCTCCTAAGGATCGCCAGGCTCCCAAAGCCAAGGGGCTCCGGAGGCCCTCAGTAGTCATGGTGGTCTAGCTCCTGCTCTGTCAGGACCGCCTGCCACTGAGCCTCCTGAGCCCCCATGGCCTGCCGTGTGAGGTACCGAAACATGGCAGCTACTTTGTGGAAGCTGAAGATCGTGCGAATGTAACTGCAGGGGAGAGTCCTTGTCGGTGTATTTAATCGACACCTATGGGATCACAAGAATCCCTACTACAGTTGCGGGGCACAGGGTTGAGAGAAGAGCAGATCCAACAGTTAGCACACGGTTCCTTTACCCAGGTTCGGGCTGCAAAGATGCGTAAAACCCTACTCCTGCTTTGGTGGATTATATGTTTGTGTTCTTCGGCTAGCTAAGGGAATGAGGAGCCCCAAAAAGCTGAGTTGTGAGCAGTTCTAAAGAGCCGAATCCTTCTCCTGGTCGCCTCGGGCCTCCTTTTATAGGGAAAAGGGGTTGCCACAGAGGCACACAGGAGGTGGAAAGGGTACAGTGATGCGAGGTTATCCCTCGCATTACATGACAAGGCGCATTTAATGCGTCTTGCTTAGTTGTCCTCGCTTTATCGGGGACGGGGGAGACATCCATCTTGTCCGTCGCCGCTCCTTCTTGTGTTGACACGCACCCTGGCCAGCGATGCCTGAGACGCCATGTAGGTAGTCAGGCAGCTGAGGTGGCACAATGGTGGGTCTTCCACGAAGATCTGCATGTCGCCATGCAGGTGCCTGCCCAGCTGGTTGGGTCGGCCGCTGCATGGGGCGGTGGAAGCTTAGTTGGCGTTGGCCTGGTGGTGGCCCTGTGGATGTCCCCGGCAAAGTCCTTGTCGGGGCCCCGGCAAGGGTCTTGCTGCAGCGCCTGCTATCATCACCGGCAAGGTGCTTGCCGATTTTCTTGTGGTCCTCCTTGGCTGGGATCCCGCCAAGGGTCATCGTCTTCTTAGTGTGTGTATCTGATCTTGTACGTCTTCACAAAGATATGCATGCCACCACGAGGATATCTCCCGAATCCTTGCCCCATGGGGGCAGTGGACTCAAGGGTGATCCGTTCCATAGGCGTGGGGCGAGCTGCCGCGGCAAGGGTCTTGCCGTGGCTGCCAGAGCCGGCCCCGGAAAGGATCTTGCCAGGGCTGCTGAAACTAGCTCCCGGCAAGGATCTTGCTGGGGGAAGCGGCTTCGTCCCTTTGCTCTTTGTGGTCTTGTTCTTGGTGTTGCTCCAGTTCCATGGAGCTTCGGTCTTACCCTGGCTCACCTCCCCTGCCATGCTTGGTGTGGTGGTGCCCGTGGCTCAGACTGCCCGTGCACAGTCATAGGGGTACAAAAAGTGTACCCCTCTTTTTGTACACTGATAGGAGCCCCCGGGCCTGGGCCACACATGAGCGCGACGCGATGTTGGGCTAGGCCTAGAACGGTGCCCGGGCAGGCGGGACGGTTTTTACCGAGGTAAGATTTTCCGCGCGCTGCGCCTCCCACGAACCGCGCGCATGGCACGGGATGGAGGGGCAGGCGTGACGTGGACAACATGCGCGGGGCGGTTTCCGCAGGCTTGCATCACGTCGCAGTAAAGACGCGGCTTCGCGCCTTCCCCATAACCGGGGGGGGAGGCGTGGAGACGCGGCCCATTTACTGAATGAGGCCGAGGCGCAGTCCTCAAGGCGTCCACTCCCCATGATCACAGGGTGGGGAGGGGTCACCTCACCCGTCACCTCAGTTCTGCACGTCTACCACGTGCCTCCCATGCGCTTGGGGCGGCAAATGGTGGAGGCGGGAAACCGGGCCGTCGCAGGTTGGGGCGGCGGGTCGGTCCCGGCTCCCTGCGCCTTCTGCGTCTTGATTGGCCGAGCGGGGCGGTCGAGCCCCAGCCCCGCCCCTTTATAAAGAGTGGGAGGGGAGGGACGGCGCCCCGCATTCTTCCATCTTCTTTCTCCTTCAGCTTCTGCTCCTCTCTTCTGTTCGCCATGGAGAGAGGAAATCCCGGCCCCTCAATAGTGGCAGCGAGGGTCGCCGCTCGACAACGCGTCCCTCCTTTTCCTGCACTTGCGGTGGCAGATCCGGCCACGAGGGGGATAGGGAGGGGGCGAGGCCGGGGCCCTCGGGAAGAGGACGACGGGGCTGCCCGCCGGCCTCGCCCCCGCCAGCAGCTCCTCCAGTGGAGGGCCATGTTGGGGATGACCCTTGCGAGTTCTTCGTCAGGTTGCGGCGGCCGCCGCGCCGTCGCCTTCGTCTCCCGACCCCATTTGCACGGGAGATGGAGCTGGATCTGCCGGAGTCGCTGCGGCTGCACACGAGGGGCTGCGGGATCAGTGGCATCAACTTCCCTGCTCCTCATGTGATGTATCTTCGCCAAGGATGGAAGACGTTTGCTCGTATCCACAGCCTGACGGATGGGCTTACCGTCCATTTCAAGTTGATGGAGGATGGCCATCTCTCCGTCAAGGTCTTCGGGCACTTCGGGACTCGTGCAAGGTGCTGTGTGGAGAGCTCCTCTGATGACGAAGACTCGTCCTCGAACGAGGGTGACGAAGAGGACAGCGGCATCGACGACGAGGGTGGTAGGCGGCAGGATGACGGGTCCGACTAGGTGTCGGGCGCCGCTCCTGGTGGCACCGGCGACCCCATCATCCGCGTCGCCGGCTCCTTGAACTTCTCAGGGCTGTCCCCTTGGCGGATGGCGTAGGGAGGCTGCGGAAGAGGAAGAGGAGGAAGGCGGGCGGCAAGGTCGTCATGTCGGAGTACGCGGGCACCGACGCCTTCGACGCGTACTGACGTCCTGCCGCCTCGTCTTCGAGCTCTGCTTCCGGCGCCACCATCACCATCCAGCCTTTGGGTGGCCACCAAGATGTTCTCTTGGTGTCTTCTGCCACCCTTAGCTCGCCTAGGCTCTCCTTTTGCCCTTCTCGCCTCCTTGACCTACCTCCTGAGAAGAGGGACAAGAAAGGCATTACGGGCATCTTATCTCTTTTTAGTTTGTAAGCCTTCGGGCATCTGTTAAATTTAAAACTTGTAATCTCCTTGTTCATGTTTTTCATTCCCTATGGACTGTACCTGAGTGGAGTGTTTTTAATGAAAAAAGAATGTTTGCCTGGTCATTTGTTCGCAGGTAGAACCCACAACAGGGAACAAGTCCTAGATATCTCTAAGATAAACATTTTCTCGCCCGGCAATAGGCCTTGCCGTCTCCCCACTCTGCTCGACCTTTCTCATGCCTTTGGCGGAGGCAGGGATGGAGTGGGTTTAGGCTCCTTGCTTCATCCTTTCGCCGCCGCGACTACGACCAAACTTGGCCCCAGGAACGAGTCCTAGGGCCTAGAGTTATGGGAGCATGGTAGTTTTAAGGAAAGAAACAAGGTTTCACACACCTCACCCCATAATGGAATACATGACGAGGGATGAAGAACTTATCTAAAGCTCTAGCCCCCGGCAACCCTGGTTTGCCGTGGGTGAATCTTCGCTCTTGTAGCCCCCGGCAACACTGGCTTGCCGGGGCCTAGGTGCTAGTATGTTCCTCTTTCTTCTCCCCAAGTGGCTTCGGCAAGGATATTTGTGCATCCTGTGAACCAAAGGATATAGAGGAAAGACAAAGAGACGCAAGCTCGACCTCTAAGCTAGGGGTTAGCCGCCGCTAAGAACTATCAACCCTAACCAAGGACGAGACTCGACTCAGCATGCATGCTATAACTTAGGGCCCCAACGCTTCATTTATTTATGCTCAGGGTCTGCGCCTGGCTTTGTACAAAGGGTTACATGCCTTGCCGGCAAGGCTTGTACAAAAGGGTGGCTTGCCGGGGGGCCCGGATAGCCGCGCCTTATGGGTAAAACTTGCGAAGATGCTCAATGTTCCAGGAATTGCTCACCGGAATGGCATTTTCGGTCTCCAAGCGGACTGCGCAAGGCCTGGTGACTCGTATTACCCGATAAGGGCCTTCCCACTTTGACGTCAACTTGTTTGTATTCTTGGCCGATTGAACGTGCCGAAGAACAAGGTCACCTTCCTCAAAGCTTCGAGCATGGACCTTGCAGCTATGGTAGCGGCGCAAGGCCTGCTGGTAGCGTTCTGCTCTCACAGCCGCCCGAAGACGATCTTCCTCAAGGAGCATTGCGTCATCTTGCCGCAGTTGCTCTTGCTCAAGCTCATCATAAGCGAGCACTCGAGGTGATCCGTATATGAGTTCAGTGGGGAGAACTGCTTCTACCCCGTATATCAGGGCAAAGGGTGTCTGGCCGGTGGCTCAATTTGGCGTCGTTCTGATCGACCAAAGAACCGCCGGAAACTCATCAATCCAGCGCCTTCCACTCTTGTGCATCCAGTCAAAGGTCCTTGTCCGTAGGACTCGCAACACTTCAGCGTTTGCCCTCTCAGCTTGACCATTGCTTCGGGGGTGAGCAACGGAAGCGAAACAGAATTTGCTGCCGAGGTCTTGGGTATATTGCATGAAGGTGCGGCTTGTGAACTGCGTGCCGTTGTCGGTGATGACCCTGTTGGGTACACCAAAACGACACACTAGTCCCTTGAAGAACTTGACTGCTGACAGAGCTGTGACCATCCTCACTGCCTCCACCTCCGGCCACTTTCTGAACTTGTCGATTGCAACGTACAAGTACTCAAGGCCCCCAACGGCGCGGGGAAAGGGCCTAGTATGTCGAGCCCCCAGATCGAGAAGGGCCAGGAGAGAGGAATGGTTTGAAGGGCTTGAGCTGGTTGACGAAGTTTCTTTGAATGAAACTGGCACGCTTCACACCTGGTGACCAGTGCCGTCGCATACTGGAGGGCAGTGGGCCAGAAGAAGCCTTGCCGGAATGCCTTGCCGGCAAGGGCTCTTAACCCTATGTGGGATCCACATATGCCTCCATGTATCTCCGCCAACAGCCCCAGTCCTTCCTCTCGAGGGATGCACTTCAATTTCACGCCGTTTGGTCTCTTTCTGTACAGGACGTCATCGACAAACTGGTACATAGCGGACCGACGGGCTACTTTCTCCACTTCTTCCTGCTCCTCAGGAAGTTCCCCAGTCTGGAGGAATCGGACGGTATGCTGTGCCCACGCTGGAGCCTGGTCCTCGACGGTGAGGACTAAAGGCATTTCCTCCGCCATGTGAGCGGCTGTCTCGACGGCAAGAGCTTGACGCTCCGCCGGAGCTAGCCGTCCAGTGGCGGGCTCAGTGTCTCCGGCAACATCCTTGCCGGTGGCTCCGGTGAGCTCGGCGGGAAAGTACTTGCCGGGCCCTGATTTCCTCCTCTTGTTCTGCTCTGTTGATGGATCAATGGATGGCTGAGAAAGCTGGAGCACAAAGGTACCTGGTTCCACAGGTAGCTTGAGGGCAGCGCGCTTTGACAGGTAATCGGCGATGTCGTTCTTCGCTCGGGGAACATGCTCCGCCTGTATACCATCAAAGCGCTCTTCCAGCTTCCTTACTTCATCGACGTAGGCCTTCATCAATGGGCTCTGGTAATCTTTGTTGTCTTGTTTGACGACAAGCTATGAGTCGCCCCTGACAATGAGTTTCTTGATTCCGAGGCCTGCCGCGATCCTAAGACCGGCCAGCAGCCCCTCGTACTCAGCAGTATTGTTCGTTGATACCTCCCTGGGGAAGTGCATCTAGACCACGTACTTGAGGTGCTCTCCAGTGGACACGACCAGCAGTACGCTAGCCCCGGCGCTGTGCAAGGAGAAAGCTCCATCAAAGTACATGATCTAGTCGCAACTCGCCTCTTTGCCGAGGAGAGCAGTTTCCTGGACCTCTTCATCAGGCGTTGCGGTCCATTCTGCAACGAACTCTGCCAAGACTCGGCTTTGAATCGTCGAGGTACTTTGAAACTTGAGGCCAAAGCTGGACAGCTCTAGTGCCCACTCTACAATTCTTCCCGTTGCATCTGGATTGTGCAATATGCGTTGCAGAGGGAGGCGAGTGACGACGGTGATCTCGTGCGCCTGGAAGTAGTGACGCAGCTTCCTCGAGGCCATAAGGAGGCTGAAGAGCAATTTTCGCACACCGGAGTACCTCGATCTAGCCCCCTGCAAGAGGGAGCTAACAAAGTAGACCGGATGCTGCATCATTTTCTTCCTCGGCGGCACTCTAACCGGCCGTGTCGTCTCTACACTAATAGCATCAGGCTCTGTCGCTACGATCACCTCATCATCAATTTCTCTCTGCGCCACTAGTGCGGCGCTTACCACCTAGTTTGTTGCCGCCAAGTATAGCAGCAACGGTTCTTGCGGTCTAGGCGTAACTAGTACCGGCGTGGAGGAAAGATACCTCTTCAAGTCTTGCAATGCTGCTTCAGTGTCACATCCCCAGCTTCACCTTGCAATAGGATAACACTTGTCTGTTGCATCATGTTTAAGTTTTCTGAAAGTTGAATTGAGGTTTGTAGAAACCCTCACAAAGCAGTTAAAAAAATAGTCAACACTAAAATCTTCTCAAAGAAGCCTAATAAAATGTTCCTGCTAAACCTTGGAAAATATTGGCAAGAATAAAATTCAAACCAATATTTTTGGATGCTTTAAAATATTTATTTTGGGCCTTTGAATTAAATCAATAACATATATTTGTTGAATTTATTTCTGTTATATAAGAAATAAAGTTCAAGTATTTTTGTAAGTTTGCATGTGACCTTGGACTAGCTCCCTGAGCTCAACTAAAAATTTACAGAAAGTTTTAAAATGGTTTGGTTTGTAAATAAAATCAAAACAAAGAAAGAAAAATAGAAAAACAGAAACAAATAAAAGTTTTAGCACAGAGAGAGAGAGAGAGAGAGAGCTTACCTGGGACTGGGCCTGCAGCAGTAGCCAAAGAGCCAGCCCAGCCCACCACCGCAGCCTCCTTTTGTCGCCTTCCACCTCGCGCCAGTAGGCAGCGCGCGTGGCCACCGCGCGCCGGCACGCGCCCGGCCACCTTCAGCCTGCCTGCCTAAGTCCCCGACGCCCTGGACGCCACCATGCGTCGCCACGCCACCCCCTGGACCTCTCTCACTCTCCCTCGATCTCTCTCCCCTCTCCTGGCTCTCTCCCTCGCACGCACCCGAACGCGCCGTCGCCACCGTCCAAGCCACCGCGGCCATAGCCTCCCCCTCGCCTCTCCGACGAGCCCCCGAGCTCCGGCTCGCTGCCGCGCACCTCTACGCCGAACCGCAGGACCCCGGACGTCCTGAGACCTTGTCACGGAGCTCATCCCCGACCGCCGGTGCCGGAGATCCCCCTCGACGCCCTGCTCTGCTTCGAGCCTCCCCCGAGCCCACGTCGACGTCTCTGCAGCCATCGTGAGCTTCTGCATCGGAACCCCCTCTCCCCAAGCTCGTTTACACCCTCTAGCCGTGCCAAACACCGTTCCCGAGCACCGCCGTCCGCCATGGCCGTTGCCCTCGCAGCCACCGTGCATCTTCCCTCAGGTTTGTGCCTCCAGCGTGCTCCTGGAGCAACGGCAAGCCCAACAAAGCCCCTAGCTAGCTTCCCCGTCCACCGATGCCACGCGCCCGCACGGCCCGAACTCTGGCAGCCGCCGTTGTGGTCGCTGTCGTTGACTCTGGCCACCCCCGGTGATGCCGTCTGCACCACTAGCTGCGCGCGAGCCTCAGCAGCGAGTAGATGCCCTCCGCCGCGTGAATGGTCGCCAGAGGACGGATTCCGACGTCCTCCGACGGCCTAACTCCGGCGAAAAACGCAGTTAGGCACTAACCTAATGACCCCCTGGGTCAATGACAAGTGGGCCCTGGCCTCTACTAATTTTTTTAGTTAAGCTTTTAATTAAGCTTAATTAGCCTACTGACACTGACATGTGGGCCCCCGTGCCTAATTAGGTTAGTCTAATTTTCCTGTTTAGATTAGTACTAATCCTGTGGACCCCACGTACCTATTTTGACTTTGGTCAAGTCAACATTGACTGGTCCCACCTGTCATCCACACAAACAAGCCCTGAGTCACTGACTAGTGGGCCCCACTGGTCAGGTTTTACCTGGACCAGCCCCTATTGACTGCTGACATCACAATGACATCATGCTGACGCAATAAGTGTTTTCTGGAATTTTAAATAAATCAGAAATGATTTATTTATTTCAGAAAATATTCAAAACATCTAAAAATCATATAAAATCAACCGTAGCTCAGATGAAAATATTTTATATATGAAAAATGATTAGAAAAATATGAGGAATCTGTTTATGGCATTTTCATGCATGTTTGAACAAATTAAACCTGTTGATCAGGTCAAATCAATTAAATGACAATTAAATAATCACATATGGAGTTTGAATTTGAACCTTTGGTTCAAGCCAACTTCATTTAATATGATTGCTAGTTGTATTAGCTCAATCAACATAATACTGCCATGTCATGATCATGCATCATATTGTCGCATTGCATTGATTGTGTTTTCTTTGTGTTGCCGGTTTTTGTCCCCTCTCGATAGACCTGGTTCCGAAGATGTAATCGATGACACCGATGAAGACCCTATGTTATCTTCAGAAGTGCAAGACAAGCAAAACCCCATCGAGCATTCCGATACAATCCCACTCTCTCGCTCTTGCTCTCTTTTACTGCATTAGGACAACAACGCTTTAACTGTTACCTGCTGTGGTAGTTGAACCCCTTTCCATTGCATGACTTGTCATTGCCACAGTAAATAGTTGAAACCCACTAGTGTGAGTAGGAGTTGTTTGAGCCATGTTGTGCCTACTCATTCATGCCTTCTGGTTATGCCTAATATTGCTTAGAGTTGTGTCAGGTCTGATTCATCGGGGATGAATTGGAATGTGGTGAACATTTCCTACTGTTGAGAGCTAAGTGTGTGAACACGATTTGGTAAAGGTAGCGATGAGAGGCCATGTAGGAGTACATGGTGGGTTGGCTCATTAAAGTCGTCCTCAAGAACTGAGTTCTGTGTTGGTTGATCCATGAACAGCTACTACCACACGTTGGGCCCTGAAATATGACCCCGCTTGACTTGTTGACTGCCCTTGTTCTCTGTCCAGGATTTGCAACTAGTTTCTGGTGTTTGTAGTTTACTGGAGGTCGTGCGCAGCGCTGAGCCTCGAGGTGGGCTGTGACGCGGCAGGTACGTGGCACAGTGTACTGGTCGCCCGTTTGGTGACTTCGGGAAGCCTGTACACATCGTTTGGGGCCGTGAGCGACACCCCGACCGGATCTCCCCACGGATGGAACCCAAATAGGCGATAAACCTGGACGAGAGACTTGAGTGGTTGGTTAGGTCGTGGTCTACACCCACGTCGGCTTTCGCTTGAAGTCTGCCGAGCACATGTTGTGTGCAGACGCTAAGTGGTGGAAACATGTGTGAAGAAGTACACCCCTGCAGGGTTATATATGATGTATTCGAATAGCCGTGTCCGCGGAAATGGACTTCTGGGTTGCCTATAAAAGTTCATAGGCAAGTGAAAGTGGATACTCTAAAACGCGCAAGATAACCGTCAGTGCTATGGATGGCCTTCTCGTAGGGAGACGGGAGCGGATCCATAGTGGTGTATTGGTTGGTGAATATGTGGACTCGTGTGCGCCACCTCAAAAGAGTTACTTGCAGTCGTAGTTCAGGATAGCCACCGAGTTAAAGCTGGCTTGCTGCAGTCAAACTCCCCCACCCCTTTGTTGATATTGATGCATATGTAGCTAGTTCTGATGTAAGTCTTGCTGAGCACCTTTGTACTAACGTTTGCTTAATTTATGTTTTTGCAGAGAGACTCCAGTCTCACAAGTGGTTTCGCGTGGACTTCGACGTTTAGCTTGTTACCTCAGCTACGATCTTGTACCCTTGGGAGGGTCTTGTAGATAGTCAGGCTTCTCATCCTTTTTCATTTGTAGTTGTCTGTACTCAGACATGTTATGCTTCCATTGCCTGTATGCTCTGTATGTTGGGTCATGTGACCTCTGTTTGTAATAAATGCTATGATGGCTCTTCTGGGCTTCTATCTATATGAGTTGTTGAGTTATGTTGTGATGCCATGTTCTACAACACATACTTGCATGTTATACGTATGTGTAATGTGTATTGCTATGTGTGGGATCCGGCACCTAGTTGTTTACCCTTGGTAGCCTATCTTACAGGGAAATGTCTCCTAGTGCTTCCACTGAGCCTTGGTAGCTTGCTACTGCTCCGGAACACTTAGGCTTGCCGGCATGTGTCCTTCTTCGTTCCTGTGTCTGTCCCTTAGGGGAAATGTCACGCGTTGTTCCTTTAAGACCTTGTAGCTTGCTACGACTTGGGTTCATACGTTGATGACCGACACGTTCGTTGCTGGGTCATGTATGTCTGTCTCTGTAATTTACCGCCACTTTTGGTTTATAACTAGTCATGTCGGCCCGGGTTCTCTGTCATATGGATGCTAACGACACTATCATATATGTGTGCCAAAATGCGCAAACGGTCCCGGGCCAGGTAAGGTGGCACCCGTGGGGATACCGTTCGTGAGGCCGCAAAGTTATATGATGTGTTACAGGCTAGACCTGTGTGACTTAGGATCGGGGTCCTGATAGCTTTGGTATCAGAGCCTGACTGCATGTAGGATTAGTAAGCCAAACTGGTCGAAGTCGTGTCTAGAAAATCTTTAGTTATGTAAGGGAATTGTTTGTGGAAGGGAACGTAAGGCTCTTTTTACTCCTTACCCTATGACCTTCTGATCTGAGTCACCTTCTTCTTTCTCCGGGGATTAAGAACTAAGATTCTCATTCTATTTATCAGGATCACGTTAATGGTGGATTCAACCCACAGTTCAGTTTAGACTACTTCCGTTTGTTCAACTGTTGGTCTCGGAACCTTGACAATATGATGTTAAGTGGATATGCTACCCTTTTTGCTTGGATCTCGAAAGTATTTTCGAGCATTTACATCGGTTATGATGTCCGAGTCATCCCAGGTTTCGAAATAGTCTGATGCATTTGCAAACCTTTCCTCCCTGTTTCCGATGTCCTTTTAGGCCAGATTAATCACACTAGTCGGTGTGTGGAGGTACTCTGTTACCTCGACCCATAAGTTGGAGTTATTACTATGACCCTATGTGTCTTAGAGGATCACCCAGTAATCTAGCAATGCTTTATATTCCCAGTGTGATCATTCTGGCCATCATTCTCGAAAGCATCCCGTGATGCCATTTTGTAGTAGGCATTCTACTCCTGGGTTCTTGGACCCAAGATTCATTCTACTTACTTCATGTTGATAGTGTTTGCTCGTACCTTTAGGATATTAGTAACCTTGTGATAGTCTTCGAGGTTCGTGGTGAATCGTTCTTCCAATACCATGAACCGTTATGACAGAAGTTCTTTTGAACCAAAAGATCACAACCAGAGTGCTCCTGAGTAGTACTCCATTCATATTGTGACTCTGCCAGTCCTACCTTTCTGCATGGGTTATCCGGAAGAAATATGTTGAACTAGTTCGACATGCTAACCTATGCATCCACAACTCAAAAGGCTATATGTTCTTTGAGTTGTCTTCCTTTAGTTGTATTCCGGCCTTCGTCTATCAGTTGATAGTCAAGAGTAGTTGTGCATTTGTGCTATCAATGCCTATTATTCTTATGGTACGTCAATCCATTCTATTTCAGAATGACTAAGAGAAACAAACTCCAGTACCTCATCCATATCTAGGATTGGGTCAAAGTAGTTGTATTCCGCAGATCAAAATGCCAATCCAGCTTTTGCTCTGCTCTAACTTGGAGTGTTACCCTCCTTTATGTCAAGAATGTCATGGGAATTGCACAACCTCCTATGAACTTTTTATAGGGTGATACTTCTCACCATTATCGCTCATTCCTCGGTCTCCGTGTTATTGTAACCGAAATACCGGCAAGTAAATTGGGATGTGTGAAATCAATACTCCTAGCAACTCCGTTTCTTGGTAGTTAAATGGACAATAACCTCATCCTTAGCGAGTTGATTTTTGAATCATCACCCTAAGGTTGATCGTGCTACCTAGTCCACTTTCTTGGTGCACTCCTTGATTGATGAGTTAGGATTTTGTTAAGTCCTCGCTCATTTGATCATATCGTCTTGCCCTGAAAAGCAAGATTGTTCTCGAACTTAGTAACTTATCGGTGGTCCATGATTTTCCAAATATCTTCTCGGAAGTATTACCAGGTTGCTCCCTGACCGTTATGTTGAGCTCGTGATCAAGCTGGTTTCTCTCTAAAACCACCCTTTCGCCAAGAATCTATGTTGGATACCCCGAACTAGTCGATTAAGCCAAATGACAACTTGGAGAGTTGGAAGATAAAAGCTTGCCTGACCTAGTTCATTGCCAAAGGGGTATCCTTGTGTTTGTGTGTTTGATGGAGAAAGATGATATCTTGTTTGATTGATCCCCGTGGTCAATTGTGGGATCTATTGTCTTATCAAGCCTTGATTTGAGTGTGGGTTATCGTCAAATAAAATCAGAACCAACGATGGTCGTAATATTGTCTTACTCGTGGTTGTCTCCTCGAGCATACACCATTATATCTTTTGGTCTGACCAATGTTATCATCGTGTTCTCCCAATTGCGGAACTCCAATTATATGGAAACTTAGATGAATTATTGTTGAGCCCATCAACAAACATCCTTATATCCTCCATGATTTTGTCGGACATTAAGTGTCACACCCTGATTTTCATGTCACATTGCTTAAGCAAATTTCTATGTTAAAAATGTGGATTTGCAAAAACTTTTGTGTGTTTTTGACTTTGCTTGATTTGACTTTTGTCTGCTGTTTGCTAGTGCTCTAAAAATCAAATAAATCCTCCAACTCTTATACTTCATCTCCTTGACCCAAAACCTTTTCCCAATGATCATGCCATGTGTATAGACCAGTATAGAATTTTCTTATAAAAATATTTTGGCCAAATGGTATTTTCTAAAATTAGTTTTCCAAAACCCCCTGAATTGAGGTTTGCACTGCAAGTACCTTATTTAGGGTGTGAAAAATCTTTCAAAAAGTTTATTTGAATCCTATTAGGTATAGGACTCCCAGAAACCACAAAAGTATAATTTTAAAAGTTATTTTTATATTTTATTTAAAAGCTTTTTCTTAAGGCCAGAAATGGTATTTAATAAAGAAAAATTATTTAATCATTTCAAAAATAATTGCCAAAATTCAGGGAGACTCATAGGACATATATTGTCCATATATAAGAGTTTAAGCACATGGTCATGTACAAAATATTGGACTAATCCTTCCAAAACCCTTTCTGGATATTTCAAGCTTTTGAAATATTTACAAAGGAAATATTCTCCAAATTTCCAAGGATATTCTATCATGCCATATATGACATATTTGATGATCTTGCAAAGCCTCATGCCTTGAAGATCAAGAAAACATCCTCTAATCCCCTCAAAACCATTATGTCCATATTTGAAGTTTGAGCAACTCTACATTGCCAAACTTATCGAAATGCTCTCAAATATGGTGCACATGCTAGAATGGCCTAATACGGCATCTAGACCAAATGGCACAAGATTTGGAATAGAGCAACTTCATCAGATCACCCCAAAACCCTTCCTGTTCAAATACAAATTTGAACAACTTTACATTGCCAACTTTTTATCTGGAGCCTCAAACTTTGTGGGCATGATCATAACCCCAAATGATGATGCTACACCAAGTGGTGCATCAAGGGGAGATGAATAGCTCAACTCAAACATGGTGAAACCATTTCTGTTGATTTCTAGGGATCACCAAAGTTACATTGGCCACTTTGCCCAAATGAGCTCAAATTTGGTGTAGGGGCCTAATTATATGTGACATTTGATCCTGTTAAGTCCCATGCCAATTGGAAGTCATTTGCCTCCCCAAAACCTGATCAAACACCTTCTGTCCACTTACCAAAACCAGTGTTTGAACCTCTTTTACTTTTTCCCTTTACTTCAAATTTCTACCACAGCTTCTCCTGATCATCCTCTACCCCCCAGTAACTCTCTATGGCCTCAGGTCTATTATTGGAGGAGGGTAAAACCCCAATTCACTCTTGTAGACAGCAGATTTCACCCTCTTCCTCACCTCCCTCCTCATCCCAGTGGTTCCCTGGAGCATCCAAAGCCACAGGCCAATTCTGTACTACTTCCTCTACCCTCTGGACACCGTTGGACACGCCCTGGGCGCCAGGCCACACCAGTGGCAGCCAAAAGCCCGCTCTGGAGCATGCTACAGTGCTCTGGAGCACTGCAGCCGCCCTCCAATCACCAGCCCCGACCACCTAGGGCCTCCCCCTCGTGTCCCCCGAGGCTGCCTCGGCGTCCGGGACACGCCGGGCGGTCGGCCCCCTCCTCTCTCCTCCTCCCTCACCCCTGCTCGCACGCGCACCGGCCGACCCTGAGCACCAGTGAGCAAGCTCACACGAGCGAAGATCCTGGCGCCTCCCCGATCCTCCTCTGCTTTTCCCTTGGACTGGACCTCGTCCATGAGCGCCCTAGACATGCTCAGGAGAGCCCGGTTGGCCTTCAGCAACGGCCACGACCTCGCCGGCGCACAGCCCCGCGGTGAACCTCGGGCTAGCCTATAAAAGGCCTCCCCGAGCCCCTCTCCGTACTCCATCCACTCCCTCACCCAACAGAAGGCCTCCTTGAGCAAAGCACGCTCCTTCCCGAGCCCTCCTCCTCCTCCTCGGTCGCCATTGCCGCCTCGGGGCCCCGCTCGAATTCGGGCACCCCGGCCTATCCCTCTCCACCTAGCCACCACCGGAGCCCCTCACCCACCCCCTTGAGCCTCCCCGTGCTCCACCAATCGTCCCCAAGCCGCCGTGCGCTCGAAGCCCAAAGTGACCGGAGCCCTCCTCCACCACGGTTGGACCCCTGCTCGATCTGGTCCTTCCCGGCGGGCGTGTCGCCCACGACGGGATGCGCCTCTCCGCGCTGGTCGTTCCGGTGGCCAGAGCATCGCCGGAGACGGCTGAGTCGACGGGGCCACGCCGGCGAGCGCTCGGCCGCGCCTCCTCTGCCTCGCCTCTGTCCGCGCGGGAGGAAGAAGAACCTGCCACGAGGGCCCGCAGGTCAGCGACCCCAGAGGTAGGCCCCACCGGTTTAAGTGGAGACGGCTACGGCATAGCCCGTCTCCCCCGTGTGAAAACGCATTTCCAGGAGGCCGCCTTCGACGTGGCCAGGTTCCCTGCGCGCTGCTGTGCAGTTGGGCCGGCCCAGAGCGCTGCGGTGCTATACTGCGCCCGAAACGCAGTATAGGTATAAAACCCCCTTCCCTTTTTCCTTTTCTTTATTCTGTCAACTTCAAAAATGCCTAGATAATTCATTTGAACTCCAAATGGCATGATTCAAATTTCTGGTGGTCTCTAAATTCATGCTCTATCACATAGTGCAACATGCACATTATTCCAGAAACTTTCTCCACACAAATATTTATCAAATGCCATTATTTCATTTTCTGTGATGAACTTTATAAAATCACAGAGGGCTCAAATTTGATCCAAATACAGTGATTCAAATTCCTAGATGCTTGTCATGTCCAAACTTAGTTTTGGAACATTTTTAATAATAGTTTCTGTACCCCTCCAAATATTGAGCCAATTCTTCATATTTATCAGCTTTGCAAAATCCTAGGAAATTCATTTGAATTCCAAATCCAGTGAAACCAACTCCTAGATGCTTCAAAAATCATGACTTGTTGATGGGTGCCTTTGCTCATCATTCAAGAAAATATTTCTGTATACTTCTTCCAAATCCATAAACCCTTTGGTTCCATCACATTGAAATGTTCCAAACTACCTATCGATCCAACACCTATGAAACCACCTTGGTTATTTTTCATATGACCAGAGGTATCCTAGAAAAGTCCAACTCCTATTTTTAGAGCACTTTTATTTTTGCTTTGATTGTGTTGCTTATTATGAATGTTTCCATCGTTAGTTGACGAAATAAACGGAGTATTCGGAGATGGACCAGAAGGTTTGAAGACTCGGAGGAATAAGGCAAGCAGCCCTTTGACCATGTCCGAGAAACCCTTTTCATGCATGTCTCATAGCACCTTATTATCGATGCATCGGAATCATGTTGAGGTGGAGACCACTTTGGTTGCTACCTTTGTTACTTTATTGTTGAAACTTGCATCAAACATGACCCTACCTTCCTATGAGGGTTATGTGGGTGGGAGTAGTTAGGTTGCTTTAATAGTGGCTACGCAAATGGGACGGGTATATGCATGGTGACGGAGGCAGGACGCTTTCAAAAGACTTTTCGAAAACCCCGTCGGGTGCCATTTATGCCCGAGGGAGATGGTGAGATGGGTAACCACTTGATGACGAAGTGGTGTACCGAGGCAAGTGTGTGTGTTGTTTTGAAAACGGATTGGTTTAAGTTGCGACCGTTATTCCAACCTTACATGCGCAACCACTCTACCCTTATATGGGAAAGGGCATTATTGATTATCTAGGTCGATACTAGCATGGTGCCCGCATTACTAGTGACGGGAGTGACATGAGGTCACTCTTGGGACGGGGTCGCGCTTGGATAGGCGGCCATGACTGTCTTTACAGGGCACCGGACACACCGTTTGTACCCCGTGCTTGTGATATGTGATGAATATGGAGCGAGTCTCCACAATTATTAAGATGTGAAATGTGGGCACGGGGGTTACTACCAATCGAGTGGACTCCGTATTAGTGTCGTCTAGGGAATGATAGTGATCGGGTGCTTACCCCGGGTACCTAAGGTACCGCGGGTCGTGGATGACACGGAAGTTCCCCGGATCTTGTGGGTAAAGTGTGCAACCTCTGCAGAGTGTAAAACTATTCTAATAGCCGTGTCCACGGTCATGGATAGTTGGGTAACCGCTCTTGGGCTACGTCCAATGTTTGCGAAACCTGGTGTGCATGTGTGAGGAAAAAACATGGTTCAGTGATATTGATGATGTGATACGTGAGGAAGTTACAATGAGCTCGAACATGAGTTGATTACAACTCTTTCTCGATATGATGTCTGTGACCTCCTGATACTTGTTATAGACACATGCATATCCATATTATACGTTGATCATACTTGCATATGAAAAACGAGCTTTCCGTAAAACTTCCAACTTAGCAGTAAAGCCTTGCATAATTATTCTGTCATCACACTTGTGTTGCTTGCGAGTACATTCAAAGTACTCAATGGCTTGCCACTGGTTATTTTATTGGCCAGGCATGAGAGAACAGGTTATGATGAAGATTTCTTGGTGACGAGCATGCGAGCTAGGACGCTTCCCAGTCAGAATGCCTGTAGGGTTAAGGCAGATGGCATGGGTCCATGTTGTCATTGAAGATTTCCGATGCAATGATATATTCAAGACTTGACCATTATGGTCCTATTTGTGTAACACGGTATGTAAGGATGTAAGACTCTTGTTATTCAGCTTCTGTGTGTTCAGTGAGCATTGATCTCTGGGATCACTATACACGTGCATTCGGCGATCACGACTTATGAGTCGGGGTCCCCACAGAGCTGGTATCAGAGCCATCCTGACTGTAGGAAGCCTTAGTTAGCATGGTCGTTAGTTAGGGTAAAAGTATTTCCAAAAACTATTAGTAGTTTTCAAAACTATCTATACTCCTCTTCCCTTGTCAGTTTTTCGAAAACTAGGCTACTTGATCTCTTCCCCTTCAAAACCTTGGACGCTAGAAACCTTATGCCCGAGACCACTAGATTTTCTTTGATCCTCGTGGAGTGCACCTTGCCAAACACTCACCCACCACTTTTGCACGCAAGAGTGGCGACACCACGACAAGACGATGTCCACAGAAAATCCATCCTCGATGAGTGAGGACATGAAGACCCAGAAGATGGTGCAACCCTAGCCTACGATGACCATGGCATGAGTTGTGCAAAATCATGATATACATCGCTAATAGAGTAATCATGTCACTACCGTTGTTGTATCGGCAACCACCGGTAGATGAGAACCTCGCCATTTGGTCCGCCTCACTATAGTGAGCAGGAAAACGGTTCTCTTCATCCCTCGCTCTTGGTGTCGATCTTTTCATCAACGTAACCGACATATTGGACTTCTATTATGCCTTGTCATTGCATACGGATCGCCTACCTGGTACCCTCGACGTCCCTGAAGGCACAAGGGATCGTCATGATTAAAGAGACAAGAAAAGACGAAGTCAACGCTAGCTACAAGGGCTAGACCCCGAGACCTCCAAATCACTTGCGAGACTTATTCCACTTCTCTCTCCTTCTGAACTATTCAGCAGAGACAACCTTTTGCGCTTGTCGTAGCAACTCTTGTCATAATGACTCTTCTCTAACCTCCTTGTAGATGGCCGTCGCCCCCACGAGACTCCTCATGATCGGATTTCCACCACTCCTAAGGGACTGCCTCCATCAATTGCACTATCCTTTGGAGCCGATGTACACCCTGCACGAACTAGACAATGGTGAATTCAAGACGGAATTCTATGCCAAAGTAATTGTACCTGGCAAGACCTCACCTCAAGGCTGGTTCTTTATCGGACCACCTATGCCCACTAAGGACCTGGCCATACAGCAAGTGGCCTACGAAGCCCTTCTTCGCCTTCAAGATCTCCTCCCAGAAATGAAGGAAGGTCGGGCTACTTGTTACCTGCCCAGCAAAAGCGGAACAGGAACCACCTCGCAGGCTATGATTCCCCCAGGAGATGAAGACCCCACTCTCAAGCTCCAGACCCGCTTCGCCCACATGGCCGATTATCTTCTGCACAATCTCACAGAAGAATTCCTCAAGTCCCGCGAGGATTTCCCTTCACTTCTACATCTCCACTGCCTCGAGAAGAAGAAGGTGATCGAGCGGGAACTACAAATTACTGCCCTACAAGTCTACATTGCTAATCAGAAGCAACAGATCGAAGAGCTTCAAGGAGCTCGCCATCGAACCTCGCGAAGAAGGCATAGGGCTATACTACCATATCTACGTCATCGGGGATCAACGTCAGGCCACCAGAAACAAGACCCAAGACGGCATAACAACCTCTTTGCTTCCATCACATGTTACGAGTGTGGTGAGCTCGGGCATATGAGAAGGATGTGCCCCAGCAAGCAGCCATCTGTCAAACCACCGGAAGACCCACAGAGCTGAAGACTGAAGGCCTTCCTCCTCACGACTGTCAATCCGAGAACCCCTAGGGTAGGATGAGTCGTGTACCCCCTTATGCGAAGTCGAGTCTATGTAGCGGTTCATATGAAACCATGTCATGTGTTGCTTGTCCTTATATGTTTGTGTTTTCGATATAAGTCGCACTTTTGCCTTGGGCAGCATGTACACGACTATATCACCTATCTTATCTTAACAAATGTGTGTGGCCTTTACGGCACCTGGTTGTTTGTTCTTTCACTATAAACCCCCCCCCCTTAGGCATTTCCCTCCTCTACGCTGCTTCTTCCCCCTATTCTCTCTCTCCCCAGTTGAAGACCCACAAGACAAGATGCACCAAGGACTCTACCTCGGCAACCAACTGGCACTGAAGACTTCTGCTACAACCTCCGCGATCAAGTGCAACCCCGTTGAGTTATGTTTAACCCTCCAGACCAGTAACCCCATTCCTAGACCCTTTGAGACTTCACGAGGCACTCCAGCACGAATCCTTAACCATGTGCCTAACCCATGGTAAAGCAAGAGAACCTGTTAAGCCTTTGCAATCTTGCACAACACTGGGTTCGTAAAGGAGCTAGTGGACACGATGAGTGAACATATTTTCATCCTAATATAGCACGAGGTCTGACGATGCCATAGATAGACCAGTTCGAGGATATTGGATAGATGACTTGGTGGTTTATATCAGTGACTTCGAGGAATTATCTGAGACCTTGATGGATTGTGAGGTTTTCATATTGGTGGGATCATGACTTTGGGGAAGTATGTAGAAGTGCCCGTTGGGCATGAGATTTGGATTTATGTAGGTGATTCTGGTCGGTATAATGCTGGATATGTCTGCATGATTCGGAGTAAGATTGGATTTAGGCCTATGATCCTGATTATGATATCAAGCTTCTCGGTGGACAATAACCTAGGAGATTGGATTATTTGTCGGAGTTGATTTAGGAATCTATATAATCATGATCATGGAATTTACTTGACCCGGATGATGGGAATTTGGTGGACATACTATCGTGATGCATAGTCCTTCCAAGTATTTGGGTATTATAGAGACTAGAGATCTTGAGAAACACCGTAGACATCGGATTTGTAGGATTGTTGGATTATGTGGTGATTGATGGGAATTACCGGGCTATTGGAGGTGATCTATAGGAAGGAAACAAATCTTGGAGTGGCATATGACGTGTTTCCTTAGAATAGAGATGCATTACCTTGAGCCTTGCAAGACTAGGTTGAGCGCTTGGATTGTGGAGTTTAATTTAAGCTCAGCAGCATGTATGATCTACCTTTGGATTTTATAGGTAGGCATACATATGGATTTGGGGATCGTAGACAAGTACAATTTTGTTAGACCGACTCTTGAGAGTCATGAGGATATGCATGGCATGAGTGGTGATTGAAGTTGGTCTATGCGAGAGGCCGCTTTTCCGTTCCGAGTACTAGATAGAGCTATTGGCATCTCAGAAACTGTGCTTAAGGATAAGATGATATAAGTTCACTCACTCAATCCTTGAAACCCTTAAACCCCACCGAGCCACCACCCGGTCAGATTCTGACCACGGGCCTTGACTCAGAGTCAGGAAGGCCTCTACAAATACTCAACCGAGACCACCACCAATACCTCAGCTTACCTTGCGTACCCCTTAGGCCTCTTGGAGTAATTGGACAAGTTGGGTAACATCATTATTAGATGGCCTACTTGTCTGCCCGAAGACAAAGAAGAGACGGACAGCTGGATAGAAGACATTTGAAGACCGCCCTGTCAAGAAGGAAGATCTACACCAACCACCGTCGTCAAAAATAAAACTTCCGCGTTGAAGACCGGGCGTATCTGCAAACCACTCCTCTCAAAGGAGCCGAGCAATTCCGTGTCAAAGGAACGCTCACACCGAGTTGTATCAAGACTTGAAGGCACGATTCTGGTGGCGCAGGATGAAAGAGAGATTGCAACCTATGTTGCAAAGTGTGATATGTGCCAAAGGGTCAAGGCTGAATATCAGCGACCCACCGGATTGCTTCAACCACTCAAGGTTCCTGAGTGGAAGTGGGGTAAAGTCGGAATGGACTTCGTCACTGGATTACCAATGTCGGATAGAGGACATGACTCTATCTAGGTTATAGTCGATCATTTGACCAAGGTAGTCCATTTCATTCCTGTCAGGACCACTTATGATGGCAACTGACCGAATCGTAAGTCTTCACGGCGTTCCCAAGGAGATTGCGTCAGATCGAGGAACCCAGTTCGCCTCAAGGTTCTGGAAGAAGTTCCGAGAAGCCTTGGGAACCAAGTTGTTTTTCAGCACGGCTTTACACCCACAGACCGGAGGTCAGACAAAACGAGTCAATCAGATTCTCGAAGTCATGCTCCGAGCTTGTGTCTTGGCATATAGAGCTAAGTGGGAGGATTGTCTCCCTTTTTGCCGAGTTCTCCTATAACAACAGTTACCAGTCGAGCCTTCTGATGGCACCATTTGAGGTGTTGTACGGACGCAGATGTCGCACACCCCTCAACTGGTCAGAGACTGGAGAAGGGCTAGTCTCTGGACCGGATATTCTCCACGCAGTGGAAGAGCAAGTCCAACTAGTCAGAGAATGTTTGGAGGCAGCCAAGTCAAGGCAAAAGAGCTATGCTGACACTCACCGTCGGAACATGAGTTTCCATATCGGGGACCACGTGTACCTGCGGGTAACTCCTCTGAAGGGAACCAAGCGTTTCCACGTCAAGGGGAAGCTCGCACCAAGGTTCATTGAACCCTTTGAGATCACTGTAAGACATGTGGTAGACGGCTCCCCAGCTAGATCTACCACCTGAGATACTCTCCGTGCACCAAATCTTCCACGAGCCCCCACTCTGGAAGTACTTCTTACCTCCTAGCTAGCCCGATGCCCGCAAGGACATCGATCACCGAGCCTTTGACAGCTAACCCAACCTAACCTATGCAAGAGACCCCTCAGCAAGCTCCATCAAGGAAGGCATCAAGCAAGAAGCCATACCATCAAGCACTTCAAGATTCCAAGGAGCACCACTCGGAAGCAGAACCAACAAGAAGAAGTGAAGACTACCCCATATCCAAGACTCCGCCTTTCTTTCCACGCCTAGTCTGGGAATCTCGGGGACGAGATTCTTGTAAGGGGGGTAGGTCTATCACACCCTGATTTTCATGTCACATTGCTTAAGCTAATTTCCATGTTAAAAATGTGGATTTGCAAAAACTTTTGAGTGTTTTTGACTTTTCTTGATTTGACTTTTGTGTGCTGTTTGCTAGTGCTCTAAAATCAAATAAATCCTCCAACTCTTATACTTCATCTCCTTGACCCAAAACCTTTTCCCAATGATCATGCCATGTGTATAGACCAGTATAGAATTTTCTTATAAAAATATTTTGGCCAAATGGTATTTTCTAAAATTAGTTTTCCAAAAACCCCTGAATTGAGGTTTGCACTGCAAGTACCTTAATTAGGGTGTGAAAAATCTTTCAAAAAGTTTATTTGAATCCTATTAGGTATAGGACTCCCAGAAACCACAAAAGTATAATTTATAAGTTATTTTTATATTTTATTTAAAATCTTTTTCTTAAGGCCAGAAATGGTCTTTAATAAGGAAAAATTATTTAATCATTTCAAAAATAATTGCCAAAATTCAGGGAGACTCATAGGACATATATTGTCCATATATAAGAGTTTAAGCACATGGTCATGTTCAAAATATTGGACTAATCCTTCCAAAACCCTTTCTGGATATTTCAAGGTTTTGAAATATTTACAAAGGAATATTCTCCAAAAATTCCATGGAAATTCTATCATGCCATATATGACATATTTGATGATCTTGCAAAGCCTCATGCCCTGAAGATCAAGAAAACATCCTCTAATCCCCTCAAAACCATTCTGTCCATATTTGAAGTTTGAGAAACTCTACATTGCCAAACTTATCCAAATGCTCTAAAATTTGGTGCACATGCTAGAATGGCCTAGTAAGGTATCTAGACCAAATGGCACAAGATTTGGAATAGAGCAACTTGATCAGATCACCCCAAAACCCTTCCTTTTCAAATACAAATTTGAACAACTTTACATTGCCAACTTTTTATCTGGAGCCTCAAACTTTGTGGGCATGATCATAACCCCAAATGATGATGCTACACCAAGTGGTGTATAAAGGGGAGATGAATAGCGCAACTCAAACATGGTGAAACCATTTCTGTTGATTTCTAGGGTTCACCAAAGTTACATTGGCCACTTTGCCCAAATGAGCTCAAATTTGGTGTAGGGGCCTAATTATATGTGACATTTGATCCTGTTAAGTCCCATGCCAATTGGAAGTCATTTGCCTCCCCAAAACCTGATCAAACACCTTCTGTCCACTTACCAAAACCAGTGTTTGAACCTCTTTTACTTTTTCCCTTTACTTCAAATTTCTACCAGAACTTCTCCTGATCACCCTCTACCCCCCAGTAACTCTCTATGGCCTCAGCTCAATTATTGGAGGAGGGTAAAACCCCAATTCACTCTTCTTGACAGCAGATTTCACCCTCTTCCTCACCTCCCTCCTCATCCCAGTGGTTCCCTGGAGCATCCAAAGCCACAGGCCAATTCTTTACTACTTCCTCTACCCTCTGGACACCGTTAGACACGCCCTGGGCGCCAGGCCACGCCAATGGCAGCCAAAAGCCCGCTCTGGAGCGCGCTACAGTGCTCTGGAGCACTGCAGCCGCCCTCCAATCACCAGCCCCGACCACCTAGGGCCTCACCCTCGTGTCCCCCGAGGCTGCCTCGGCGTCCGGGACACGCCGGGCGGTCGCCCCCCTCCTCTCTCCTCCTCCCTCTCCCCTGCTCGCACGCGCACCGGCCGACCCTGAGCACCAGTGAGCAAGCTCACACGCGCGAAGACCCTGGCGCCTCCCCGCTCCTCCTCTGCTTTTCCCTTGGACTGGACCTCGTCCACGAGCGCCCTAGACATGCTCAGGAGAGCCCGGTTGGCCTTCAGCAACGGCCACGACCTCGCAGGCGCACAGCCCCGCGGTGAACCTCAGGCTAGCCTATAAAAGGCCTCCCCGAGCCCCTCTCCGTACTCCATCCACTCCCTCACCCTCTAGAAGGCCTCCTTGAGCAAAGCACGCTCCTTCCCGAGCCCTCCTCCTCCTCCTCGGTCGCCATTGCCGCCTCGGGGCCCCGCTCGAACTCGGGCACCCCGGCCTCTCCCTCTCCACCTAGCCACCACCGGAGCCCCTCACGCACCCCCTTGAGCCTCCCCGTGCTCCGCCAATCCTCCCCAAGCCGCCGTGCGCTCGAAGCCCAAAGTGACCGGAGCCTTCCTCCGCCACGGTTGGACCCCTGCTCGATCTGGTCCTTCCCGGCAGGCGTGTCGCCCACGACCGGATGCGCCTCTCCGCGCTGGTCGTTCCGGTGGCCAGAGCATCGCCGGAGACGGCCTGAGTCGACAGGGCCACGCCGGCGAGCGCTCGGCCGCGCCTCCTCTGCCTCGCCTCTGTCCGCGCGGGAGGAAGAAGAACCTGCCATGGGGGCCCGCAGGTCACCGACCCAGGAGGCAGGCCCCACCGGTTTAAGTGGAGACGGCTACGGCATAACCCGTCTCCCCCGCGTGAAAACGCATTTCCAGGAGGCCACCTTCGACGTGGCCAGGTTCCCTGCGCGCTGCTGTGCAGTTGGGCCGGCCCAGAGCGCTCCGGCGCTATACTGCGCCCGAAACGCAGTATAAGTATAAAACCCCCTTCCCTTTTTCCTTTTGTTTATTCTGTCAACTTCAAAAATGCCTAGATAATTCATTTGAACTCCAAATGGCATGATTCAAATTTCTGGTGGTCTCTAAATTCATGCTCTATCACATGGTGCAACATGCACATTATTCCAGAAACTTTCCCCACACAAATATTTATCAAATGCCATTATTTCATTTTCTGTGATGAACTTTATAAAATCACAGAGGAATCAAATTTGATCCAAATACAGTGATTCAAATTCCTAGATGCTTGTCATGTCCAAACTTAGTTTTGGAACATTTTTAATAATAGTTTTTGTACCCCACCAAATATTGAGCCAATTCTTGATATTTATCAGCTTTGCAAAATCCTAGGAAATTCATTTGAATTCCAAATCCAGTGAAACCAACTCCTAGATGCTTCAAAAATCATGACTTGTTGATGGGTGCCTTTGCTCATCTTTCAAGAAAATATTTCTGTATACTTCTTCCAAATCCATAAACCCTTTGGTTCCATCACATTGAAATGTTCCAAACTACCTATTGATCCAACACCTATGAAACCACCTTGGTTATTTTTCATATGACCGGAGGTATCCTTGAGAAGTCCAACTCCTATTTTTAGAGCACTTTTATTTTTGCTTTGATTGTGTTGCTTATTATGAATGTTTCCATCGTTAGTTGACAAAATAAACGGAGTATTCGGAGATGGACCAGAAGGTTTGAAGACTCGGAGGAATAAGGCAAGCAGCCCTTTGACCATGTCCGAGAAACCCTTTTCATGCATGTCTCATAGCACCTTATTATCGATGCATCGGAATCATGTTGAGGTGGAGACCACTTTTGTTGCTACCTTTGTTACTTTACTGTTGAAACTTGCATCAAACATGACCCTACCTTCCTATGAGGGTTATGTGGGTGGGAGTAGTTAGGTTGCTTTAATAGTGGCTACGCAAATGGGACGGGTATATGCATGGTGACGGAGGCAGGATGCTTTCAAAAGACTTTTCGAAAAACTCGTCGGGTGCCATTTATGACCGAGGGAGATGGTGAGATGGGTAACCACTTTATGACGAAGTGGTGTACCGAGGCAAGTGTGTGTGTTGTTTTGAAAACGGATAGGTTTAAGTTGCGACCGTTATTCCAACCTTACATGCGCAGCCACTCTACCCTTATATGGGAAAGGGCATTATTGATTATCTAGGTCGATACTAGCATGGTGCCCGCATTACTAGTGACGGGAGTGACATGAGGTCACTCTTGGGACGGGGTCGCGCTTGGATAGGCGGCTATGACTGTCTTTACAGGGCACCGGACACACCGTTGGTACCCCGTGCTTGTGATATGTGATGAATATGGAGCGAGTCTCCACAATTATTAAGATGTGAAATGTGCGGACGGGGGTTACTACCAATCGAGTGGACTCCATATTAGTGTCGTCTATGGAAAGATAGTGATCGGGTGCTTACCCCGGGTACCTGAGGTACCGCGGGTCGTGGATGACACGGAAGTTCCCTGGATCTTGTGGGTAAAGTGTGCAACCTCTGCAGAGTGTAAAACTATTCGAATAGCCGTGTCCACGGTCATGGACAGTTGGGTAACCGCTCTTGGGCTACGTCCAATGTTTGCGAAACCTGGTGTGCGTGTGTGAGGAAACAACATGGTTCTGTGATATTGATGATGTGATACCCGAGGAAGTTACAATGAGCTCGAACATGAGTTGATTACAACTCTTTCTCGATATGATGTCTGTGACCTCCTGATACTTGTTACAGACACATGCATATCCATGTTATACGTTGATCATACTTGCATATGAAAAACGAGCTTTCCGCAAAACTGCCAACTTAGCAGTAGAGCCTTGCATAATTATTCTGTCATCACACATGGGTTGCTTGCGACTACATTCAAAGTACTCATTGGCTTGCCACTGGTTATTTTATTGGCCAGGCATGAGAGAACAGGTTATGATGAAGATTTCTTGGTGACGAGCATGCGAGCTAGGACGCTTCCCAGTCAGAATGCCTGTAGGGTTAAGGCAGATGGCATTGGTCCATGTTGTCATTGAAGATTTCTGCTGCGATGATATATTCTAGATTTGACCATTATGGTCCTATTTGTGTAACACGGTATGTAAGGATGTAAGACTCTTGTTATTCAGCTTCTGTGTGTTCAGTGAGCATTGATCTCTGGGATCACTGTACACGTGCATTTGGTGATCACGACTTATGAGTCGGGGTCCCCACATTAAGCTAGTGTTGGAAACTTTGTAAGCATTGCCTTCGTGTCCCGTTCATGAGGTATATGTTGGTGCAAGAAGTGACTTTCTCCCAGTTCGCGTGCATTAGGTGCAAGTTGCCACCATGAATTTGAGAAAGTTAGTTTTGCTTCCTCTGGAATCATCCCAAGTCATTCATGCACGTGCAAAGTATATTATGGCTTGAGAGATTAGCTACCTCCATTCCATCGGTATTTCCTAGCACACCAAGCCACTGATTGAATTGTTCAAAGAAAAGAACTTTATGCACTAATCCCGAAGGGCCCGGACGGACATGCACAAGACTTCGTTATCTCAATGATGGTTCCCAATCTGAATTCGGTAGTATTTTATCATAAGACTACTACGTGGTCATGCTTGTCTTGGACAACGTGCCCACAGGTACGTAGCAGAACTAGCTCACATTTTGGGAGCTTGCTATCGTAGTTCACTCCTCGAGAATCTCGCAACGCCATCTCATCGATTTGTGTTGCAAACTTTCATTTTTTTTCCTAGACTCGATGAGTCTGGAATATCCTGACGCCAACCAGAACTGAATCTCATGCAGATATGATGGTTGGAGCATTTTCCAAGAACTATAATATTGGTCTCTCGATAACTGGTAAAGTGGATGTCGTGGCCAACACACCCAGCCGGAAGACCTATTATTGTAGTATCTTGATTGAAGAAGTTTGCCACCTCCCCATAAGGACTTCGTAGGATTTACTCCCTAGTTGTTCCTTATGGATTTTTGTGCTCCTGAAGTCCAACCTTTTACTTGACATTCTAGGTACCAAACCATTTTAATAAATGGGTTGCGCTAGCACATCAAGGAGAACATTAGAAGCGGAGTGCTAAATGTCTCTTGGTCGATCTTCCAGATTTTGCCCATTGACTCCGCTAAGGTGAAATCTGAGAAAGTGTTATCTTCCTTTGCATCTGCATCGTCCATCATTATTCATCATGGTGGTATGTGGTGTTGCCAGGATCCTTGACACGGATATTGGTAAAACCTTGATGAATATGGGAATGCTCAAGTTCTTGAGAGCACGCACAAGCACTACGTGTTATCTCTGGCTCTAACCGGGATTGCTCCCACTGTTCTTGGTTATGCTATAACCTCTCAAAGAGTAGTTTCACTCTCTACTGTTGGGTTTCTTCCCAGTTACCAGAATCATTCCCAGCATTTGCATTTTGTTCCCAGCTTGCATCGCCAACGTGCCATTTTACCGTGGGTTCCATCCATTTCCGACGATAAGCAAAATCATCCCTTGTTTTGTCTTCAAAAAGGTAGTCCACATCATCCATTCTGGCCGAGAATGTCATTCTTTCGAACTCCGTCAAATGATCGGATGTGATTTGCCTCCGGCTGGTATAGAGAGTTTCAATGATCTCTATATCGAAATTAATTCTTTTTGCCACTTAAGGGAATAATTCTATGAGTCATCTTCTCTAAGGTGCCCCGTCTGGTGACATCGATCACCATCTCCTTAGGTGTGGAATTATTGCCACTAAGTGAACCTTCATCATTTGTTTCACTCCATCCCTTTGGATGTGTGTCCCATGTCTCAGCTCAAGAGATGTTTCAACATCTCACTCCATGATTTGATCTTGAGTTGCTCGATCTTTCTGGAGATCAATTTTGTAGAGTTTCTCTCATCGTCACTGTTTTGGACAAAGATCTCGGAAGCAAGGATGCCAGGATCAACATGATGCAAGCAATCAACATTCATATGAAGGGCACCTGGATCATGAAGATTGTGTTAGTTAGTGTCCCCTCTGATTTCTTACCCTACGCTTGAATCTCGGGACGAGATTCTTGTTTAGTGGGGGCGAGTTGTCACATCCCCAGCTTCACCTTGCAATAGGATAGCACTTGTCTGTTGCATCATGTTTAAGTTTTCTGAAAGTTGAATTGAGGTTTGTTGAAACCCTCAGAAAGCAGTTAAAAAAAATAGTCAACATTAAAATCTTCTCAAAGAAGCCCAAGAAAATGTTCCTACTAAACCTTGGAAAATATTGGCAAGAATAAAATTCAAACCAATATTTTTCGAGGCTTTAAAATATTTATTTTGGGCCTTTGAATTAATTCAATAACATATTTGAGGTGAATTTATTTCTATTATATAAGAAATAAAGTTCAAGTATTTTTGTAAGTTTGCATGTGACCTTGGACTAGCTCCCTGAGCTCACCTAAAAATTTATAGAAAGTTTTAAAATGGTATGGTTTGTAAATCAAATCAAAACAAAGAAAGAATAATAGAAAAACAGAAACAAATAAAAGTTTTAGCAGAGAGAGAGAGCTTACCTGGGACTGGGCCTGCAGCAATGGCCAAAGAGCCAGCCCAGCCCACCACCGCAGCCTCCTTCTGTCGCCTTCCACCTCGCGCTAGTAGGCAGCGCTCGTAGCCACCGCGCGCCGGCACGCGCCCGGCCACCTCCAGCCTGCCTGCCAGCGTCCCCGACGCCCTGGACGCCTCCACGCATCGCCACGCCACCCCCTTGACCTCTCTCACTCTCCCTCGATCTCTCTCCCTCTCCTGGCTCTCTTCCTTGCACGCACCCGAACGCGTCGTCGCCACCGTCCAAGGCACCACGGCCACAGCCTCCCCCTCGCCTCTACGCCGAACCGAGCTCCGGCTCGCTGCCGCGCACCTCTACGCCGAACCGCAGTACCCCGGACGTCCTGAGGCCTCGTCACCGAGCTCATCCGCGACCGCCGGCGCCGGAGATCCCCCTCGACGCCCTACTCTGCTCCGAGCCTCCCCCGAGCGCACGTCGACGTCTCTACAACCACCGTGAGCTTCTGCATCGGAACCCCCTCTCCCCAAGCTCGTTTACACCCTCTAGCCGTGCCAGCCACCATACCCGTGCGCCGCCGTCCGCCATGGCCGTTGCCCTCGCAGCCACCGTGAATCTTCGCTCAGATTTTTGCCTCCAACGTGCTCCTGGAGTGACGGCAAGCCCAACACAGCCCCCAGCTAGATTCCCCGTGCACCGATGACACACGCCCGCATGGCCCGAACTCTGGCAGCCGCCATTGTGGACGCTGCCATCGACTTCGGCCACCCCCGGTGATGTCGTCTGCACCACTAGCTGCGCGCGAGCCTCAGCAGCGCGTAGATGCCCTCCGCCGCGGGAATGGTCACCGGAGGACGGATTCCGACGTCCTCCGACGGCCTAACTCTGGCGAAAAACGCCATTAGGCACTAACCTAATGACCCCCTGGGTCAATGACAAGTGGTCCCTGGCCTCTTTTATTTTTTTAGTTAAGCTTTTAATTAAGCTTAATTAGCCTACTGACACTGACATGTGGGCCCCCGCGCCTAATTAGGTTAGTCTAATTTTCCTGTTTAGATTAGTACTAATCATGTGGACCCCACGTGCCAGTTTTGACTTTGGTCAAGTCAACGTTGACTGGTCCCACTTGTCATCCACACAAACCAGCCCCGAGTCACTGACCAGTGGGCCGCACTGGTCAGGTTTGACCTGGACCAGCCCCTATTGACTACTGACATCACAGTGACATCATGCTGATGCAAAAGTGTTTTCTGGAATTTTAAATAAATCAGAAATGATTTATTTATTTTATAAAATATTCAAAACTTCTAAAAATCATATAAAATCAACCGTAGCTCAGATGAAAATATTTTATATATGAAAAATGATCAGAAAAATATGAGGAATCTGTTTATAGCATTTTCATGCATGTTTGGACAAGTTAAACCTGTTGATCAGGTCAAATAAATTAAATGACAATTAAATAATCACATATGGAGTTTGAATTTGAACCTTTGGATCAAGCCAACTTCATTTAATATGGTTGCTAGTAGCATTAGCTCAATCAACAGCATACTGCCATGTCATGATCATGCATCATATTGTCGCATTGCATTGATTGTGTTTTCTCTGTGTTGCCGGTTTTTGTCCCCTCTCGATAGACGTGGATCCGACGATGTAATCGATGACACCGATGAAGACCCTATGTTATATTCAGAAGTGCCAGTCAAGCAAAACCCCATTGAGCATTCCGATACAATCCCACTCTCTCGCTCTTGCTCTATTTTACTGCATTAGGACAACAACACTTTAACTGTTACCTGCTGCGGTAGTTGAACCCCTTTCCACTGCATGACCTGTCATTGCCATAGTAAATAGTTGAAACCCACTAGTATGAGTAGGAGTTGTTTGAGCCATGTTGTGCCTACTCATTCATGCCTTCTGGTTATGCCTGCTATTGCTTAGAGTTGTGTCAGGTCTGATTCATCGGGGATGAATTGGAATGTGGTGAACATGTCCTACTGTTGAGAGCTAAGTGTGTGAACATGATTTGGTAAAGGTAGGGATGAGAGGCCATGTAGGAGTACATGGTGGGTTGTCTCATTGAAGCCGTCCTCAGGAACTGAGTTATGTGTTGGTTGATCCATGAACAACTACTACCACATGTTGGGCCCTGAAATATGACCCCGCTCGACTTATTGACTGCCCTTGTTCTCTGTCCAGGATTTGCAACTAGTTTCTGGTGTTTGAACTTTACTGGTGGTCATGCGCAGCGCTGACCCTCGGGGTGGGCTGTGACCCTGAAGGTACGTGGCACGGTGTACCGGTCGCCCGTTTGGTGACGCGGGAACCCTGTACACATCGTTTGGGGCCGTGAGCGACACCCCGGCCGGATCTCCCCACGGATGGAACCCAAATAGGCGATAAACCTGGACGAGAGACTTGAGTGGTTGGTTAGGTCGTGGTCTACACCCACGTCGGCTTTCGCTTGAAGTCTGCCGAGCACATGTCGTGTGCAGACGCTAAGTGGTGGAAACATGTGTGAAGAACTACACCCCTGCAGGGTTATATATGATCTATTCGAATAGCCGTGTCCGCGGAAATGGCCTTCGGGGTTGCCTATAACAGTTCATAGACAAGTGAAAGTGGATACTCTAAAACGCGCAAGATAAGCGTGAGTGCTATGGATGGCCTTCTCGTAGGGAGACGGGAGCGGATCCATAGTGGTGTATTGGTTGGTTAATATGTGGACTCGTGTATGCCACCTCATAAGAGTTACTTGCAGTGGTAGTTCAGGATAGCCACCGAGTTAAAGCTGGCTTGCTGCAGTCAAACTCCACCACCCCTTTGTTGATATTGATGCATATGTAGCTAGTTCTGATGTAAGTCTTGCTGAGTACCTTTGTACTCACGTTTGCTTAATTTATGTTTTTGCAGAGAGACTCCAGTCTCACAAGTGACTCCACGTGGACTTCGACGTTTAGCTTGTTACCTCAGCTACGATCTTGTACCCTTGGGAGGGTCTTGTAGATAGTGACGCTTCTCAGCCTTTTTCATTTGTAGTTGTCTGTACTTAGACATGTTATGCTTCCGTTGCCTGTATGCTCTGTATGTTGGGTCATGTGACCTCTGTTTGTAATAAATTCTATGATGGCTCTTCTGGGCTTTTATCTATATGAGTTGTTGAGTTATGTTGTGATGCCATGTTGTACAACACATACTTGCATGTTATGCGTACGTGTAATGTGTATTGCTATGTGTGGGATCCGACACCTAGTTGTTTACCCTTGGTAGCCTATCTTACAGGGAAATATCTCCTAGTGCTTCGAGTGAGCCTTGGTAGCTTGCTACTGCTCCGAAACACTTAGGCTGGCCGGCATGTGTCCTTCTTCGTTCCTGTGTCTGTCCCTTAGGGGAAATGTCACGTGTTGTTCCTTTAAGTCCTTGTAGCTTGCTACGACTTCGGTTCATACCTTGATGACCGACACGTTCGTTGTTGGGTCATGTATGCATGTCTGTGTAATTTAGTGCCACTTTTGGTTTATAAATAGTCATGTCGGCCCGGGTTCTCTGTCATATGGATGCTAGCGACACTATCATATACGTGTGCCAAAATGCGCAAACGGTCCCGGGCCAGGTAAGGTGGCACCCGTGGGGATACCGTGCGTGAGGCCGCAAAGTGATATGCTATGTTACAGGCTAGACCTGTGTGACTTTGGATCGGGGTCCTGACAGCTTTGGTATCAGATCCTGACTGCCTGTAGGATTAGTAAGCCACACTGGTCGAAGTCGTGTCTACGAATTCTTTAGTTATGTAAGGGAATTGTTTGTGGAAGGGAACGTAAGGCTCTTTTTACTCCTTACCCTATGACCTTCTGATCTGAGTCACCTTCTTCTTTCTACGGGGATTAAGAACTAAGATTCTCATTCTATTTATCAGGATCATGTTAATGGTGGATTCAACACACAGTTCAGTTTCTACTACTTCCGTTTGTTCAACTGTTGGTCTCGGAACATTGACATTATGATGTTAAGTGGATATGCTACCCTTTTTGCTTGGATCAAAAAAGTATTTTCGAGAATTTACATCCGTTATGCTGTCCGAGTCATCCCAGGTTTCGAAATAGTCTGATGCATTTGCAAACCTTTCCTCCCTGTTTCCGATGTCCTTTTAGGCCAGATTAATCACACTAGTCGGTGTGTGGAGGTACTCTGTTACCTCGACACATATGTTGGAGTTATTATTATGACCCTATGTGTCTTAGAGGATCACCCAGTAATCTAGCAATGTTTTATGTTCCTAGTGTGACAATTCTGGCCATCATTCTCGAAAGCATCCCGTGATGCCATTTTGTAGTAGGCATTCTACTCCTAGGTTCTTGGACCCAAGATTCATTCTACTTACTTCATGTTGATAGTGTTTGCTCGTACCTTTAGGATATTAGTAACCTTATGATAGTCTTCGAGGTTCGTGGTGAATCGTTCTTCCAATACCATGAACCGTTATGACAGAAGTTCTTCTGAACCAAAAGATCACAACCAGTGTGCTCCTGAGTAGTACTCCATTCATATTGTGACTCTGCCAGTCCTACCTTTCTGCATGGGTTATCCAGAAGAAATATATTGAACTATTTCGACATGCTAACCTATGCATCCACAACTCAAAAGGCTATATGTTCTTTGAGTTGTCTTCCTTTAGTTGTATTCCGGCCTTCGTCTATCAGTTGATAGTCAAGAGTAGTTGTGCATTTGTGCTATCATTGCCTATTATTCTTATGGTCCGTCAATCCATTCTATTTCAGAATGACTAGGAGAAACAAACTCCAGTACCTCATCCATATCTAGGATTGGGTCAAAGTAGTTGTATTCCGTAGATCAAAATGCCAATCCAGCTTTTGCTCTGCTCTACCTTGGAGTGTTACCCTCCTTTATGTCAAGAATGTCATGGGAATTGCACAACCACCTATGAACTTTTGATAGGGTGATACTTCTTACCATTATCGCTCATTCCTCAGTCTCCGTGTTATTGTAACCGGAATACCGACAAGTAAATTGGGATGTGTGAAATCAATACTCCTAGCAACTCCATTGCTTGGTAGTTAAATGGACAATAACCTCATCCTTAGCGAGTTGATTTTTGAATCATCACCCTAAGGTTGATCGTGCTACCTAGTCCACTTTCTTGGTGCACTCCTTGATTGATGAGTTAGGATTCTGTTAAGTCCTCGCTCATTTGATCATATCGTCTTGCCCTAAAAAGCAAGATTGGTCTCGAACTTAGTAACTTATCGGTAGTCCATGATTTTCCGAATATCTTCTCGGAAGTATTACCAGGTTGCTCCCTGACCGTTATGTTGAGCTCGTGATCAAGCTGGTTTCTCTCTAAACCAACCCTTTCTCCAAGAATCTATGTTAGATACCCCGAACTAGTCGATTAAGCTAAATGACAACTTGGAGAGTTGGAAGATAAAAGCTTGCCTGACCTAGTTCATTGCCAAAGGGATATCCTTGTGTTTGTGTGTTTGATGGAGAAAGATGATATCTTCATTGATTGATCCCCGTGGTCGATTGTGGGATCTATTGTCTTATCAAGCCTTGATTTGAGTGTGGGTTATCATCAAATCAAATCAGAACCAACGTTGGTCGTAATGTTGTCTTACTCGTGGTTGTCTCCTCGAGCATACACCATTATATCTTTTGGTCTGACCAATGTTATCATCATGTTCACCCAATTGTGGAACTCCAATTATATGGAAACATGGATGAATTATTGTTGAGCCCATCAACAAACATCCTTATATCCTCCATGATTTTGTCGGACATTAAGCTAGTGTTGGAAACTTTGTAAGCATTGCCTTCGTGTCCCTTTCATGAGGTATAGGTTGGTGCAAGAAGTGACTTTCTCCCAGTTCGCGTGCGTTAGGTGCAAGTTGCCACCATGAATTCGAGAAAGTTAGTTTTGCTTCCTATGGAATCATCCCAAGTCATTCATGCACGTGTAAACTATACTATGGCTTGAGAGATTAGCTACCACCATTCCATCGGTATTTCCTAGCACACCAAGCCACTGATTGAATTGTTCAAAGAAAAGAACTTTATGCGCTAATCCCGAAGGGCCCGGACGGACATGCACAAGACTTCGTTATCTCAATGATGGATCCCAATCTGAACTCGGTAGTATTTTATCATAAGACTACTACGTGGTCATGCTTGTCTTGGACAACGTGCCCACAGGTACGTAGCAGAAGTAGCTCATGTTTTGGGAGCTTGCTATCGTAGTTCACTCCCCGAGAATCTCGCAACGCCCTCTCGTCGATTTGTGTTGCAAACTTTCATTTTTCTTCATAGACTCGATGAGTCTGGAATATCCTGACACCAACCAGAACTGAATCTCAGGCAGATATGATGGTTGGAGCATTTTCCAAGAACTATAATATTGGTCTCTCGATAACCGGTAAAGTGGATGTCGTGGCCAACACACCCAGCCGGAAGACCTATTGTTGTAGTATCTTGATTGAAGAAGTTAGCCACCTCCCCTTAAGGACTTCGTAGGATTTACTCCCTAGTTGTTCCTTATGGATTTTTGTGCTCCTGAAGTCCGACCTTTTACTTGACATTCTACGTACCAAACCATTTTAATAAATGGGTTGCACTAGCACATCAAGGAGAACATTAGAAGCGGAGTGCTAAATGTCTCTCGGTCGATCATCCAGATTTTGCCCCTTGACTCCGCTAAGGTGAAAACTGAGAAAGTGTTATCTTCCATTGCATCTGCATCGTCCATCATTATTCATCATGGTTTTATGTGGTGTTGCCAGGATCCTTGACACAGATATTGGTAAAACCTTGATGAATATAGGAATGCTCAAGTTCTTGAGAGCACGCACAAGCACTAGGTGTTATCTCTGGCTCTAACCGGGATTGCTCCCAGTGTTCTTGGTTATGCTATAACCTCTCAAAGAGTAGTTTCACTCTCTACTGTTGGGTTTCTTCCCAGTTACCAGAATCATTCCCAGCATTTGCATTTTGTTCCCAGCTTGCACCGCCAACATGCCATTTTAGCATGTGTTCCATCCATTTCCGATGATAAGCAAAATCATCCCTTGTGTTGTCTTCAACAAGGTAGTCCACATCATCCATTCTGGCCGAGAATGTCATTCTTTCGAACTCCGTCAAACGATCAGATAGGATTTGCCTCCGGCTGGTATAGAGAGTTTCAATGATCTCTATACCAAAATTAATTCTTTTTGCCACTTAAGGGAATAATTCTACGAGTCATCTTGTCTATGGTGCCCCGTCTGGTGACATCGATCACCATCTCCTTAGGTGTGGAATTATTGCCACTAAGTGAACCTTCATCATTTGTTTCACTCCATCCCTTTGGATGTGTGTCCCGTGTCTCAGCTCAAGAGATGTTTCAACGTCTCACTCCATGAGTTGATCTTGAGTTGCTAGATATTTCTGGAGATTAATTTTTTAGAGTTTCTCTCATCGTCACTGTTTTGGACAAAGATCTCGAAAGCAAGGATGCCAGGATCAACATGATGCAAGAAATCAACATTCATATGAAGGGTACCTGGATCATGAAGATTATGTTAGTTAGTGCCCCCTCTGATTTCTTACCCTACGCTTGAATCTCGGGACGAGATTCTTGTTTAGTGGGGGTGAGTTGTCACATCCCCAGCTTCACCTTGCAATAGGATACCACTTGTCTGTTGCATCATGTTTAAGTTTTCTGAAAGTTGAATTCAGGTTTGTTGAAACCCTCAGAAAGCAGTTAAAAAAATAGTCAACATTAAAATCTTCTCAAAGAAGCCCAAGAAAATGTTCCTGCTAAACCTTGGAAAATATTGGCAAGAATAAAATTCAAACCAATATTTTTGGAGGCTTTGAAATATTTATTTTGGGCCTTTGAATTAAATCTATAACATATTTGAGTTGAATTTATTTCTGTTATATAAGAAATAAAGTTCAAGTATTTTTGTAAGTTTGCATGTGACCTTGGACTTTCTCCCTGAGCTCACCTAAAAATTTACAGGAAGTTTTAAAATGGTTTGGTTTGTAAATCAAATCAAAAGAAAGAAAGAAAAATAGAAAAACAGAAACAAATAAAAGTTTTAGCAAAGAGAGAGAGAGAGCTTACCTGGGATTGGGCCTGCAGCAGTGGCCCAAGAGCCAGCCTAGCCCACCACCGCAGCCTCCTTCTGTCGCCTTCCACCTCGCGCCAGTAGGTAGTGCGCGTGGCCACCGCGCGCCGGCACACGCCCGGCCACCTCCAGCCTGCCTGCCTGCGTCCCCGACGCCCTGGACGTCTCCATGCGTCGCCACGCCACCCCCTGGACCTCTCTCACTCTCCCTCGATCTCTCTCCCCTCTCCTAGCTCTCTCCCTCGCACGCACTCGAACGCGCCATCGCCATCGTCCAAGCCACCGCGGCCACAGCCTCCCCCTCGCCTCTCCGACGAGCCCCCGAGCTCCGGCTCGCTGCCGCGCACCTCTACGTCGAACCGCAGGACCCCGGACGTCCCGAGGCCGCGTCACCGAGCTCATCCCCGACCGCCGACGCCGGAGATCCCCCTCGACGCCCTGCTCTGCTCCGAGCCTCCCCCGAGCCCATGTCGACGTCTCTGCAACCACCGTGAGCTTCTGCGTCGGAACCCCCTCTCCCCAACCTCGTTTACACCCTCTAGCCATGCCAGCCACCATACCCGAGCGCCGCCGTCCGCCATGGCCGTTGCCCTTGCAGCCACCGTGCATCTTCGCTCAGGTTTGTGGCTCCAGCGTGCTCCTGGAGCAACGGCAAGCCCAACGCAGCCCCTAGCTAGCTTCCCCATGCATCGATGCCACGCGCCCGCACGGCCCGAACTCCGGCAACCGTCGTTGTGGTCGCTGCCATTGACTCCGGCCACCCCCGGTGATGCCGTCTGCACCACTAGCTGCGCGCGAGCCTCAGCAGCGCGTAGATGCCCTTCGCCGCGCGAATGGTCGCCGGAGGACGGATTCCGACGTCCTCCGACGGCCTAACTCCGGCGAAAAACGCCGTTAGGCACTGACCTAATGACCCCCTGGGTCAATGACAAGTGGGCCCTGGCCTCTTCTAATTTTTTTAGTTAAGCTTTTAATTAAGCTTAATTAGCCTACTAACACTGACATGTGGCACCCGCGCCTAATTAGGTTAGTCTAATTTTCCTGTTTAGATTAGTACTAATCCTGTGGACCCCACGTGCCAGTTTTGACTTTGGTCAAGTCAACGTTGACTGGTCCCACCTGTCATCCTCACAAACCAGCCCCGAGTCACTGACCAGTGGGCCCCACTGGTCAGGTTTGACCTGGACCAGCCCCTGTTGACAGCTGACATCACAGTGACGTCATGCTGACGCAATAAGTGTTTTCTGGAATTTTAAATAAATCAGAAATGATTTATTTATTTCAGAAAATATTCAAAACTTCTAAAAATCATATAAAATCAACCGTAGCTCAGATGAAAATAGCCTAGTGGTGGGAAGGGGTTGATGCCTTCCCACCCAACCAGGTTCAAGGCATGGTACTTGCAATTTGGGTTTGTCGCACCAATTATACTGTACGGGGTTCCCTTACAGTCTTTCTATCAAAAAATATATTTTATATATGAAAAATGATCAGAAAAATATGAGGAATCTATTTATGGCATTTTCATGCATGTTTGAACAAGTTAAACCTGTTGATCAGGTCAAATCAATTAAATGACAACTAAATAATCACATATGGAGTTTGAATTTGAACCTTTGGTTCAAGCCAACTTCATTTAATATGGTTGCTAGTTGCATTAGCTCAATCAACAGCATACTTCCATGTCATGATCATGCATCATATTGTCACATTGCATTGATTGTGTTTTCTCTGTGTTGCCGGTTGTAATCAACATCATACTTTCAAGTTAAACGTGGTTTCGACGATGTAATCGATGATACCGATGAAGACCCTATGTTATCTTCAGAAGTGCCAGGCAAGCAAAACCCCATTGAGCATTCCGATACAATCCCACTCTCTCGCTCTTGCTCTCTTTTACTGCATTAGAACAACAACGCTTTAACTGTTACCTGCTGCGGTAGTTGAACCCCTCTCCACTGCATGACCTGTCATTGCCATAGTAAATAGTTGAAACCCACTAGTATGAGTAGGAGTTGTTTGAGCCATGTTGTGCCTACTCATTCATGCCTTCTGGTTATGCCTGCTATTTCTTAGAGTTGTGTCAGGTCTGATTCATCGGGGATGAATTGGAATGTGGTGAACATGTCCTACTATTGAGAGCTAAGTGTGTGAACACGATTTGGTAAAGGTAGCGATGAGAGGCCATGTAGGAGTACATGGTGGGTTTTTCTCATTGAAGCCATCCTCGGGAATTGAGTTCTGCGTTGGTTGATCCATGAACAACTACTACCACACGTTGGGCCCTGAAATATGACCCCGCTCGACTTATTGACTGCCCTTGTTCTTTGCCCAGGAGTTGCAACTAGTTTCTGGTGTTTGTAGTTTACTGGAGGTCGTGCGCAGCGCTGACCCTCGGGGTGGGCTGTGACGCGGCAGGTACGTGGCACGGTGTACCGGTCGCCCGTTTGGTGACGCGGGAACCCTGTATAGATCGTTTGGGGCCGTGAGCGACACCCCGGCCGGATCTCACCACGGATGGAACCCAAACAGGGGATAAACCTGGACGAGAGACTTGAGTGGTTGGTTAGGTCGTGGTCTACACCCACGTCGGCTTTCGCTTGAAGTCTGCCGAGCACATGTCGTGTGCAGACGCTAAGTGGTGGAAACATGTGTGAAGAAGTACACCCCTGCAGGGTTATATATGATCTATTCGAATAGCAGTGTCCGTGGAAATGGACTTCTGCGTTGCCTATAACAGTTCATAGACAAGTGAAAGTGGATACTCTAAAACGCGCAAGATAAGCGTGAGTGCTATGGATGGCCTTCTCGTAGGGAGACGGGAGCGGATCCATAGTGGTGTATTGGTTGGTGAATATGTGGACTCGTGTGCGCCACCTCAAAAGAGTTACTTGCATTCGTAGTTCATGATAGCCACCGAGTTAAAGCTGGCTTGCTGCAATCAAACTCCACCACCCCTTTGTTGATATTGATGCATATGTAGCTAGTTCTGATGTAAGTCTTGCTGAGTACCTTTGTACTCACGTATGTTAATTTATGTTTTTGCAGAGAGAGTCCAGTCTCACTAGTGGTTCCGCGTGGACTTCGACGTTTAGCTTGTTACCTCAGCTACGATCTTGTACCCTTGGGAGGGTCTTGTAGATAGTCAGGCTTCTCAGCCTTTCTCATTTGTAGTTGTCTATACTCAGACATTTTATGCTTCCGTTGCCTGTATGCTCTGTATGTTGGGTCATGTGACCTCTGTTTGTAATAATTTCTATGATGGCTCTTCTGGGCCTTTATCTATATGAGTTGTTGAGTTATGTTGTGATGCCATGTTGTACATCACATACTTGCATGTTATGCGTACGTGTCATGTGTATTTCTATGTGTGGGATCCAACACCTAGTTGTTTACCCTTGGTAGCCTATCTTACAGGGAAATGTCTCCTAGTGCTTCCACTGAGCCTTGGTAGCTTGCTACTGCTCCGGAACACTTAGGCTGGCCGGCATGTGTCCTTCTTCGTTCCTGTGTCTGTCCCTTAGGGGAAATGTCATGCGTTGTTCCTTTAAGTCCTTGTAGCTTGCTGCGACTTGGGTTCATACACTGATGACTGACACGTTTGTTGCTGGGTCATGTATGCCTGTCTTTGTAATTTAGTGCCACTTTTGGTTTATAACTTGTCATGTCGGCCCGGGTTCTCTGTCATATGGATGCTAGCGACACTATCATATACGTGTGCCAAAATGCGCAAACGGTCCCGGGCCAGGTAAGGTGGCACCCGTGGGGATACCATGCGTGAGGCCGCAAAGTGATACGATGTGTTACAGGCTAGACCTTTGTGACTTAGGATCGGGGTCCTGACATTCAGCTTCTGGCATCCACTTCATCAGGCCTGCCTTTTTCAAATCTTGAAAAAGGGAAGGGCGTGCTCGGCAGACTTGGAAATGAATCTTCTCATGGTGGCAACGCAGCCAGCACGCCGACGCACATCCTTGACCCGTTTGGGCGCTTCAATCTGCTCTATAGCTTTGATCTTGTCCGGATTGGGCTCTATCCCACGCTGCGAAACAAAGAACCCGAGAAGCTTGTCGGACGGGACGCCGAAGACGCACTTCTCAGGGTTCAGCTTGAGGTTGATCTTGCATAGGTTTACAAATGTTTCTTGTAAATCCGGTATAAGGGTTGTCCTGTCCTTGGTTTTGACCACTATATCATCCATGTAAGCCTCCATATTTCTATGGAGTTGGGGTTCAAAACCAATCTGGACTGCCCTTGCAAACGTCGAGCCAGCACTCTTCAACCCGAAAGGCATTCGTACGAAACAGTACATACCACATGGGGTGATGAATGTTGTCTTCTCTTCATCTCCTCTTGTCATGAAGATCTGGTGGTAGACGGAGTAGGCATCGAGGAATGACAGCAGGTCACACCCAGCCATGGAGTCAACAATCTGATCGATGCGCGGCAGCGGGAAGTGGTGCTTGGGCAAGCTTTATTGATATCCGTGTAATCAATACACAGCCTCCACTTCCCATTTGCCTTGCGCACTACCACTGGATTGGCCAACCACGTTGGATGGAGCACTCCTCTTACGAAACCCGCTGCTTCCAGTTTTCGGATCTCCTCAGTGATGAACTATTGTCATTCCAAAGCTTGCTTCCTAACCTTCTGCTTGACGGGCCGCGTGTGAGGACAGACAGCAAGGTGGTGCTCAATCACCTCCCTGGGAACGCTGGGGATGTCGGATGCTTGCCATGCAAACACGTCGACATTCGCCCGCAAGAAGGTGACGAGCGCGTCTTCCTATTTGTCATCAAGGGAGGAGCTTATGGTGAAAGCCCCTCCCATGCCGTCCTCCTTGACAAAAACCTTCTTGGTTCCCGGCGGCGTGGCCCTGGACCTCTTGTTTCTGCCGGTGGAGCTCTCTGGCACGTCCTCGACGGGAGCACGACACTCCGAAGATCTGCGCTTGCCGGAGTGGGTGTCCGAGGTCTCACCGGTCTTCTTCTTTTCGATGGAGCTCTCTGGCACGTCCTCGACGGGAGCACAGCACTCCGAAGAGGTTCGCTTGCCGGAGTGGGTGTCCGAGGTCTCATCGGTATTCTTCTTCTTCCCTCCCGGGGCTCCAGTGGCAGGAGCAAGTGCCCTCGTAGCGGCAGCTGCTGCAACTGTTTGGTGGTATAGCTGGTCAGCGCAAATCAGCGCATCTTTCTTATCGGAGGGGATGGTGATGATTCTCACAGGCCCTGGCATCTTCAGGGTGTTGTAGGCGTAGTGTGACGCTGCCATGAACTTGGCCAGCGCTGGGCGGCCAAGGATCCCATTGTAAAGCAAGGGGATCTTGGCAACATCGAACACGATCCTTTCCGTCCTGTAGTTCAGATCACTCCCAAAAATCACGGGCAGCGTGACCTTCCCGTTTGGTTCACTTCTCCCCGGGTTGACCCCCTGAAACGTGCCCGTCTCTTCGAGGTATCCCTCAGGAATTTGTAGCTTCTCGATCACAGTGGGCGAGAGTAGGTTCAGACCGGCCCCGCTGTCGACTAGCATCTTTGTCACCTTGAGGTTGCGTATTGTCGGTGAAACCAACTATGGCAAGCACCCGACCGCAGTAGTGCGATCAGGGTCATCCATAGTGTCAAAAATGATAGGTGTGATGGACCATTTCAGCGGTTTTTGGGCACCAGACGACGGCTCTACCGCAGTAATCTCGCGTGCCCACTGTTTAAGTTGGCGGTGAGAAGTATGCAGCGAGGCGCCGCCATCGACGCACATGGCCTCCGTAGCCTTCTGAAATTCTAGGTCGCCGGACTCGTCGTCCTCTTCGTGATCGTCGTCTTTGGGCCTTCTGTCACGGCCCCGGGCGGGCCTCTCTTGCTGTTTATCCTTGACGCGACGGCCTGCTTGGCCATCACGCTTCTTGCCGGACCATTCAGCACCATCCTGGCCCTTCTCCTTGTCCCGCCTCTCATATTCAGCCCTCTGCTTCACAGCAAGGAGCTCAACCTGTCGGCAGTCCTGGAGATCATGGCCCTTGGTGCGATGGATCTTGCAGTATCGCGTCGGAGTTTCCTGGCTTCTCGGCAGCCGCCAAGGCCCGGCAGGCGACACACCCAGCAATTTCTTTGCCGGGGTCACCCGCCCTGGTTTTCTTGGCGGAGCCGGCATCATCAGATCCCTCGACGGCAAGCATGGCTTTAACCTTGCACTTCCTGTTGCGGTGTCGCCCTTTCTTCGGCGGGGCGGTAGTATCCTCATCTGAAGAGTCGGTTTCCACTCCGGCATCTTCGCCGGGGTACTTCCTTCCCTCTTCAGCCCGGGCACATCTGTCAGCAAGAACAAGAGTTCTACCACATCTTTCACCTTGGTCATCGCCAGTTCTACACGCATCTTGCGGTTATGCACGTTCTGATGGAACGCGCTGATGATGGCGGCAGGGTGAACATCAGGGATGTTGTACTGTACCCGGCTAAACCTCTGTATGTACTTGCGCAGACTCTCGCCTTACTTGTGGGGTATGACATGCAGATCACTTGCTTGGCCATGGGCTTGGTGACCCCCAGTAAAGGCGCCAACAAACTCATGGCACAAATCCGACCAGGAGGAAATAGAGTCTACCGGCAAGTGCATCAACCACGACACGACGTTGGGTTTAAGAGCCAACGAAAAGTAATTCGCAAGCACCTTGTCGTCGCGAGCTCCGGCAGCTTGCATCGCGATGGTGTAGATGCTGAGGAACTCCGACAGGTGGGTCTTGCCATTGTACTTCTCACCAACGTCAGGCTTGAAGGTGCGGTGAGAGGGCCACTGGAACTGCCGCAGCTCACGGGTAAAAGCCGGACAACCTACCTCGTAAGGTAGACTTCCAGAGCTCTCTGGTGCTGGGCGGTCCACAGCAGGCCCCGCTCGCCTGTCTGACTGGTGACACGCTCCGCGCCGGCGCTCGATGGTGGTTCGAGCGTCTTCATGAGCTCGCTCCTGAAGAACTTGACGCTGGTCGCCGTGGGTCCGTGGGTCGGACGACGCTATGGAGATGGCGTTGCCCGCGACGTCCCGACGAGTCGACACACGCGGTACCGGGCGAGGAGGAGGCGAATGCACTGTAGCCACGGCACTGCCGGTCCCCTGCCACCGGTGCGTGGGACTCCATCGGAGCGTTTACCTTGGAGCTCCGCTGGATTTGGTTCATCCTTGTTGGCGACTGCGACAAGGCTTCGGATGGTGGCTCTCCATTCGTCGAGTTTCCCCGTAACGGGAGAAAGTCGAGGAGCAACTGCGCGCGCGCCAAGGCTTCGGCTGGGGTTAACGGTAGCGAAACCTGCACGGTAGCGAAACGCGCTTCGACTCCTGACCATGTCAGGAGGAGCTCCATCACGATCCCGCGGTCGCATACCGTCTCCACCAGTGCTTCGGCGGGCGGGCATGTCTTCTACGTTCGGGAGTGGCGCTCGGGGCTCTTCCCATGGCGACGCCCGGGATCTTCAGCGTGACGACGCCGTTTGTCGCGCGCTGCTTGAGAGGAGCGCGTTGTTGGCGCCGGTGTGGGAGTTCTGGAGGCCCTTGCGTCGCCTTCGGGTGATGCGGCAGCGACCTTGGAAGGCCCTGTGCCACTCGCGGAGGGCCTGGCTCCATCTTTGGAACTGGCGGTGTGTGGCCTGTTATCAGGCGCACAAACATCACCACCTCCCAAACTCCGGCTGCTGGGACAGCGTTGGTGTTCGCGAGCAGCTCCCCGGGTCCTTTCCGTGACCGGTCCGCTGCTCGCCCGCGTCGGAACGGGCTGTCCGGCTTCCGACTGGCCAACCACCACCGTCGTCTTCTTCTTGGGCACCATGATGATGAAAGAGCGTCGAACTAACTGCTAAAGCCCGATTCTCACAACTGTGCCCCTACCTGGCGTGCCAAAGATGTCGGTGTATTTGATCGACACCTATGGGATCACAAGAATCCCTACTATGGTTGCAGGCGCGGGGTTGAGAGAAGAGCGGATCCAACAATTAGCACACTGTTCCTTTACCCAGGTTCGGGCCGCAATGATGCGTAAAACCCAACTCCTGCTTTGGTGGATTATATGTTTGTGTTCTTCAGCTAGCTAAGGGGCGTGAGGAGCTCCAAAAAGCCGAGTCGTGAGCAGTTCTAAAGAGTTGAATCCTTCTCCTGGTCGCCTTGGGCCTCCTTTTATAGGGAAAAGGGGTTGCCACAGTGGCACACAAGAGGTGGAAAGGGTACAGTGATGCGAGGTTATCCCTCGCATTACATGACAAGGCGCATTTAATGTGTCTTGCTTAGGTGTCCTCGCTTTATCGGGGACGGGGGAGACATCCATCTTGTCCGTCGCCGCTCCTTCTTGTGTTGACATGCGCCCTGGCCAGTGATGCCTAAGACGCCATGTAGGCAGGCAGGCAGCTGAGGTGGCGCAATGGTGGGTCTTCCACGAAGATCTGCATGTCGCCACACAGGTGCCTGCCCAGCTGGTTGGGTCGGCAGCTGCATGGGGCGGTGGAAGCTTAGTTGGCGTTGGCCTGATGGTGGCCCTGCAGATGTCCCTGTCAAGGGCCTTGCTGGGGCGCCGACAAGGGTCTTGCCGCAGCGCATGCTGTCATCCCCGGCAAGGTGCTTGCCGGGGGTCTTGTAGTCCTCCTTGGCTGGGATCCCGCCAAGGGTCGTTGTCTTCTTAGTGTGTGTATCTGATCTTGTACGTCTTCACAAAGATCTGCATGCCACCGCGGGCATATCTCCCGAATCCTTGCCCCATGGTGACAGTGGACTCAAGGGTGATCTGCTCCGTAGGCGTGGGGCGAGCTTCCGCGGCTAGGGTCTTGCCGGGGCTGGCAGAGCCGGCCCCGGCAAGGATCTTGCGAGGGCTGCTGAAACTGGCTCCCGGCAAGGATCTTGCCGGGGGAAGCCGCTTTGTCCCTTTTCTCTTTGTGTTCTTGTTCTTGGTATTGCTCCAGTTCCATCGAGCTTCGGTGTTACCCTGGCTCACCTCCCCTTCCATGCTTGGTGTGGTGGTGCCCGTGGCTCAGACTGCCCGTGCACAGTCATTGGGGTACAAAAAGTATACCCCTCTTTTTGTACACCGACAGTCCTCTACCAGCCGACAGCCATCGGCCAGAAGGGCTCCAGAGAAGCGTCCCGGTTGAGGCCTGCGATGTCGACGCAGACGCGAAATTGGTTTCTTGGGTTGCGGGTAGGTGAGCTTGGTGACGTGCGGTTGCGCCCACCTCGTATGAGCCTTGCGTATCGAAGTTCCTTGGTAACCTGGTCAATGAAGTCCTGAGCCCCCAGCGCTGCATAGCTCACACATGGCTCACAAAAACGCGCGTCGAGACACGCCTGCAGGTGGTGCTTGAACACCTCCCTCGTGACTCTGGTGAGACCAGAGGCACTCCAGAGGAGAGGCCCTATGCCCGTCCTGAGAGGGGCGCCGGGCGCACCTCCCTATGCAAGGGTGGAGGGCGCCTCGTCGGCAGGCGCAGGTCCTGAGGCGGTGCCGTCATGAGCCCCTGCGTTCTGAGGTTCGTCTACGGGCAGGTGCTTCTTCTTCCTGGGAGCGGTCTGCAGGGCGAAGACGGCTCCATCTTCGTCAGAGCTCTCGACCGCTGCAGTCTCGTAGGCGTGCTCTAGGGAACGCACTGCTTCCGTCTTGTCGCAGCCGATCGTGACGACCCCGGCATCTTGAGGACGTCGTAGCCATGATGGGTCACCGCCATGAACTTGGCGAGGGCAGGATACCTAACGATGGCGGTGTACGGGAGGAATGTTGGCGGCGTCGAAGTCGATGAGCTCGGCGTGATAGTTGTTGCGATCGCCGAAGGTGACGGGGAGGCGGACCTGCCCCATCGGGAGCGTGGAGCCATCTATGACTCTATAGAATGGCTTGGTCGGGTGCAGCTGATCGTAGGGGACTTGGAGCGTCTCGAAGGTCTGGACGGAGAGAACATTGAGCCCTGCTCCACAGTTGATGAGGGTCTTGGTCACGAGGACGTTGCTGATGGTCGGAGTGCAGAGCATCGGGAGAGTGCGTGGGGCTGCAGTGCACATGAGCTGGTCCTTGGGGTCGAAGGAGATGACCTACTTGGTCCACCTGAGGTTGCGTGCGGCGTCATGCATGGGGAGTGTTGCGTTCACGTCACGAGCGAACTGCTTGAAGATGCGGTGGGAAGCCGGAGCGTGGGCTCCTCCCAGGATGCATGCAACCGCGCGTGGCTCCTGAAAGCCCCCTGCTTTGTCTTCCTAACGGTCGTCGTCTTTCCTTCTTGGCGGTGGTGGCAGCGGAGGCAGGCCTGCGTTGCCCTGAAGGCGTACCATCAGAAGGCTGGTCTCGCCAGGGGGCGTCACAGGCTGCTCCTGCCAGTGGTCTTCACGAGGTTGGTCACGCCATCCTTGGCGTGAGTTCCTGCCGTCCTAGCGTCGTCCACCATGCCCCCCTCCGTGGCTGTAGCCGCGGTTGTCGCACTCAGGGCGCTGCCCGACGCGCCGGCCGCACATCGCCCCCAGCTCTTGGCAGTCATTGGTGTTGTGGCTGTGAATATCGTGGAAGACGCGGTATGGACGGTTGTCTCTAGGGGGGTCGTTGTAGCCGCAGCCACACTTCACTTCTGGCTCCGCAGCCAGCACGGCGGGTCCCTTGCGCTTTGCTTCCTTGGCCTTGGCCTTCTTGTTGTCAGCCACTGCTTCAGGCAGCTCCAGGAGAGAGAGGTGGACTTCCTCTTTCCTGGCGCACATCGCCGCGAGGATGAACATCTCAAGGGCCGTACACAGGTCCTCGTGGATGTCTTTGTCCTCCTTCATCCTGACATCGCACACACCATCGGAGAACGCGGAGATGATGGCCTCGTCTGAGACCATGGGGATCCTGAGGCGCACGGTGTTAAAACGCTGGATGTACTTCTGCAGGGTCTCCCCAGGTTGCTGCTTCACACGGCGCAGATCCGCGGCTGTTGGGGCTCGGTCGCGAGTACCTTGGAAGTTGGCGACGAAACGCTCACGAAGCTCCCCCGGGGAGGAGATGGATCCTGCGGGGAGGTTCAGGAGCCAGGAGCGAGCGCCATCTTTGAGGGCCATGGGGAACCAGTTCGCCATGACCTGCTCGGAGCCGTTGGACGCCTCGATGCTCACCTCGTAGAGCTGGAGGAACTTCGCGGATTCGGCGGTGCCATCATAGCGCGAAGGCAGATCTAGCTTCAACTTACCGGGCCAGACGAGGCACCGCAACTCTGGAGCTAGGGCGCGACATCCAGCCATGCTCATGATTGCAGGCGCCCCCTGCGCCTGCGGTGCTGGTTCCTGGGGTACAGGCGCCACCACCTCCTATGGTGCGCGGTTCTGGTGCTGCGGAATGGGGAGCCTGCGAGCTTCTACCTGCGGATACGGGAGCACCTGGCAGCTCTCCTAGTAGCGCGCAGGGGCCCTGCGGGGCTACTCGTGTCGTGGAGCCTCGCATCTGAGCCCCTGGCCTGCGCCGCATAGTGGAGGTTGAGCCGGGACGCCGTGGTCCACGTTCCCCGCCATGAGCGACATAGGACGGGAAGAGTGGGTCGGTGCTGGTACCTCCCCGGTCGTGTTGACGAGCTCGGTGATGCCGTGGAGCCACTCGTCGTAGAGGTTGTCCGCCGGACGGTAGCGTAGGAGCTCCCTCGCCATAAGTAGCGCAGGCTGCTGGTAGACCGGCCTGCGGCAGATCAGCGAGGACGACGCCGCGGGCGGCGAGGGTGAAGGTGTCGCCATGCGGCCATCGCGCCCCACGGAGAGCGGCAGCGACGAGTCCTGCGGCTCGTTGACGGCCGGGTCGGTGGCAGCATTGGCGACCGGCGAGTTGGGGCGGAGCGGTGCACCGTTGCCCGCGGGAGCCGTCTGAGTAACGTTGACGGCGCGACGAGCGGCGCGTGCTCGGCGTGTGTCCACCATGGCAGTGAAGCGAGGTCGACGAACGAGAATGGGGGGAGGTAGTCGGAGAGGCGAGATTTCGAAACACCCCCAACCTGGCGCGCCAAATGTCGGATTACGGGCTCCGCAAACCCAAAGAAGTTCGAACACAGGGGCGTGAACGAAGATATCTCCCACTTACGTCTACCTAGCGCCACGCCCTTGCCCGGTGGTGAGATTCGAGCTAGCAACAAGTAAAAGCACACACGAGTTTACCTTGGTTTAGGCCACCTTGCGGTGTAAAACCCTACATCCTGCTTGAGTGGATTAGCCTCAAGAGGGCTTGAGTACGAACAAGTACACTGGTTCTTGAGCTCAGGAGGAGATATCAAGAGGGTCACGAGGAAAGTGTTCTTTCTCCTTGGAGGTGGGGTGTTTGAGGTGAGGGTCGATCCAAGGCAGATCTGCCTTCCTCCACAGTGGAGACTCTAGCTACTTATATAGGCGGCTAGGGTCCTCTTCCCCCGAAATGTTTAGGCGGGAAGGGATCCCACAACGGCCATTTTGAGCGGGAACACAAGGACGCTCCTATCCTGACAAAAGCGGTCTTCGCCAGCAAAGAGATCAGACGATGACGCGGTGGTGGGCTCGGTGGTGACATCCTCCCTGTCGTCCTTGCGGTCTTCGGTCTTGTTGCACCGAAGGGGAAACCTTTGTCTCGCCCCTCGGGAACCTGCGCCTTCGTTGTCTCCTTTGCACCAAAACAGCAACTGCGCCACTGGCACCTTCTGGCGCGGTGCATCACTGCTCGCGTCACTGCCTCCTCCTGAGGCAGGCTTGGCCTTGGGTTCTCCGCCCCCCCGGAGCAGCCTAGCCGAGGCCGCTCCTGAGAGGGTCTTGGTGTCGTTCTCCTCGTAAGGCCAAGCCCCCTCGCAAGGGTCTTGAGCAGTTGGTCGATCAGCCGGGCCGTACCAGGCCGTAGTAGGAGCACGTCGCGGCCTACAGGCAGGCAAGTCATGGTACCCTCGTTCCCAGGACGCCGACACTGCGTTCTTGCCGTTCCTTCTTCGCGGCTCTGCCTGGGGACCGAGGGCATGCCAAGGGCTCCCCCCATGGTCGTCTAATGCAGTGGGGCCGCCTTGGCCCTAGCGTCTTCTTCATGTGGTGGGTCCCAGCCCCTACGGGCCCCAGCCAAGGCCCGAGAGATAACTAGGGCGGAGGAGACCCTGGTCCCGCCTTCGGGGGAAGACAAGTCTCCTCAGGAGTATTCAGCTACTCTTGGCGCCGAGGATGGCCCTGGCCTCCTGCTTGAGTCGGCGCGCAGGTGTGGAGCCGACTGCCATGAGCTTCTTTGGGAGGCGATGAATGCGTTGGGCTGACTCGGGGAAGAGCTTGAGGGAGTCGACGCCTTTCTTGAGGCTAAGGGTCTTCAACTGTTGGACGAGTGGCGCCGACTAGGGGTGGCCATTAACCTCGGGCGCCTCTAGCATGAGCGCGCCAATGCAAAGGCAGACGCATCCCTCACAGCCTCGCTAGAGGCCTGTGCCCAAGCCCTGGAGGTGGCCAGGGAAGCTGACCCCCACCGCGAGGCTGCAGAGAGGCGCCTGCTGGAGCTTCAGGTTCTGAATGCTGACTTGGAGGAGCGAGCTGAGGTGCGTAGAGTCGCCCTGGCGTCAATAAGGGGGATGCCCTCCGAAGAGGCGGAGATCTTGCGGTGCGAGGAGGCGCTGATGCTAGAAGCCGCGGAGTGCAGCCTTGAGCTGGAGCGGCTGGAGCCGAGGGAGTGCCATGTGACCCTGGTCGAGGATGCCGTCTCTGCTAGAGAGGCTAGAGTTCAAGAGGAAATCGACTGGAAGGTGGCGGAGGCCCGCGCGAACCTCGCCGAGGGGTATAACTTGAAGTTGGAGCTTCAGCGAGCGGAGGCCGATGGGAGGACTACTGCCCTCAGGGCGAGGCTGAGAGAAGCAGAGCTACGCGAGAGGGCCAATGCGGCGGCTCAGACTTCCATCCAGGCTGAGTTGGCCTCCACGCGGGCAGCTTGGCCTTCCAATCCCCGAGCCGTAGGGCTTGGGGTAAGATCTTCAAGATAGCCAGAGGTGGCAAAATCCAGCGGAAATCAACGAACC
>LR738709.1:219602594-219680668 GCA_902687465.1 Secale cereale
GAACCCCCCCCCCCCATTTCGGCAACAAGCAAGACTTCAAATTCTATTCGAAAGACACGGCGAATCCAATTTTAAAAAGGAAGACGAGGAAAGCAAATAGCCGCATTTGGCACCTATCTAGCCTTCAGTCTTCTCACCAACGCGGAGCTAAGTGCTGCCACTAGGACATGGGACGGAGCCCTCGAGGCCCGAGGGCGGTTCTCCTGAGACTCCGGGGCATGTACAACCCCACTCATTATTATGTGAGAGTGTAACGGGCGTAGATCTTCACAGGCGCGAGCCGTACTTCATATAGCCAGATGAGGGCCCCGCCTTGCGCCACCCCCGACCTCCGTTGGGGAGACCGGAAACTAGGACATGGCCAAGGAGGCAAGGGGGACGCTAGAGGCGCCCTCGGCGACCAAGGGTCCTCTGCCGGTGGGGGGGGGGAAGCCTGGTGAGGCTCGCCCCGATAGAGGCCCTACTTTCGCATACTTCCATGCTCCTCGCGTCCCGAGGGAGGCCGTGGCTCTAGGCCTTCCACACGCAGCCCCCAGCGTTCTGCTCCGGTTGAGGGTGGAGCGGCCGCTCTTAGATCTTCGACCATCGCCGTGCTCTGATTCACCCGCAGTCCATTGTTAGCATACGCCTGCTGCTGTGATACCTGATGCGCTATGTCGTCGTCACTGAAGGGGTCCACGGAGCCCCCGGGCGACTCGTGGTAATCTTCTTCCTCGAGCGCCCCGCTGTTCCATCTCGGTCCGAGGAAGGCATTGGGGCCTTCCCCGAACACGTATGCCAGGTCCACCATGCGTGGCATGTAGGCTTCGTCGGCAATCCCAACAAGGGCACCGCCTGCGTGCCCTGTGCATTGAGCCCCCGGCTGCGGCACCTGGCCTTGGCGGCCGCTGAGTTGAACCCCGACGTACCCTCGTGAGTGGCCACCGGCGCTTGCTCCTGCTGGTGACGAAGTCGCTGCGGTGATGTGGAAGGTGTCGTCAGGTCTTCCAATCGCTCCAGGGGACGCCCGCACCCGTCGAGACGTCACCAGCGCCCCTCCTGCGACCTGGGGCGAGGGTGAGGAGCGGAATGGCGACTTGCCCCTACAAGTGTAGCCTAATAGTTCAGCGACGTCTTCCAGCAGCACGTCGCGGCCGCCCACATCCAGCCTGCATCGTAACAATTCTCGTGCCATGATGAGCGCATCCCTGGTGTTCGCCTGCTCCCGTCGGGTGTAGGGTGTTGTTGCCGTGGCGTTGTTTGCAGATCGTTCCGCGGAGCGCGCGCGCCGGGACGCCGAGGCGCTAGTCGTCGGCCCGCGTCGCCCGCGGCTGGCGCCGTTTGGCCGTGCGGGAGCCGCCTGAAGCGCGAGGTTGAGGTCTGCATGGGTGGACGGTACCGCCCGCGCAGGCCAGGTCACCCAGCGATCGGCATGAGCTCCCTGATCGTTGGCCACCGGTATTGCAGAGCGGTGACAGCACGAACAACAGATGAAAAGATCCGGCGCACCCCTACTTGGCGTGCCAAATGTCGGATCATGGGTTCCGGCAAAACCCTTGAGGTTCAAACTCTAGGGTGCGCACGAAGGTCTCTCCTTCCGCCCTAGCTCATCAGATCCGATGAACAAGGGACACAAGGTTTATACTGGTTCTTGCCACTGTTGCGGTCTAATACCCTAATCCAGTGTGGTGTGGTGGATTGCCTTGCAGGCTGAGGAAGAACTTGTACATGGATGAACTGCCTCCTCAGGAGAGGGGTTCTAGTGCTCGGGTGAGCTTGTGATGTGTGGCCTACTATCTGATCAACTCAAGATGAGATGATCCCAATGGTGGTGGCTAGTCCTATTTATAGTGGCACGGGTCCTCTTCGCAAATAATAAGCGGGAAGGAATCCCACAACGGCTAAATTTGTAGGGGGACAGCTAGGACAAGCTATCCTGACAAAAGGTGGTCTTCGCCTGCCAAAGGCTCTAGTGGCGACGCCGCCGTGGGCTCCGCGATGACCTCTGCTCTGCCATCCCGCTGGTCTTGATCTTGTTGCACCGATATGGAAATCTTTACCTGACGCCTCGGGACTCTTCACCTGCACCTACTTTTTTAGCACCAAAGAGGAAACTGGCACTCTGCGCCCACGGGCACCCGCCTGGCCTCGGTTGTCACCGCTCACGTCACGAGCACCTCGTGAGGTACCCCTTGCCTTGATATCTCCGATCCTCATGAGCCGGCCTAGTGAGGCCGCCTGAGGGGATGTCTTGCATCGTCCGCCTCACGAGGCTTGGTCCCTGGCGAGGGTCTTGAGTGCTTGCTAAAGATGTTGGGCCATACCAGGCACCCCCGTTCCCAGAACGTCGACATTGGCGGACTGAATGCGCCTAAGGACAAGGTCACCTACCTTAAAACACCGGGCTTGAACCCTGTGGCGATGATAGTGACGCAGGGCTTGCTGATAGCATGCAGCACATGTAGCAGCCCGGAGACGGTTTTCCTCGAGTAGCACATCGTCGTCACGCCGGGGCTGAACTTGCGCTACTTCATCATAGGCAAGCACTCGAGGCAACCCATAAATGAGTTCTGTGGGGATAACTTCTTCTGCCCAGCAGACCAAGGAGAAGGGAGTCTGCCCTGTAGCTCGGTTTGGTGTCATTCTGAGGGACCAGAGAATTACCGGTAGCTCCTGGATCCACCGCATGCCTTGCTTCTGCAGTGTATCAAATGTTCTTGTCTTGAGTCCACGTAGCACTTCAGCGTTCGCCCTCTCAGCTTGTCCATTGCTCCGTGGGGTGCCGCAGAGACAAATGAGATCTTGCATCCGAGGGCATGAACGTATTGCATGAAGGCGTGGCTAGTGAACTATGTGCCGTTGTCGGCAATCATTCTTACCGGAACTCCAAAATGACACACCAGATCTTTCAAGAACTTCAGAGTTGACTGAGCAGTCACCTTTCTCACGGCAGCTACTTCTGGCCACTTTGTAAACTTGTCAATGGGAATGAACAAGAATTAAAACCCAACAGCTCGGGGGAAAGGGCCAAGGATATCGAGCCCCCAGACCGAAAACAACCATGATAGAGGGATTGTTTGAAGAGCTTGGGCAGGCAGGTGGGTTTTCTTGGAATGGAACTGGTAGGCTACACATTTCTTGATGAGTTCAACCCCATATTGGAGGGTTGTGGGCCAATAGTATCCTTTCCAGAATGCTTTCCCAACTAATGCCCTTGATCCAATGTGGGAGCAGCACATGCCTTTGTGTATTTCAGCCATCAGTTTTTTCCTACTTCCCGGCAGACACACTCCAACTTCACACCGTTGGGCCTCCTTCTGTACAAAGTGCCATCGACAAACTATTACATACTCGGCCCTCCGGGCTACTTTTTCAGCTTCATCTTGGTTGCCGGGAAGTTCTCCGATTTGGAGAAAGTGGACAATGTGCCTTGCCCAAGTTGGAGCCTGGGGCTCGGCAATAAGGACTAGCGACACCTCCTCTACCGCGGGAGCACAAGCCTCGTTTGCGGGGTCCATGGACCTGGCCGGAGGGGGTGGTCCGTGATATGTCTCCAATGTATCTATAATTTTTTATTGTTCCATGCTATTATATATGATGTTTTGGATGTTTAATGGGCTTTATTATACACTTTTATATTATTTTTGGGACTAACCTATTAACCCAAAGGCCCAGTCCAGATTGCTGTTTTTTGCCTATTTCAGGGTTTCGCAGAAAAGGAATATCAAACGGAGTCCAAACGGAATGAAACCTTCGGGAGAGATATTTTTTGAATGATATCTTCACGAGAGACTTGAGAACCAAGGCAGAGGGGACACGTGGCGACCACGAGGGTGGGGGGCGTGGCCCCTCCCCCTGGTGGCGCCCCTGCCTTGTGGGCCCCACGTTGCTCCCCCGATGCCCGCCTTCCTCCTATATATACCCATGTACATTGAAAACATCGAAGCAACAGAGAAAACCCTAATTCCACTGCCACAACCTTCTATTCACGTGAAATCCCATCTTGGGGCCTGTTCTGGAGCTCCGCCGGAGGGGGGGGGGTCTTCTACGGAGTGCTTCTACATAAACATCATCGCCTCACCACGAGTTGTGAGTAGTTTACCACAGACCTTCGGGTCCATAGTTAGTACCTAGATGGCTTCTTCTCTCTTTTTGGATCTCAATACCAAGTTCTCCACGGTCTTCGAGAAGATCTATTCGAAGTAATCTTTTGGCGGTGTGTTTGTCGAGATCTGATGAATTGTGGGTTTATGATCAAGATTATCTATGAGAAATATTTGGTTCTTTTCTGCATTCTTTTATGTATGATTATAATATCCTTGCAAGTCTCTTTGAATTATCGGTTTGGTTTGGCCTACTAGATCTATAGTTCTTGCAATGGGAGAAGTGCTTGGCTTTGGGTTCAATGTTGCGGTGTTCTTTCCTAGTGACAGTAGGGGCAGCAAGGCACGTATAGTATTGTTGCCGTCGAGGATAAAAAGATGGGGTTTATATCATATTGCTTGAGTTTATCCCTCTACATCATGTCATCTTGCTTAAAGCATTACTCTGTTCTTATGAACTTAATACTCTAGATGCATGCTGGATAGCGGTCGATGTGTGGAGTAATAGTAGTAGTTGCAGAATTGTTTCGGTCTACTTGTCACGGACGTGATGCCTATATATAATGATCATGCCTAGATATTCTCATAATTATTTGCTTTTCTATCAATTGCTCGACAGTAATTCGTTCACCCACTGTAGAAATATGCTATCATAAGAGAAGCCACTAGTGAAACCTATGGCCCTCGGGTCTATTCTCAACATATCAATCTACAATCTACTTTACTTTGTTGTTTTTACTTTTTGTTCTTATATAAAAAAATACCAAAAATATCAAACTATCCTCTCTATCAGACCTCACTTTCGTAAGTGACCATAAAGGGATTGATAACCCTTTATCACGTTGGCTGCGAAGTTCTTATTTGTTTGTGCAGGAGCGAGGGACTCGCGCGTGGTCTCCTACTGGATTGATACCTTGGTTCACAAAAACTGAGGGAAATACTTACCGTTCTGTCCTGCATCACCCTTTCCTCTTCAAGGGAATACAACGCAAGCTCGAGAAGTAGCAAGAAGGATTTCTGGCGCCGTTGTCGGGGAGGCTTACGCAAAAGTCATATACCAAGTACGATCACAAACCCTTATCCTTCGCATTACATTTATTTGCCTCTCGTTTTCCTCTCCCCCACTTGACCTTTGCCGTTTTAGTCGCCCTTTTTCCGTTTGCCTTTTTGTTTGCTTGTGTTGCCATGTGCCTTCTATTAGCTTGTATCTTCGCTTGCTAAATTATGGATCCTCATCCACTTGCTAATCTTTTTAAGAGATCCAATTCTGTTGAACCAATTGCTAGTGAGCTGCGTGCACTAGATTATCTTTATGAGGTTTTGCTTGAAATTCGTGAATCTAAAAATTGTGATGAAGTGTTGAAAGAAGAAAATTATGAAGTGATTCATGATAGCTCTTTTAATGAAAAACATGATTGCAATGATACTATTGTAAATTCTATTAATGTCAATTGTGTTTATGATATGCAAAACCCTAAGCTTGGGGATGCTAGTATTGCTATGTCCACTGCTTGTTGCAATGATCATGATTGGGGTGATGCTTCTTACGATCTTGAAAATTTATTTAAGCCCCATGATGAATATGAGATTGATAATAATGTTTGCAATAATATTGAAAGTGGGTTTGGAAGAGTGTCAACTTTAGATCCCACATATTTGGAGAATGTTCAATCTTATGAAATTTTTGATAAAAGTGGGTTTGGAGAGGTCATGACTTTAGTTAATGTTGCTCCCTCTATTTTGGATGCATGTGGATCGTGTTGAGAATATGTTATGTGATAGCTATATTGTTGAATTTGCTTATGATCCTACATGCAATTATTATGAAAAAGGAAAATATGGTTGTAGAAATCTTCATGTTACTAAATTACCTCTCGTTATGTTGAGATTGCTATTGTTTCTTTATTTTTCCTTGCATATGCTAGAAATTGATTGCCTTGATAATTTGTTTGTGTATAAAATGCCTATGCATAGGAAGTACGTTAGACTTAGATGTGTTTGCCACGTGCTATATGATGCTCTTTTTGTTCTTCAATTCTTATCTTTCATGTGAGCATCATTGAATTCTCAAGCCTATCTTAATGGCTATAAAGAAAGGGCTTGTCGGGAGGCAACCCAATTTTATTTATTTGTTTTTGCTTCTGTTTAGGAATAAATATTGCATTTAGCTTCTGTTTAGATGTGGTTTTGTGTTTTAATTAGTGTGTGTGCCAAGTAGAACCTTTGGGAAGACGTGGGTGAAGTTTATATGATCTTGCTATAAAAAACAGAAGCGTTAGCGCTCACTAGAATAATCACCAGATTTTACTGGAGAGTGCTATTTAGTTGATTCTTTTGAAGATGATTAATTGAAAAATTCCACACGTTTACCAATTTATTTAATTTTATTTGGAGTTGCAGTAGTATGCGAAAGTTACAGATTACTACAGACTGTTCTGTTTTTGACAGATTTTGTTTTTCATGTGTTGTTTGCTTATTTTGATGAATCTATGAGTAGTATTGGAGGATATGAATCATAGAGAAGTTGGAATACAGTAGGTTTAACACCAATAAAAACAAAGAATGCGTTCATTACAGTACCATTGTGTGGTGGTTTGTTTTCTTATACTAACGGAGCTCACGAGATTTTTGGCTAAGTTTTGTGTTGTGAAGTTTTCAAGTTTTGAGTATGGCTTTGATGGACTATGGAACAAGGAGTGGCAAGAGCCTAAGCTTGGGGATGCCCAAGGCACCCCAAGGTAAAATTCAAGGACAACCAAAAGCCTATGCTTGGGGATGCCCCCGGAAAGCATCCCCTCTTTCGTCTTCATCTATCGGTAATTATACTCGGGACTATATTTTTATTTACCACATGATATGTGTTTTACTTGGAGCATCATGTATGATTTGAGTCTTTGCTTGTTAGTTTGCCACAATCATTCTTGCTGGAATTACCTTTTTGAGAGAGATAAATGTGGCCTAGATTTTGTTAGAACACTCTATGTGCTTCACTTATATCCTTTGAGCTAAATAGTTTTGCTCTAATGCTTCACTTATATATTTTAGAGCACGATGGTGATTTTATTTTGTAGAAATTGTTGATCTCTCATGCTTCACTTATATCCTTCTGAGAGTCTTTTACAACAGCATGGTATTGTGCTTTGGTTATAAAACTAGTCCATATATGATAGGCATCCAAGATGAATGTAGTAAAAACTTTCATACAAAGTGCGTTGAATATGATGAGAAGGTTAATACTTGATGATTGTTTTGAGATATGAGGATAGTGATATTAGAGTCCTGCTATTGGAGTTATTATGAATTTTAGAAATACTTGTGTTAAAGTTTGTGATTCCCGTAGCATGCATGTATGGTGAACCGCTATGTGACGAAGTTAGAGCATGAGGTATTTGTAGAGTGTCATCCTTTGTGTGGAGGTCGGGGGCGCGTGATGGTTAACTCCTACCAACCTCCCCCCTAGGAGCACGCATTGATTGCTTTGTTTTGATGACTCGTAAATTTTTGCAAATAAGTATATGAGTTCTTTATGACTAATGATGAGTCCATGTATTATAGGCACTCTCACCCTTCCACCATTGCTAGCCTCTATTGTACCGCGCAACTTTCACCGATACCATACACCCACTATATACCTTCCTCAAAACAGCCACCATACCTACCTATCATGGCATTTCCATAGCCATTCTGAGATATATTGCCATGCAACTTTCCATAGTTCCGTTTGTTATGACATGCTTCATATTGTCATATTGCCATGCATGATCATGTAGTTGACATCGTATTTGTGGCAAAGCCACCATGCATAATTTTTCATACATGTCACTCTTGATTCATTGCACATCCCGGTACAACGCCGGAGGCATTCATATAGAGTCATACTTTTGTCACATCCCTAGTCAGTGCTTGCATTAGGACTTGCTAGAGTGTGCATCATGTTTACATTCCACAGAAACTTGAAATGGGAATGACAGAAACCCCAACACCCCTCTTCTAACAACTAGGGTTTGATAAAATCTTTTCCAATGTACCCAAAATGCCCTTCAAAAATGTTCATCATTTCTGCCTTGGTCTTAAAACTCTGCCAAAAATGGTGCACAATTTTCCAGGACATCCAAGGTCTCTGGATTAATTCATATGGTATTTGCATTTGGGCATTTAAATGCTATAAAATATTTTATGTGCCCAAATAATCATAAACTAGAATGTTCCATACTGTTCATATTATATATAGTGGGCATGACTAGTTTTATGAGCTACAAAAATGTTCTAGCATTTTTATTAATTCAAGAAAGTTACAAAAGAAATGAAACAGAAAGTAAATAGAAAAAGGGAAGAAGCAGACTTACCCGAGCCCACCTACCCGCTTGGCCCAGACGGCCCAGCCCACCAGGGGCATGCCCGTCTTCTACCCGTGCCAGCGCACGAAGAAGCTCGGTGGCGAGCGCCGCCGACGCGGCGGCCACCTCCTGCCTGCCTGGCTGCTCCCTCCAACGCCCTGGATGGCCCTGGACGTCGCCACACAGACCCCCTCGACCCCCTCGACCGCTCCCCTCTCTCCCTGCCTCGTCTCCCTCGCTCCGCCCCTCGTGGCCGAGCGCCACCGTCGCCACCGACGCCGTTCGCCGTAGCCACCGTGCCTCTCTCGCCCAGCTGTTTTGCCCAGAAGCTCCGCCTCGTCCTCCTCGTCCTCCGCACCGAGCTACATGACACCAGAAGCCCTGCTTCACCCTCACCATCGCCGTCTTCAACCTACCGCCGTGGAGATCACCGGCGACCGTGCACCCGCCTCGACGGTTCCCCGAGCCCGCTGAGCATCTCATCCGCCTCCCTGTGAGCTCCTCAGTCGAACCCCTCTCCTCCCCGCTCCATTTGCTCGCCGTAGATGCCGCCCCCTTGCTCGCCGTAGCACGCCGCCGCACAAGCCCGCCGTCGACGAGGCTCCGGTGCCCAATTGGCTCCGTGCACATGCCCATCGTCTTCATGAGCGCTCGTAGCACCCGTAGGAACCAACCGTTGGACCTCCGGTGCCCTGTGCCGTAGTTTTCATAGGCACCCGAGCTCCGGCCGCCGCCGTTGAGGTCGCCGCCGTCGTTTCCGGCCACCCCAGCTACTTCAGCCTGTCTCGTTGGATGCGCGACTCCTCTAGCTCTCTGTAGATGCCCTCCGCCGCTAATTTGGTCATCGGAACGCAGTTTCCGAGCCGCGCCGCCGTATTGGCTCTCGCCGGCGGCGAGACGCCGGTGGGGTTGACCTGTTTTGACCACGCCTGGACCGCCCCTGTGTCACTGACATGTGGGGCCGGCCGTTGACTAATTTCAGTTTAGGTTTTAATTAAGTACTAATTGTTGTCATTAGATTAGTGAGCCACTGACATGTGGGGCCCAGCCCCTGTTAACTTTTAGTTTAGTGTTAAGCTCTTTTTAGTTAGTACTGAGAGACTGACCAGTGGGACCCACTGGTCAGGTTTGACCTGGATGCCCTGTTGACTGACTGACATCAACATGATGTCATGCTGACGCAGTAAAGGATTTTGTGGGATTATTTGATTTAAAAACAATTCAAGAAATTCCAGAAAATGCTTTAAACTTCAAAAAATCATATAAATTCAACAGTAGCTCAGATGGAAAAGATTTATATATGAAAATTGATCAAAAAATCCAATCTTTCCAATGGCACTAGTTTCATGCATGTTTGAGCAAGTTAACCTTTCTGTATACTCTAAAACATGATAATGCACTTAAATAAATAATAGTTTGAGTTTTAATTTGAATCTTTGATTCAAATGGGATCAAATCCAAACTTAAATATATTCTTGTCTTTGTTTCTCTGGTAGAAATCCTGGGGCACTCTTTAAAGTTCTTTGTCTTGGATTGAGAATTATGAATATGAATTTGTTTTGGTGTTGTTTTAGTACGAACTCTTGATAGATCAATCGGAAAGGATAACTTTGTGTTATGTTAGTACAAACTCTTGATTGATCGATCAGAAAGAATAACCTTGTATTATTTTAGTACAAACTCTTGGATAGATTGATTGGAAATAATAGCTTCATGTTATTTTAGTATGAACTCTTGGAAATATTGATTGGAAAGAGTAACTTTGAGGTGGTTTCGTACCCCACCAACAATTTCTTCTTATGTTCTCCGCTAGCTAGGAACTTTGGAGTGATTCTTCATCGCACTTTGAGGGATGGTTATACGATCCAGTTATATTATTATTGTTGAGAGATTGCACTAGCAAAAGTACGGACCCTAGGCCTTGTTTTCAAGCATTGCAATACCATTCGTGCTCCATTTTATCAATTGCTACCTTCCTATTTTTTATTGTTCCTATTACAAAAATCAATATCTACTATCCATAATACAGTTGTATCACCATCTCTTGGCCAAACTAGTGCACCTATACAATTTCCCATTGTATTTGGTGTGTTGGGGACACAAGAGATTATTTATTAGTTGGTTGCAGGGTTGTTTGAGAGAGACCATCATCATCCTACACCTCCCACGGATTGATAAACCTTAGGTCATCCACTTGAGGGAAATTTGCTACTGTCCTACAAAACTCTGTGCTTAGAGCCGCAACACGAGTCTACAAGAACAAGTTGTGTAGTATACATCAGTCTATTCACTTATTACAGATGTAGTCTACTTTTAAATATCTAAAACATCTTATAGTAGTGAACAGTGTGAAACTGCTTCTTGCTATGTTAGAGTTGTCGATGTCATAAATTTCATAACCAAATGCATATTCACACAAGCCTCCCTATCATTACTAGGATCTTGATTACATACTAGTCGAGATACTTCGTAGAGGGAAAACAATATTACATTACTTGTTCCTTTATATAGTACTAGCAAGATGCCTGTGCATTGTACGGAACATCAAGATGCATTTATATGAGTATTTTATCCTGTGGGAGATAAGGATGAACGAGGGAAGGCCTTATATGCAAATGTGGAGAGGAGTGCGTGTATCTTTTTGCAAAATTGTCATACTTTCCGTCCTAACCGTCAGATATAGATCGGACGGCCTATATTGCAGGATGGCAGGCACACCATCATCACCAACTCTATTTTTATTATATGACGGGCTTATTTTGTCAGGCCCAACTGTTTAACCTAAAAGGGCCACTGTTGGGCCAAGCCACGTGTCGACATACAATAGGCTCGTCCCGTCCACTCGCTTGATGACACCTGTCCTAACCCATAGCCGACACATGGATACTAGGGTGAATCAGAATTTAACACGTGGAATATCCCCATTGGTCCCGGTGGTTAACGGGTTATCAGATCCAAACCTGAACCCTATAGGTTAACGGCGACCCGTTACGGTGGATGCCACGTGTCGGTTACCCTTGACGAAAGCACTTCCATGACGCGCTATTTATTGTCATGGAAGTGGACACTTCCGTGATGATAATTTTGGTATTGTCATGGAACACTTCTACGACAACACATGTATGACTATCTTTATTTTGTCATAAAACCGTCATGGATGTACATGCATTACAGAAAAACGTGACCTACTGTGACAAACATGTATTATCACGCAAGTGTTTTTTGTAGTGGCTGGCGGGAACCTCAGCAGGAACTGGGATCACGCTACGGCTTCCGAAGCAGTGCTTCGTATGGATGAAAACGCAGAACGTGATGTCGCCCGACTTCTGGCGGCGCCGACGGTGGTGGCGTCGACGTGCTCCCATCGTCGCGAGCCAGTCGCCGTGGCGGCGTGACGAGGAGGATGATGCACATGGGGGTTGTGTCATGCCCAAGATGCGATTCTATCCCGATCACGTGATAACTTCGCGATTGTGGCACAACCGAATTTCGGATGCTTAGCAAGATGGATATCATTACACCGTTCCATTACATAAATATATGGGGATACAACAAGTCATACAATAGTCACATGAATACATCACCTCATAGACAAGACATCCGCCTACGGATGAAAACACATGAAAGCACAACGACATCCACCCTGCTATCCCAGGGTGCCGACCAGAAACCTATCCCAAGATCGACGAGGAAGAAGAAGAAAGAACTGCAACACAAGTAAACATCGCTCTCACGTAAAGTCATCGGAAACCTGCACCTGCAACTGTTGTTGTAGTATCTGTGATCCATGAGGACTCAGCAATCCCATAACCATGGGTATCATGACTAGCAAAGCTCAATGGGTAGGTAGAAGGATAAGTCGTGAGGTTGCAGCAACGGCTAAGAATATGTATGGTGGCTAACTTACGAGTACAAGAATAAGATGAGCATCTACGCAAATGGTCGCAAACTAGTAATGATCGCTAAGTGATCCTTAACTACCTACAAGTCAAACATAACCCCACCATGTTTTCTTCTCAAAAGGAAAAGAGATGGTCACGGTTACTCACCCGGTTGTTGTATTTTATTTTGGTTCCTCTGTCAAGTTTTCTACAACCGGACATTAGCAAATTCCAATCTGCCACATATCCGCGGGCACGGCTTTCGAAATATCATAACCCTGTAGGGGTGTCCCAACTTAGCACATCACAAGCTCTCACAATCAGCAGAGGTAAAACCAGTTATCTTAGGGATAACCCGACCAGACTCAGAATCCCGGAGTACAAGACATTTCGACAATGGTAAAACAAGTCCAGCAATACCTGCCGGCGTGCCGATACCCTGATAGTAGCTGCGCGTATCTTGTCTCATGCCACGTACGGTTGAGCGACGCGTACGAGAGTCAGATATCCCAAGTTACCAAGGGGCGGCCCCACAAAGTGCTCTAGTTTGGACCAACACTCATGAGGAGTACTGGCCCGGGCTGTAAATTAATTCCTCGGGGTCCGGAAAGTCCCAATGCAAGTTATTTAGTTATGGCGAATTCTAAAACCATAGTCGGGCCTTGCTGGAGGAGTTTTATTCAAAGCGAACTGTCGAGGGGTCCCATAACCCCCAACCATGTTAGGAACGCAAACTCAAGGAACAAAACACCGGTTTATCGGTTCTTAAGGCGGCATAAGTGGAACAAAATACCGAGAAGAAGGCCAAGCCGTCCACCCATTGCCAAGTATATAGGTGCATTAATTATAGTAATAGATATTGTGATATTCCCAAAATATCCAAGATCCGACATGGAGCAATCTTCGTTTCACCTGCAACTAACAATGCTATAAGAGGGGCTGAGCAAGCGGTAACATAGCCAAACAACGATTTGCTCGGATGGTGTCAAAGGTTAGAGGTTTCATGGCAACAATGAGAGGTTGACAACAATAGATAGGCAGCACGACATATAGCGATAGCATCGAGACAACTAGCATAGCAATAATAGTAATGAGATCCAAGGTGACGGTCATCTTGCCTGCAATCCCGCAAGGAAGAAGGACGAGTCCATGATGAAGACGTAGCCACGAAGACGAACAAGCGTAGATGAACGAATCCTCACGATCGCAACAAAACATGAACTAACGAGAAGAAGCAACAACATTGTAAACACACAACACATAAACAAGAGATGATGCACAACCAAGAATGATGTACTACAAGCTACATGATGCTACTCATAGCAAGAAATGATGCATATAAGACCATAGAACAAAGCAAGTCTAAATGAGGTCAGAAACAACATATAACAATTCCGGTAAGTCCTCATATGCAAATTTCGAAATTGGTCCTGATCTGAACAAAACTTATGTTAAAGTTGTTAAACAGCAATTTAATATGCACCATGATGATCTAAAGGAAATTCTAGTCAATTTACATATAAAGTTCATTTATTTTAGAGCTACGGCCTAAAAGATATGACCAAAACAAGTTACCCATGTCATTGATGAAAAATACATTCAAACATCATGCAAACACTCTCAAAACATGGATGTGACATGACATGATGCATCTACATGCAAAACCAAGCAAGTTTCATATAGAGCACACTCCAAACGGAGCAACGGTTCAACACATACACATGAAACAAGTTTAAAGGACAAGCTGTCCAAAACAACAACTAGGCATCTTACAAAAATCAAAACAACATGCTACAAGTACAATATAGGCACAAGCATGGCATGAACTCAAAGTATATGTAGCATGCTTCAAACATCAACAAGTATCAGGTCCATATGCACCAAGAATAATCCAACTTGATCAAGGAAACAAGCAAACTTTATATCACATATTATGACTTAGTGAAAAACAGAGCATATACATGAGCAGAGTTAATATGTTGACATGTTAGAGGCAAGAAATAATTATCTACAACACAAGAACATGTCAAGCAAAATCACGGCAAGCTAGTCCATAACATGGAGCTCAAGGAACACAAGATGGCATATACATGGAAGCAACAGGTTCATGGAATTCATTAAAACAAGATGCAGACATGATATAGCAGATTCTTGGACATCGTGAAAATCTGGGAATGCAAACAACAACATCATGAGTCTGACTTTTGAGGCACATAACAACAAGCATAGCAACTCCAACAAACATGAAAAGCTCATGAACATGTAATAGGCATGGCATACTCCAAATGGCTCCATTGACACAACTCCATAAGATGCATAGATTAATTAGAACAAGCTTTGTCAAATTGAACATGCTGTTAACAGACTGACAAAAACATCATGATGACAACTTATAATTGCAAACAAGGACATGGATGGAGAGATCATAACATGGACTTCAAGACATGGTCACTGGACATTCCAAAACATTCATGGATATGAATGTAGCATCAAGCAAACATGGCATCATAATATGACCGTTTCAGACTTAGCAGTTTTCAACAAGTGTAAGAAAAACAGCATGTCACATCCCTAGTTTAGCACTTGCATTAGGACTAGCTAGAGTGTGCATCATGTTTACTTATCAAAGAAACTTGAAATAGGAATGACAGAAACCCAAGCACCCCTCTTCTAAAAACTAGGGTGTGATAAAATCTTTTCCAATGTACCCAAAATGCCCTTCAAAAATGTCCATCATTTCAGCCTTGGTCTTAAACCTCTGCCAAAAATGGTGCACAATTTTCTAGGACATCCAAGGTCTCTGGATTAAATCATATGGTATTTGCATTTGGGCATTTTAATGCTATAAAATATTTTATGTGCCCAAATAATCATAAACTATAATGTTCCATGCTGTTCATATTATATACAGTGGGCATGACAAGTTTTATGAGTTATAAAAATGTTCTGGCATTTTTATTAATTAAACAAAGTTGCAAAAGAAATGAAACAGAAAAGAAATAGGAAAAGGGAGAGAGAGAAAGGTTACCTGACGCCCAACCGGCCCACCTGCCGGCCCAGCCCAGCTGCCGCTCCAGCGAGATGCTTGGCTCGGCCAGGCAGGCAGGCAGGTGCTCGACGGCGGCCGCAGCGCGCGCCACGCAGCTGCCCGCCGCCCTGCTTCCTCCCCTCGCCGCCCTGGAGGCTTGGATCGATCGTCCACCTCGCCCCCGACCTCGCACACACTCTCCACTCTCCCCAGCTCCTCTCCTTCGCCCTCCCCGCAACATGGCCGACGCCGCCGTGCTCGCTCCGTCGTAGTAGCCGCGACCACCGTCGTCCCTGAGCCTTGTCGTCGTGTCCGTCGTCTCCGCCGTCCTCGACTACATCCAGCAGGCCGAGCCCCGAGCGCTCGCCCACCCTAGAGACGCCTCCGACCCCTTCTTCCCCAACTCTAGCCGCGGAGATCCCCCTCGCCGTCCCGCTCAGCTCCGACCGCCCCCAAGCTCGCTCTGGCGTCTGCTGCAACCTCTGTGAGCCCAGCTTCGTCCTCCCCCTCTCCGTTGGCTCTCTCCTGCCCTGGAACACACCACACGTAGCTCACCTGCACGCACTGCCGCGGAGCTCGTAGCCGACGAGGCTCCGGCCATCCATTGGTCCGGCCACCATGCCTATCAGCTTCACTGTCACGCGTAGGTGCTGTAGGACCACTCCACGCACCTCTACGAGCACCGCACCGTCGTTTTCGACTTCGCTGAACTCCGGCAGCTGCTGGACTCGTCGCCGGCGTCATCTCCGGCGACCCCGAGGCCAGCCACCACCTCCATTCGATGTGGTTTGCCTCCAGCTACCCGTAGGTGTGCTCCGCCGTCGTTTTGGCAGCCGGAGCACAAAACCCGCACCTCACCGCCGTGTTTGGCCTCGCCGGCGGCTAAACGCCGGCGAGTTGGGCCTGTTTGACCACGGGTTTGACCCCCCTGGGTCACTGACATGTGGGCCCTGCCTGCTAGTCAAACCTAGTTTAGGTGTTAATTTAATTCTAATTAGCTAATTAGTTAACTGTGACACTGACCAGTGGGTCCCACTGGTCAGGTTTGACCTGGGTCGCCCTGTTGACTGACTGACTTCAGCATGCTGTCATGCCGACGCAGTAAAGGATTTTTTGGGATTTTTAGATTTAAAAATAATTCAGGAAATTCCAGAAAATGCCTAAACTTCAAAAAATCATATAAATTCAATAGTAGCTCAGATGGAAAAGATTTTTATATGAAAATTGATCAGAAAAATCCAATCTTTCCAATGGCACTGGTTTCATGCATGTTTGAGCAAGTTAACCTTGCTGTATACATTAAAAACATGATAATGCACTTAATTAAATAATAGCTAAAGTGCCAATTTGAATCTTTGATTCAAATAGGCTCAAACCCTTCTGGTTATAGTTGCATTAGCCCAAAACACATGCATCTTGCCATGTCATGAGCATGCATCATATTGTTGCATTTGTTTGTTTAATGATTGTATCGCCGATATTCTCCGTGTTAGGTCCTGCTCCCGAGGATACTGATGCGTATCCAGCTGAAGAGCAGTACCCGACAACCACTTTGTCAGGCAAGCAATCATTGATCATTCCGCTACAAACCCATCTTCTCGCTCCTGCTCTCTTTTACTGCATTAAGGCAACAGCGTGTGAACTGCTACTTGCTGTGGTAGTTGAACCCTATTCCTTTGCATCACTTGTCATTGCCACAGTAAATAGTTGAAACCCACTAGCATGTGTAGGAGTTGATTGAGCCATGTGATGTGTGATCCACCATGGTATTTGCTTATGTTGCCTGCTATGCTTAGAGTTGTGTCTGGTCTGGTTCATCTGGGGGATGGATCAGAGTGAAACAATCATATCGATAAAGAGAAAGAAGTGTGGAACACGTTTGGTCAAGGTATCGATGAAAGGCCATGTAGGAGTACGTGGTGGGTTGTTTCATTGGAACCGTACATAGGACCCGAGATCTGTATGTGTGGTTCAAGTTCCAGTTACTACCATGCATTGGGCCCGAAACCAATGGACTCTCTCGTCTTATTAATTACCCTCGATCTCTGTCCAGGAGTTGCAACTAGTTTCTGGTGTTTATAGTTTACTGGAGGTCGTGCACAGCTGTCAGGACCCTGATCCTAAGTCACACAGGTCTAGCCTATAACACATCATATCACTTTGTGGCCTCACGCACGGTATCCCCACGGGTGGCACCTTACCTGGCCCGGGACCGTTTGCGCATTTTGGCACACGTATATGATAGTGTCGCTAGCATCCATATGACAGAGAACCCGGGCCGACATGACTAGTTATAAACCAAAAGTGGCAATAATTACAGAGACATGCATACATGACCTAAGAACGAACGTGTCGGTCATCAACGTATGAACCCAAGTCGTAGCAAGCTACAAGGACTTAAAGGAACAACGCGTGACATTTCCCCTAAGGGACAGACACAGGAACGAAGAAGGACACATGCCGGCCAGCCTAAGTGTTCCGAAGCAGTAGCATGCTACCAAGGCTCAGTGGAAGCACTTGGAGACATTTCCCTGTAAGGTAGGCTACCAAAGGTAAACAACTAGGTGTCGGATCCCACACATAGCAATACACATTACACGTACACATAACATGCAAGTATGTACTGTACAACAAGGCATCACAACATAACTCAACAACTCATATAGGTAAAGGCCCAGAAGAGCCATCAAAGCATTTATTACAATCAGAGGTCACATGACCCAACATACAGAGCATACAGGCAACGGAAGCATAACATGTCTGAGTACAGACAACTAAAAATGAAGAAGGCTGAAAAATCCTGACTATCTACAAGACCCTCCCAAGGGTACATGATCGTAGCTGAGGTAACAAGCTAAACGTCGAAGTCCACGCGGAACCACTAGCGAGACTGAAGTCTCTCTGCAAAAACATAAATTAAGCAAACGTGAGTACAAAGGTACTCAGCAAGACTTACATCAGAACTAGCTACATATGCATCAGTATCAACAAAGGGGGGTGGTGGAGTTTGACTGCAGCAAGCCAGCTTGACTCGGTGGCTATCCTAAACTACGACTGCCAGTAACTCTTTTGAGGTGGCGCACACGAGTCGACATATTCACCAATCAATACACCACTATGGATCCGCTCTCGTCTCCCTACGAGAAGGCCATCCATAGCACTCACGCTTATCTTGCGTGTTTTAGAGTATCCACTTTCACTTGTCTATGAACTGTTATAGGCAACCCAGAAGTCCATTTCCGCGGACGCGGCTATTCGAATAGATCATATATAACCCTGCAGGGGTGTACTTCTTCACACATGTTTCCACCACTTAGCGTCTGCACACGACATGTGCTCGGCAGACTTCAAGCGAAAGCTGACGTGGGTGTAGACCACGACCTAACCAACCACTCAAGTCTCTCGTCCATGTTTATCGCCTATTTGGGTTCCATCCGTGGGGAGATCCGGCCGGGGTGTCGCTCACGGCCCCAAACGATGTGTACAGGGTTCCCGCATCACCAAACAGGCGACCGGTACACCGTGCCACGTACCTGCCGTGTCACAGCCCACCCCGAGGGTCAGCACTGCGCACGACCTCCAGTAAACTACAAACACCTGAAACTAGTTGCAACTCCTGGACAGAGAACAAGGGCCGTCAATAAGTCGAGCGGGGTCATATTTCAGGGCCCAATGTGTGGTAGTAGCTGTTTCATGGATCAACCAACACAGAACTCAGTTCCTGAGGACGGTTTCAATGAGACAACCCACCATGTACTCCTACATGGCCTCTCATCGCTACCTTTACCAAATCGTGTTCACACACTTAGCTCACACACGGTAGGACATGTTCATCACATTCCAATTCATCCCCGATGAATCAGACCTGACACAACTCTAAGCAATAGCAGGCATAACCAGAAAGCATCAATGAGTAAGCACAACATGGCTCAAACAACTCCTACTCATACTAGTGGGTTTCAACTATTTACTGTGGCAATGACGGGTCATGCAGTGGAAAGGGGTTCAACTACCGCAGCAGGTAACAATTTAAGCGTTGTTGTCCTAATGCAGTAAAAGAGAGCAAGAGCGAGAGAGTGGGATTGTATCGGAATGTTCAATGGGGTTTTGCTTGCCTGGCACTTCTGAAGATAACATTGGGTCTTCATCGGTGTCATCGAACTCATCGTCGGAACACGTCTACTGAAAAGGAACAACACCGGCAACAGAGAAAGAAACACAATCAATGCAATGCGACAATATGATGCATGATCATGACATGGCAATATGCTGTTGATTGAGCTAATGCAACTAGCAACCATATTAAATGAAGTTGGTTTGAACCAAAGGTTCAAATTCAAACTCCATATGTGATTATTCAAATGCCATTTAATTGATTTGACCTGATCAGCAGGTTTAACTTGTTCAAACATGCATGAAAATGCCATAAACAGATTCCTTGAATTTTTCTGATCAATTTTCATATATAAATTATTTTCATCTGAGCTATAGTTTATTTTCTATGATTTTTAGAAGTTTTAGCTATTTTCTGAAATAAATAAATCATTTCTGATTTATTTAAAATTCCAGAAAAGCATTTATGACATCATCACTGTGTCATTCTGACGTCACCTAGTCAACAGGGTCAGCCAGGGTCAAGCCTGACGCGTGGGACCCATTGGTCAGTGACCCAGGGCTGGTTAGGGTCGCTGACATGTGGGCCTAGTCAATGCCCACGTCAGCACGGTCAAAACTGACGCGTGGGGCCACTGTGGTTAACTTAAACTAAACAGGAACTAAATTGTGCTTAATTAAGTGTGCGGGGCCCATGTGTCAGTGGCTCTAGGGGTGATTAGTGGGGTAATTAGTCCCTAATTAAGTGGCCTCGTTGGCAGTCGCCGGAGACAGGCCGGCGGCGACCAAAAGCACGGCGGGGGCTCGCCGGAGTTGCTCGGGCTCGCGCTACAGACGGCGTTTTTGCTTGCTGAGGGTACCAGGGCGTAGCCCTTGCTCGCCCGCACCCATCCCCGCAAGTAGGAAGATGATGGGGTGGACGGAGCTCGTCGGAAACGAGCTCGCGGCGGCGCTGGAGTTCGGGCACCGACGGGATAGGTGCTACGGGGCACGGGGAGGTGAGCTGATGGGTGCGGCATGCTCCTGGGGGTGCGTTGAGTGTGCTTATGCGCTCGGACGAGAGCGGCAGCAGCTGTGGCCACGGCGGCGACATGGCCGGCGGACCACAGCTCCGGCCGGAGGTGGGGCCGTAGCTAGAGAGCGCGGGGAGGTCGGGGGAGAGGGGGAAACGAGGTAGGAGCTCACAGGGAGGCGGTAGGGTAGCTAAAAGGCCTTCGGGAGGCATCGGAGCCGGTGAATCGACGGCGAGGCTGTCGGCGGCCAGAGGTTGAAGATGGGGTCAGGGAAGACGATGCAGAGCTTCCGGCGAAGCGTGCCTCAGCGAGGAGGAAGAGGGCGACATCGCGGAGCTCGTGGGCACAAAGGAGGGACGACGGGGTAGCTGTGGCCGTGGTGGTGCTCGCCGACGCGGCTGCGGTGGTTTCGGCCATGGCGAGGAGACGCAGGGGAGAGCGAAGGAGGAGAGTGCGAGAGGTCGGGCGGGTTCCAGACGTCTGCCGCGGGTCGTCGGTGGCGTCGCGCTGGCTAGGGGAGGGCCGGGTAGGCAGCCGCGTGCCGGCGCGCGCCGTGCCCAGCTTCTCCTCTGCCTACTGGCAAGAGGTAGAAGACGAGGCTGCCCTGGTGGGTTGGGCCATCTACTTGGGCTGCCAGGTAAAGCCTAGGTGAGTCTCTCTCTCTCTCTGCTTTTGTCATTTTAATTACTGTTTTTTTTGTATGTTTTTGATTTAGTACTAATACTAAACCATTTTTTATTGCTTCTGAGATTATTTGTGGATGCAATATGGATTATTCCAAAACTCCACAAAATGTTATCAGAATAATTGGAGCAATAAAAATAATTATAGAATTTATTTGCTCCAACTCAAATACAATATGAGTTAATTCAAAAATCCAAAAATGTCCTAGAAATATGTGCAACATTTTTGGCAGAGGTTTTTAATCAATCCATAAATGATGAACTTTTCCAAAGGGCATTTTGGGTTCATTGAAAAGATTTTAATTGACCCTAGTTGAATTCACTTAGTGCTAGGGTTTGAACATCCCCATTTCCAATTTCTGAGAAAAGTAAACATGATGCAACACCAGATGCTAGCACTGGCCAGTAACAGAAGCTAGGGATGTGACAACTCACCCCCACTAAACAAGAATCTCGTCCCGAGATTCAAGCATAGGGTAAGAAATCAGAGGGGACACTAACTAACACAATCTTCATGATCCAAGTGCCCTCCTCGAAATTGTTGATTCACTGCATCATGTAGATCTTGGCATCTTTGATCTCAAAGCTTCATCCAACACGACAACAAAAGAACGTGAATTCTACAGGATTTGATCTTATCGAAGACGAGCAACTCAAAATCAACTCATGGATTGAGACGTCAAAACATCTCTTGAGCTGAGACACTGGGTACACCTCCAGGGGAATGGAGTGAAATAAATGATGAAAGTTCACTTGGCAGGCAAAATTCCACACCTAAGAAGATGGTGATCGATGTCACTAGACGGGGCACCTTGGAGAAGGTGACTCGTAAAGTTATTCCCTTAAGTGGCAAAAAGAATTACTTTTGATATAGAGATCATTGAAATTCCCTATACCAGCCTAAGGCAAACACAATCGATCGTTTGATGGAGTCCGAAGGAATGACATTCTCGGGCCAAAAATGGATGTTGTGGACTACCTTGTATAAGACAACACAAGGGATGATTTTGCTTATCATCGGAAATGGATGGGACCCATGGTAGGACCACTTTTGAAGATAATCCCGAGCAGCAGATGCTGAGAAGGGCAACCCATGGAAAATTGGCACATTGGCGGTGCAAGCTGGGAACAAAATGCAAATGCTGGGAATGATTCTGGTAACTGGGGTGAATCCCAACAGTAGAAAGTGAATCTACTCTTTGAGAGGTTATAGCATAACCAAGAACACTGGGAGCAATCCCTGCTAGTGCCAGTGATAACACCCAGTGCTTGTGCGTGCTCTCAAGAACTTGAGCATTCCCATATTCATCAAGGTTTTACCATCATCCGTGTCAAGGATCCTGTCCACACAACATACTACCATGATGAATAGTGGTGGACGATGCAGATGCAAAGGAAGATAACACCGTCTCAGATTTTACCTTAGCGGAGCCAAGGAAGCAAAAATCTGGATGATCGACCGAGAGACATTTAGCACTCCGCTTCTAATGTTGTCCTTGATGTACTAGGTACCACGGTCAATGCTTAAAAGCATCGACATGGCCATCAAGTAAAGGTCAGACTTCGGGAGCTTAAAAGTCCATAAGGAGCAATTAGGGAGTAAAACCTACAAAATCCCTATGGGGAGGTGGCCAACTTCTTCAATCAAGATTCTACAACTATAGGTCTTCCGGCTGGGTGTGTTGGCCACGCATCCACTTTACCGGTTATTGAGAGACCAATATTATAGTTCTTGGGAAATGCACCAACCATCATATCTGCCTGAGATTCAGTTCTGATTGGTGTCAGGATATTCCAGACTCATCGAGTCTAGAAAGAATGAATGTTTGCAACACAATTCGACGAGACAGTGTTGCGAGATTCTCGGGGAGTGAACCACGATAGCAAGCTCCAAAACATGAGCTAGTTCTGCTATGTACCTATGAGCACGTTGTCCCAGACAAACGTGACCACATGGTAGTCTTATAATAAATTACTACCGAGTTCAGATTGGGAATCATCATTGAAGATAGCGAAGTCTTGTGCATGTCCGTCCGGGCCCTTCGGGATTAGCGCATGAACTTCTTTTCTTGAACAAATCAATCAGTGGCTTGGTGTGCTAGAAATTCCAATGGAATGGAGGTAGCTAATCTCTCTAACCATAGTATACTTCGCACGTATGCATGACTGAATTGGGATGATTCCAGAGGGGGTAAAACAAGCTTTCTCAAACTCACGGTGGCAACTTACATCAATTACACCTGAATTAGGGAAAGTCTCTTCTCTCATCCAACATATACCTCATGAACGGGACACGAAGGCAATGCTTACAATGTTTCCAACACTAGCTTATTGTCCTACAAAATCATGGAGGAGATAAGGATGTTTGTTGATGGGTTCAACAATAATCCATTCAGGTTTCCATATAGGTGGAATTCCATGACAATGTGAACAAAGTGATAGCATTGGTCAGACCAAAAGATATAACGGTGTATGCTCGAGGAATCAACCTCGAGTAAGACATCATTATGAATACCATTGGTTCTGATTTGATTTGACGATAGCCCACACTCAAATCAAAGTTTGGGCAAGACAATAGATCTAACAATTGATCACAAGGATCAAACGAGGAAGATAACATCCTTCTTCAACACACACAAACACTAGGATATCCCTTTTGCCATGAACTAAGTAGGCAAGCTTTCATCTTCCAACTCTCCAAGTTGTCGTTTAGCTTAACCAACTAGCTCAGAGTATCCAACACAGATTCTTGGAGAAAGGGTGGTTTAAAGAGAAACCAGCTTGATCACGAGCGCAACATAATAGTCAGGGAGCAACCGGGTAATACTTCCGAGAAGATATTCGGAAAATCACGGACCACCGCTATGTTACTAAGCTCGAGATCAATCTTGCTTTTCAGGGCAAGACGATATGATCAAAAGAGCGAGAGATTGACACAATCCTAGCTCATTGATCGAAGAGTGCACCACAATAATGGACTAGTAGCACGATCGATCTTAGAATGGTGATTTGGTAACCAACACACTAAGAATGAGATTATCGTCCATTAACCACCAAGCAACAAAGTTGCTAGGAGTATTGATTTCACACATCACAATTCACTTGTCAGCATTCCGGTTACAAAACACGGAGGCGGAGGAATAAACGATGATGGCGAGAAGTATCACCTTATCAAAAGTTCATAGGAGGTGGTGCAATTCCCATGACATTCTTGACATAAGGACGGTAATACTCCAGGATAGAACAGATTATAAGCTGGATTAGCGTTCTTTATCTACGAAGTACAACTTCTTTGACCCAATCCTGGATATGGATACGGTACTGGAGTTTGTTTCTCCTAGTCATTCCGGAATAGAATGGCTTGACAGACCACAAGAGTAGAAGGCATCGATGAACACGAATGCACGACTATTCCTGACTATCAACTGATAGGAGGGGTCATGATATGTCTAGAGAGAGACAACTCCAAGGAACATATACCCTTTTGAGTTGTGGATGAATAGGTTAGCATGTCGAACTAGTCAACATATTTCTCCCGGATAACCCATGCAGAAATGTAGGACTGGCAGAGTCACAATATGAATGGAGTACTACTCAAGAGCACTCTGGTTGTGATCTTTTGGTTTGGGAGAACTTCTGCCAAGGATGGTTCATGGTATTTGGAAGAATGATATACCACGAACCTCGAGGACTATCACAAGGTTACTAATATCCTAAAGGAACAAGCAAATACTACCAACATGAAGTAGGTAGAATGAATCTTGGGTTCAAGAACCCAGGGATAGAATGCCTACCAACTAAATGGCATCACGGGATGCTTTTGAGAATAATGGCCAGAATCATCACACCAGGAATATAAGCACTGCTCGATTACTGGTGATCTTCTAAGACACCTAGGGGCATAATAATAGCTCCAACATGTATGTCGAGGCAACAAAGTACCTCAACACAATGACTAGTGTGGTTAATCTGGCCCAAAGGAGCATCGGGAACAGGAAGAAAAGATTTGCAAATGCATCAGATTATTTTGAAACCTGGAATGACTCGGACAGCATAACGGTTGTAAATGCTTGAAAATACTTTTGATACTCATGCACAAAGATAGCATAACCACTCAACATCATAATGTCAAGGTTCTGAGATCAACAATTGAGCAGCAGAAGTAGTAGAAACTGAACTGAGGGTTGAAACCACATTTAACGTGATCCTGATAATTAGAATGAGAATCCTAGGTCTTAATCCCCGTAGAAAGAAGAAGGTGACTCAGATCAGAAGGTCATAAGGTAAAGGAGTAAAAAGAGCCTTACGCTCCCTTCCACAATCAATTCCCTTACATAACTAAAGAATTTCTAGACACGACTTCGACCAGTTTGGCTTACTAATCCTACAGGCAGCCAGGATCTGATACCAAAGCTGTCAGGACCTCGATCCTAAGTCACACACGTCTAGCCTGTAACACATCATATCACTTTGCGGCCTCACGCACGGTATCCCCACGGGTGCCACCTTACCTGGCCCGGGACCGTTTGCGCATTTTGGCACACGTATATGATAGTGTCGCTAGCATCCATATGACAGAGAACACGGTCCGACATGACTAATTATAAACCAAAAGTGGCACTAAATTACAGAGACAGGCATACATGACCCAACAACGAACATGTCGGTCATCAACGTATGTGTTGACGCTCAAAAATGGCACAATCGTAAAAGTTGCTTTAATCTATGTCAAGATTACTTTAAACTTATGATTAGAAGTCACCATGAGATGGCTTTCTTTCAGAAGATCAAGATGGATATGAAAGTGGTCTAAAACGGAGTCCGGATGCAAAAGTTATGACAAGTTCAGAGATGCTCATGATGACACCAGATTAAAGAATGGCTTGAAACCCAATTAAGATGACTTCAAATGGAAAAAGTTTCAACATGAAAGTTGTGCGTCTAGTCGAAACAGTCGATTTTGATATAAAAATCGTCCCAATCCGAGTTCGTATGCAAAAGTTACAGCCATCCGAACACAGCCCTGTCACAGAGCCATAAGTGGCGCACCCCACCAGCCACGTGTCTGATGGGTAGCGCGAATAACAGCCTGTTTTGTGTGACCGTTTTGGCCTAGAAGATGGCTTCAAATCGAAAAACGTTCAACATGAAAGTTGTTCGTCTCGTCGAAACGGTCAAGATTGCTTTTGGGCTCTTTTCCATCCGAGGTCGTTTACCACCTCAAACATTACCCGCAAGGTACAGCCAGTTTAAACCGAACAGTTTTGGAAAGTTCGGACAAAACCAATCCGAATTTGGCTAGGGTTTTGGACGTGAATCCAAGCCTTTTCCTTGCACGGGAAGTCCAGCCGCCTCTTCGATACCTAAGGGGTGACGGCCGATTGAACAACACACAATCGATCAATTCATCTACCACTTTTTATCTTTTATCTTTTCTCCTTAACCCTAGTTCTTCTTCTTCCTCATTCTTCGTCTGTTCTTCTTATTGCAGGGCGGCGAACCTCGAGGCCCTAGGGGCGGTCAGGCCGACCTAGGGCAGCCCATAGCCGCCGCGCGCCCTGACGGGGTCCCTCCCGGGCGCGTGGGGTTTCGGGTCTGCAAAAGCGCCCGCCAGATTGTCTTGCGTACCGCGCTTCCGGCGGGTCTCCTTCGACGTGAGCTGCGGTGCATCACCCCCGGCGTCGAGGGTACACGGTGACGTGTTCGTGTGCGAACACACTTTTTGGCGTCTCCGCTGGGGACAAAGCTTTGAACGGTCTCCGGCCCGTTCTTTCTACGAAGAGATCGTCATCTAGGGTTTGCAATCTACAAAGGTAATATGAATACCCAATTCACATATGTAGATGCAAATAATGCATATGTTGTTGCTAGATCATCTAATGAGAATAATGTATCGGCTAGCCCTAGCTTTATCAATCATGCATCTAATTATGTGCAAGGGCCGATGCAACAAAATCTCCATGATTCTACTTCATATAATTTTAGCAACATGCAACATATGTATCCCAACTCTCATGCATCGGCAACCCCACAAATCCATATGCCGATGAACAACATGATGAGTTCGGTTAATCAAGTTGAAACACCCCATGTAGGATCTTTCAATGGCATGCAACATAGTGTTTCATCTTTTTATTCATCGGCAACTAATTTGCAACATGTTAATCCCAACATGCTGGTGGAAAGGGGAATTGGCCATGCTACTACTAGTTATCCGGCCAATTACCATCAAACATCATATGCTACACCTCATGCTACTAGTTTTTTGGCACCATACGCAACTGTTGATGTCCATAATTCGGCTCCGCACCTTAATGGTCATGGCCGAATAAGTGAAACTTCTGCAGGAGCACTAATGCCTTCACCTACTACCGTGGCATATCATGTCCCCCCTACAAAATTACAGAATTTCGGCAACATCTCATTGCCGAAAGAGTCTATAAGCATTGGGGGGCAACCATATCCAGATTGGGTAATTGAGAACAAGCTTACATTCTCTTGGGATTTGTGCAACTCTATTCGCCAGGAACTAATAGAAGGCGGGAAGCCTCATGATTTTGCTGCTGTAAAAGCTAGAGTTGTGCAAATGATGCAGTTGTCCAGTGTTGTACCATCCACTGTACCACCTAAACAATCGCAAAGTTTCAGCACCTCATTGCCGAAAGAGTCTCAAAGTATTGGGGGGCAATCTCATGACGAGTGGATGGAAATTGAGATGAAAAAGTTTAAAGCTCGCCAAGCTGAGATGTGGGCTAAAATTAGACGAGAGCGAGAAGCCTTGCAAATTCAAAAAGATAAAGTTGTTGACTCAGGTAACAAAGAAAATTTGGTTATTCGAAAAGCCGAATCAAGTAGTATATATTCTGAGTCCATCAAAACCAAAGAGGCAGACATTATTGAGAAAGGGCATGGAAAGCATAGCAAAACAGTCATACTTGATTTTTCCGAAGTCAATGGAACCTACTTCCTGCCCTATGAGTTTCGTGCCATAGAAATTGACAAGCCTCAAGGACAAGAACAAGTAGCCGAACAAAGTTCGGCTGACATGGATATTCAAAGCAATGATGCACGGAATCAAGAAAAAGATGATGAAAGGGTGTTGGGGAGCCATCCAAATACGGAGCAAGATGTTCTTCAAGTGACATCACCATCATGTTCTCCCAACATATTTGAAGAGGTATGCATAGAGAGTAATTTACCTATTTTCAGATTTGGTCAAAACTATATTGTTGATGCATCTATTAGAAAAATCATCTTAAGTAATTTTGAAAGACCAATGAAGAAGGGTAATTTACTTATTAGCAATAAAATCGTTATAGAACATATCGGTCAACCCATTATGCCATTTATAAAGACCGATATTGACTTATTGTTACAGCCAAAGCTTTCCCCGTTGCTTTATGCAAAGTTCGTATCTAGTTGGGTAGCTTTGCTTATTTCGTACTTGGCTTGCACTTGGTCTCAACTGAGACATGTATGTTCTAAATATCTTCGTTTCAGAAATTTAAAGCCAAGTTTAAATTCTATTGAGAAAACTGATGCTAATATAATATCTTATCCGAAGACATCGGAGATAGAGTGGAAAACACAATGCATAGCCGAATGGGCAGATTACAAATCTGAACCATTCGTTTGCTTATCTCCAAAGCCGTTCAAACAGCAAGATCGGCTATAAAACAAGAAGTATACCTTCAATTCAAGCATGTGTGATCAAATATTTGACTTGTTGCTGAAAAATAATTATATTACAATTCTTGATCACCATGTTAAGCCATCAATCCAAGGACGAATGTATTGTAAGTTGCATGATTCATCCAAGCATAATTTTGAGGATTGCAACATGTTTCGTCAAATAGTTAAATCGGCCATTGAAAAAGGACGATTGAAGTTTGTTGAAACACCAAGAGATGACCAGTCTATTCCGATTGGTCCCGATGGCAAAAAGTTTTTGCATCGGCTGCTTCAAGCCGATCCATTTAAAGAGAATGTAAAAGCTGCAGGTGATCGGATCAAGCTTTCAAGTAAAGAAGTTGTTGAAGAGCATAACGAGCATAATCTTGAGGGCGAGAGTTCCATCGAAGCTACAATGAAGATGCCAAGGACTGGGGGGCAGCAAGCAAATCCAATGATTGATGAAAGGAAACCAAGAGAAAACAAAGGCCGAAATAAGCGCAAGTGTAAGAGATCAAAAATCACCTTCGCTGAACTATTGGATAAATATCAAAAGAAGAGTGAAGAGAAGAATGCTTATCGGCCAAATCATGCAAAGAAACCAAGATCACCCCCAAGGCGCAAGTATGAGGATCGGTATTGGCAAAGTGACAATTTTTATGCAACATATTCATATCCTTATTTTGGGCCGCCAATGCCAATGCCGTGGATGCCTCCCTATGCTCAAGTAGATCCATATCCATCATGGGACAGGTATGATACAAGGGCGCATTCTCCATCTTATTTTAGACCATCTCACCAATATTATGCAGCTCCGAGAAGATCAACATTTGAACAATCACTTGTTAAAGACCGTTTCGATCATAAGCAATCGGTCCGGAGCTCAAGGGAGAAGAAAAAGGTGGTCAAGCAAGTTTACCGTGTTAAAAGAGATGGTCGTAAGAGTGCAACTTCAGATTTTATCTCAAATGAAAAGGAGCCAATTAAAGTGTTGACATTGGCTACTAAAGGCAATGAGATGAAGCAACCAATTATTGACAGTCAAAGTGCCAAATCTGAAGAAAAGAAGTTGAGAGTGCACAAGGCCAAAAAAGGATTGCCATTGGCCAAGACAAAATCGCAGCCGGGGTGCCCACTCGGCTTATCATATTGGCAAAAGAAGAAATTACAAAAACTTAGTGCACAAGAACTTGAAGAAAGAAACATGGCATGGGTTCCCAAAGGAAGTGATCAAAATAAGAATTATGTGCAAGCTTCCATTACAAGAAGTGCGGCAAAGGTGAAGAAGGAAAAGAGTGAAAACTATGAAGGACGAAGCCGAAGGTTTCAGCATCTTCGGTCTACACATTATCCATATTCTTCAACTATGCCATTAACGCCCATGTCATGGAATTCGTCATCAGGTATGATTGGTAACCCTCAATGGGCTTATTTTAATCCATGGATGCCATATAATTTCTTACATCATGAAAGGGTATTACCAAGTCACTATACATTTGATTAGTTACAAGTTTGTTGCTGATCCAAAGGGCCGAAATACTTAGTTTGTCATTTCATTTATTTGTTTCGGCTATATGTGCTTTGAATGAAGTTTACATGGTAATGGCCGATATTTATCTATCGTCCTAAGAATATGTCAATGCATGGCCGGTGTAGTATTCTAGCATCGTCCTTAGTTCGAATGGAGAGCGAGACAAGGTGCTATACATCTTGAGGCTTTCGGTGATCCGTTATGAGTAGTGCAACAAATATACAAGGGTTATCAATGTTTTGACGAATCACTTATAGTTTATCTTGAGATATGTCTAGATGCAAAATTTACCTTGGGTTGCTTTAAAATTGTTCTTATATTTAGACATGACAATTCAAAAGAGTTGGCACAGCAAGCATCCGGCTACTACGTTAATCATGGTGTATTGTATTTCTCTCAATAGCCGATGCTTCGTCTCGTCAACATAGGTAAGGCCGAACCGAATTTCACAGCTTCGGCCACTAATGAATTTTGATGCAGGTGATAGTAAGGATTGGAGAGAGTTTATTGTTGATTATCTACAAAATCCTAGCAAAAGGGGGAACAATATGGTTCGGAGGATGACCTTGAGATACATATCTATGGAACTTTATCATCGGATTATTAATGAAGTTGAGAAGGTTTCGCCCAAGTTTGCATCAAGGGTTCAAGAACAATAATGGCCGATATGTAATTACCGTCCTAAGCATATAAATGGCCGATGGGGTGTTGACATCGTCCTTAGGACCAACATGGTACAAATTATTTTTCGGCACGCTTGCTTTGCCGAAAAACAGGGGGGCATGTGTTGACGCTCAAAAATGGCACAATCGTAAAAGTTGCTTTAATATATGTCAAGATTACTTTAAACTTATGATTAGAAGTCACCATGAGATGGCTTTCTTTCAGAAGATCAAGATGGATATGAAAGTGGTCTAAAACGGAGTCCGGATGCAAAAGTTATGACAAGTTCAGAGATGCTCATGATGACACCAGATTAAAGAATGGCTTGAAACCCAATTAAGATGACTTCAAATGGAAAAAGTTTCAACATGAAAGTTGTGCGTCTCGTCGAAACAGTCGATTTTGATATAAAAATCGTCCCAATCCGTGTTCGTATGCAAAAGTTACAGCCATCCGAACACAGCCCTGTCACAGAGCCATACGTGGCGCACCCCACCAGCCACGTGTCTGATGGGTAGCGCGAATAACAGCCTGTATTGCGTGACCGTTTTGGCCTAGAAGATGGCTTCAAATCGAAAAACGTTCAACATGAAAGTTGTTCGTCTCGTCGAAACGGTCAAGATTGCTTTTGGGCTCTTTTCCATCCGAGGTCGTTTACCACCTCAAACATTACCCGCAAGGTACAGCCAGTTTAAACCGAACAGTTTTGGAAAGTTCGGACAAAACCAATCCGAATTTGACTAGGGTTTTGGACGTGAATCCAAGCCTTTTCCTTGCACGGGAAGTCCAGCCGCCTCTTATATACCTAAGGGGTGACGGCCGATTGAACAACACACAATCGATCAATTCATCTACCACTTTTTATCTTTTATCTTTTCTCCTTAACCCTAGTTCTTCTTCTTCCTCGTTCTTCGTCTGTTCTTCTTATTGCAGGGCGGCGAACCTCGAGGCCCTAGGGGCGGTCAGGCCGACCTAGGGCAGCCCATAGCCGCCGCGCGCCCTGACGGGGTCCCTCCCGGGCGCGTGGGGTTTCGGGTCTGCAAAAGCGCCCGCCGGATTGTCTTGCGTACCGCGCTTCCGGCGGGTCTCCTTCGACGTGAGCTGCGGTGCCCCCGGCGTCGAGGGTACACGGTGACGTGTTCGTGTGCGAACAGTATGAACCCAAGTCGTAGCAAGCTACAAGGACTTAAAGGAACAACGCGTGACATTTCCCCTAAGGGACAGACACAGGAACGAAGAAGGACACATGCCGGCCATCCTAAGTGTTCCGGAGCAGTAGCATGCTACCAAGGCTCAGTGGAAGCACTAGGAGACATTTCCCTATAAGGTAGGCTACCAAAGGTAAACAACTAGGTGTCGGATCCCACACATAGCAATACACATTACACGTACGCATAACATGCAAGTATGTGCTGTACAACAGGGCATCACAACATAACTCAACAACTCATATAGGTAATGGCCCAGAAGAGCCATCAAAGCATTTATTACAATCAGAGGTCACATGACCCAACATACAGAGCATACAGGCAATGGAAGCATAACATGTCTGAGTACAGACAACTACAAATGAAGAAGGCTGAAAAAGCCTGACTATCTACAAGACCCTCCCAAGGGTACAAGATCGTAGCTGAGGTAACAAGCTAAACGTCGAAGTCCACGCGGAACCACTAGCGAGACTGAAGTCTCTCTGCAAAAAACATAAATTAAGCAAACGTGAGTACAAAGGTACTCAGCAAGACTTACATCAGAACTAGGTACATTTGCATCAGTATCAACAAAGGGGGGTGGTAGAGTTTGACTGCAGCAAGCCAGCTTGACTCGGTGGCTATCCTAAACTACGACTGCAAGTAACTCTTTTGAGGTGGCGCACACGAGTCCACATATTCACCAATCAATACAACACTATGGATCCGCTCTCATCTCCCTACGAGAAGGCCATCCATAGCACTCACGCTTATCTTGCGTGTTTTAGAGTATCCACTTTCACTTGTCTATGAACTGTTATAGGCAACCAAGAAGTCCATTTCCGCGGACACGGCTATTCGAATAGATCATATATAACCCTGCAGGGGTGTACTTCTTCACACATGTTTCCACCACTTAGCGTCTGCACACGACATGTGCTCGGCAGACTTCAAGCGAAAGCCGACGTGGGTGTAGACCACGACCTAACCAACCACTCAAGTCTCTTGTCCAGGTTTATCGCCTATTTGGGTTCCATCCGTGGGGAGATCCGGCCGGGGTGTCGCTCACGGCCCCAAACGATGTGTACAGGGTTCCCGCGTCACCAAACGGGTGACCGGTACACCGTGCCACGTACCTGCCGTGTCACAGCCCACCCCGAGGGTCAGCACTGCGCACGACCTCCAGTAAACTACAAACACTAGAAACTAGTTGCAACTCCTGGACAGAGAACAAGGGCAGTCAATAAGTCGAGCGGGGTCATATTTCAGGGCCCAATGTGTGGTAGTAGCTGTTTCCTGGATCAACCAACACAGAACTCAGTTCCTGAGGACGGTTTCAATGAGACAACCCACCATGTACTCCTACATGGCCTCTCATCGCTACCTTTACCAAATCATGTTCACACACTTAGCTCACACACAATAGGACATGTTCATCACATTCCAATTCATCCCCGATGAATCAGACCTGACACAACTCTAAGCAATAGCAGGCATAACCAGAAAGCATCAATGAGTAGGCACAACATGGCTCAAATAACTCCTACTCATACTAGTGGGTTTCAACTATTTACTGTGGCAATGACGGGTCATGCAGTGGAAAGGGGTTCAACTACCGCAGCAGGTAACAATTTAAGCGTTGTTGTCCTAATGCAGTAAAAGAGAGCAAGAGCGAGAGAGTGGGATTGTATCGGAATGCTCAATGGGGTTTTGCTTGCCTGGCACTTCTGAAGATAACATTGGGTCTTCATCGGTGCCATCGAACTCATCGTCGGAACACGTCTACTGAAAGGGAACAACACCGGCAACAGAGAAAGAAACACAATCAATGCAATGCGACAATATGATGCATGATCATGACATGGCAATATGCTGTTGATTGAGCTAATGCAACTAGCAACCATATTAAATGAAGTTGGTTTGAACCAAAGGTTCAAATTCAAACTCCATATGTGATTATTCAAATGCCATTTAATTAATTTGACCTGATCAGCAGGTTTAACTTGTTCAAACATGCATGAAAATGCCATAAACGGATTCCTTGAATTTTCTGATCAATTTTCATATATAAATTATTTTCATCTGAGCTATAGTTTATTTTCTATGATTTTTAGAAGTTTTGGCTATTTTCTGAAATAAATAAATCATTTCTGATTTATTCAAAATTCCATAAAAGCATTTATGACATCAGCATTGTGTCATTCTGTCGTCACCTAGTCAACAGGGTCGGCCAGGGTCAAGCCTGACGCGTGGGACCCATTGGTCAGTGACCCAGGGCTGGTTAGGGTCGCTGACATGTGGGCCTAGTCAATGCCCATGTCAGCACGGTCAAAACTGACGCGTGGGGCCACAGTGGTTAACTTAAACTAAACAGGAACTAAACTGTGCTTAATTAAGTGTGCGGGGCCCATGTGTCAGTGGCTCTAGGGGTGATTAGTGGGGTAATTAGTCCCTAATTAAGTGGCCTCGTTGGCAGTCGCCGGAGACAGGCTGGCGGCGACCAAAATAACGGCGGGGGCTCGCCGGAGTTGCTCGGGCGCGCGCTACAGACGGCGTTTTTGCTTGCTGAGGGTACCAGGGCGTAGCCCTTGCTCGCCCGCACCCATCCCCGCAAGTGGGAGGAGCTGGGGTGGCCGGAGCTCGTCGGAAACGAGCTCGCGGCGGCGCCGGAGTTCGGGCACCGACGGGATAGGTGCTACGGGGCACGGGGAGGTGAGCTGATGGGTGCGGCGTGCTCGTGGGGGTGCGCTGAGTGTGCTTATGCGCTCGGACGAGAGCGGCAGCAGCGGTGGCCACGGCGGTGACATGGCCAGCGGACCACAGCTCCGACCGGAGATGGGGCCGTAGCTAGAGAGCGCGGGGAGGTCGGGGGAGAGGGGGAAACGAGGTAGGAGCTCACAGGGAGGCGGTAGGGTAGCTCAAAGGCCTCGGGGAGGCATCGGAGCCGGTGAATCGACGGCGAGGCTGTCGGCGGCCAGAGGTTGAAGATGGGGTCAGGGAAGACAATGTAGAGCTTCCCGCGAAGCGTGGCTCAGCGAGGAGGAATAGGGCGACATCGCGGAGCTCGTGGGCACAAAGGAGGGACGAGGGGGTAGCTGTGGCCGCGGTGGTGCTCGCCGGCGCGGCTGCGGTGGTTTCGGCCATGGCGAGGAGAAGCAGGGGAGAGCGAAGGAGGAGAGTGCGAGAGGTCGGGCGGGTTCCAGACGTCTGCCGCAGGTCGTCGGTGGCGTCGCGCTGGCTAGGGGAGGGACAGGCAGGCAGCTGCGTGCCGGCGCGCGCCGTGTTGGAAATATGCCCTAGAGGCAATAATAAAAGAGTTATTATTATATTTCCTTGTTCATGATAATCGTTTATTATCCATGCTATAATTGTATTGATTGGAAACTCATATACATGTGTGGATAAATAGACAAACTTTATGTCCCTAGTAAGCCTCTTCAGGACTAGCTCGTTGATCAAAGATGACCGCGGTTTCCAGGTCATAGACATGAGTTGTCATTTGATAACGGGATCACATCATTAGGAGAATGATGTGATGGACGAGACCCAAACTTTAAATATAGTTTTTGATCGTATCAGTTATCGCTATAGTTTTCTGCATGTCAAGTATAAGTTCCTATGACCATGAGATCATGTAACTCACTGACACCGTAGGAGTGCTTTGTGTGTGGCAAACGTCGCAACGTAACTGGGTGACTATAAAGGTACTCTACAGGTATCTCCGAAGGTGTCTGTTGAGTTGACATGGATCGAGACTGGGATTTGTCACTCCGTGTGACGGAGAGGTATCTCCGGGCCCACTCGGTAATACATCATCTCAATGAGCTCAAAGTGACTAAGTAGTTAGTCACGGGATTATGTATTACGGCAACGAGTAAAGAGACTTGCCGGTAACGAGATTGAACTAGGTATAGAGATACCGACGATCGAATCTCGGGCAAGTAACATACCGACGAGACAAAGGGAACTGTATACGGGATTGCCTGAATCCTTGACATCGTGGTTCATCCGATGAGATCATCGAGAAACGTGTGGGAACCAATATGGGTATCCAGATCCCGCTATTGGTTATTGACCTGGGAGTGTCTCGGTCATGTCTGCATAGTTTCCGAACCCGCAGGGTCTACACACTTAAGGTTCGGTGACGTTAGGGTTGTTAGTGAGAACAGTGCATGGTTACCAAAGGTTGTTCGGAGTCCCGGATGAGATCCCGGACGTGACGAGGGTCTCCGGAATGGTCCGGAGACGAAGATTGATATATAGGATGAAAGGTTTCGGAGTCCGGAAGTGTTCCGGGGAGTATCGGGAAGACGGCGGATGACCGAAAGGGGTTTCGGGGTCCCGGAAGGAGTTTCGTCCTAATGGGCCACAAAGGGGGGACACAACAGCCCTCATAGGGCTGTGCGCCCCCCCTGGGCCCTCTCCTCATGCGCAAGGGGGGCTGGCCCTTCCTAGGGCTGCCGCACCCCCTAGCTTGGGGGGCAAGGCACCTGGGGGGGGGGAGCCCTAACCCTGGCGCAGCCCTGGCCGCCGCCCCCCCCCATCTCCACTTGGCCGCCGCCCCTAGGGGTAAACCCTAGGGCGCCCCCTCCCCTCTACTCCCCCTATATAAAGAGAGGCAGAGGGAGGGCAGCCACACACGTTCATGCCTCGGTGCTGCCCTCCCTCTCCCACAACAATCTTCGTTTTCCCGCGGTGCTTGGCGAAGCCCTGCTGGAATCCTCCACCACCATCTCCACCACGCCGTCGTGCTGCCGGTGTCTCCATCAACCTCTCCTTCCCCCTTGCTGGATCAAGAAGGAGGAGACGTCCCCGAGCTGTACGTGTGAAGAACGCGGAGGCACCGTTGCTTCGGTGCTAGGATCTTCGGCGATCTGAATCGCGGCGAGTACGACTCCATCAACCGCGTTCTTGAACGCTTCCGCTTAGCGATCTACAAGGGTATGTGGATCCAACTCTCCCCTCGTAGATGCATCTCTTAGATTGATCTTGGTGAACGTAGAAAAAAATTTTGTTTCCCATGCAACGTTCCCCAACAGTGGCATCATGAGCTAGGATCTTGCGTAGATGTTTTCACGAGTAGAACACAAAAGGGTTTGTGGACGTTGATGTTTAGATTGCTTCCCTCCTTAGTCTGTCTTGATTCAGCGGTATTATGGGATGAAGCGGCCCGGACCAACTTTACATGTCCACGTACATGAGACCGGTTCCATCGACAGACATGTGACTTTTGTTGCATAAGATGGCTGGCGGGTGTCTGTCTCTCCTATCTTAGTTGAATCGGAACAGAACAAGGCGGTCCTTGTAGAAGGTTAAATAGCAACTTAAATATCACTGTTGTGGCTTTGCGTAGGTAAGAAGCGTTCTTGCTAGATACCCATAGCAGCCACGTAAAACATGCAACAACAAATTAGAGGACGTCTAACTTGTTTTTGCAGGGTATGTATGTGATATGATATGGCCAATGACATGATGAGATATATTTGATGTATGAGATGATCATGTTGTAATAGTTAATATCGACTTGCATGTCGATGTATACGGCAACCGGCAGGAGCCATAGGGTTGTCTTTAATCTTTGTATGACCTGCGTGTCAATCATTAAGCGCTTTGTAATGCTTTACTTTATCGCTAAACGGTAGCAATAGTAGTAAGAGCATGGTGGGCGCGCGACAACCCCGATGGCGACACGATGATGGAGATCATGATGATGGGGATCATGGTGTGGCGCCGGTGACGATGGAGATCATGCCGGTGCTTTGGAGATGGAGATCAAAAGCACGAGTTCATGGCCATATCATGTCACTTATGATTTGCATGTGATGTTAATCCTTTTATGCATCTTATTTTGCTTAGGACGACGGTAGCATTATAAGATGATCCTTCACTAAAATTTCAAGATAAAATTGTGTTCCCCCCGAGTGTGCGCCGTTGCGAAGGTTCGTCGTTTCGAAGCACCACGTGATGATCGGGTGTGATAGACTCTACGTTCGCATACAACGGGTGCAAGCCAGTTTTGCACATGCAGAACACTCGGGTTAGACTTGACGAGCCTAGCATGTACAGACATGGCCTCGGAACACGGAGGACCGAAAGGTCGAGCATGAGTCATATAGTAGATATGATCAACATGTTGATGTTCACCATTGACACCACCTCATCTCACGTGATGATCGGACTTGGGTTGGTGAATTTGGATCATGTCACGCTCGAATGACCAGAAGGTTTTGTCGATCCAAAGAATGCTGACAAAGTATGCAGGCTCCAGCGTTCCATTTATGGGCTGGTGCAAGCATCTCGGAGTTGGAATCTTCGCTTTGATGAGGTGATCAAAGCGTTTGGGTTTATACAAGTTTACAATGAAGCTTGTATTTACAAGAAAGTGAGTGGGAGCTCTATAGCGTTTCTGATATTATATGTGGATGACATATTGCTGATTGGAAACAATATAGAATTTTTGGATAGCGTGAAGGGGTATTTGAACAAGAGTTTTTCGATGAAGGATCTCGGTGAAGCTGCTTTCATATTGGGCATCAAGATCTATAGAGATAGATCAAGACGCTTGATAGGACTTTCACAAAGTACATACCTTGATAAAGTTTTGAAGAAGTTCAAAATGGATCAATCCAAGAAGGGGTTCTTGCCGGTATTGCAAGGTACAAAGTTGAGTAAGACTCAATGCCCAGTGACTGCGGAAGATAGAGAAAAGATGAGTGTCGTCCCCTATGCTTCAGCCATAGGCTCTATCATGTATGCAATGCTGTGCACAAGACCAGATGTCAGCCTTGCCATAAGTATGGCCGGAAGGTTTCAAAGTAATCCTGGTATGGATCACTGGACAGCGGTCAAGAATATCCTAAAGTACCTGAAAAGGACTAAGGAGATGTTTCTCGTTGATGGAGGTGATCAAGAGCTCGTCGTAAAGGGTTACGTCGATGCAAGCTTTGACACTGATCCGGATGACTCTAAGTCTCAAACCGGATACGTATATATTCTCAACGGGGGAGCGGTAAGCTGGTGCAGTTCCAAGCAGAGCGTGGTAGCTGATTCTACATGTGAAGCGGAGTATATAGCTGCCTCGGAGGCGGCAAAGGAAGGTGTCTGGATGAAGGAGTTCATGACAGATCTTGGAGTTGTGCCTAGTGCACTCAACCCAATGACTCTGTTCTGTGACAACACTGGTGCCATTGCTCTAGCCAAGGAACCAAGGTTTCACATGAGGACCAGACACATAAAGCGACGCTTCAATTCCATCCGCGATTCAGTCAAGGAGGAGGACATAAACATTTGCAAAGTACACACGGATTTGAATGTTGCAGATCCGTTGACAAAGCCTCTTCCACGGGCTAAGCACGATCAACACCAAGACTCTATGGGTGTTAGATTCATTACCTTGTAATGCTAGATTATTGACTCTAGTGCAAGTGGGAGACTGTTGGAAATATGCCCTAGAGGCAATAATAAAAGAGTTATTATTATATTTCCTTGTTCATGATAATCGTTTATTATCCATGCTATAATTGTATTGATTGGAAACTCAAATACATGTGTGGATGAATAGACAGACTTTGTGTCCCTAGTGAGCCTCTACAGGACTAGCTCGTTGATCAAAGATGACCGCGGTTTCCAGGTCATAGACATGAGTTGTCATTTGATAACGGGATCACATCATTAGGAGAATGATGTGATGGACGAGACCCAAACGTTAAACATAGCTTTTGATCGTGTCAGTTATCGCTATAGTTTTCTGCATGTCAAGTATAAGTTCCTATGACCATGAGATCATGTAACTCACTGACACCGTAGAAGTGCTTTGTGTGTGCCAAACGTCACAACGTAACTGGGTGACTATAAAGGTACTCTACAGGTATCTCCGAGGGTGTCTGTTGAGTTGACATGGATCGAGACTGGGATTTGTCACTCCGTGTGACGGAGAGGTATCTCCGGGCCCACTCGGTAATACGTCATCTCAGTGAGCTCAAAGTGACTAAGTAGTTGGTCACGGGATTATGTATTACGGTAACGAGTAAAGAGACTTGCCGGTAAAGAGATTGAACTAGGTATAGAGATACCGACGATCGAATCTCGGGCAAGTAACATACCGACGAGACAAAGGGAACTGTATACGGGATTGCCTGAATCCTTGACATCGTGGTTCATCCGATGAGATCATCGAGAAACATGTGGGAACCAATATGGGTATCCAGATCCCGCTATTGATTATTGACCTGGGAGTGTCTCGGTCATGTCTACATGGTTTCCGAACCCGCAGGGTCTACACACTTAAGGTTCGGTGACGCTAGGGTTGTTAGTGAGAACAGTGCATGGTTACCGAATGTTGTTCGGAGTCCCGGATGAGATCCCGGACGTGACGAGGGTCTCTGGAATGGTCCGGAGACGAAGATTGATATATAGGATGAAAGGTTTCGGAGTCCGGAAGTGTTCCGGGGAGCATCGGGAAATCGGCGGATTACCGAAAAGGGTTTCGGGGGTCCCGGAAGTGTTTCTGGGCCTAATGGGCCACAAGGGGGGACACCACAGCCCTCATAGGGCTGTGCGCCCCCCCTGGGCCCTCTCCTCATGCGGCTAAGGGGGCTGGACCCCCTAGGGCAGCCGCACCCCTTGGAGTGGGGGGCAAGGCACCTAGGGGGGAAACCCTAGGGCCAGGCGCAGCCCTTGGCCGCCGCCCCCCCTCTGCCCTGGCCGCCGGCCCCCCTAGGGGAAACCCTAGGGCGCCCCCCTCTCCCCCTTCCCCCTATATATAGAGAGGTAGAGGGAGGGCAGCCAACACACGTTTGTGCCTCGGTGCTGCCCTCCCTCTCCCATAACATCTTCTTCTCCCGCGGTGCTTAGGCGAAGCCCTGCTGGAATCCTTCTCCACCATCACCACCACGCCGTCGTGCTGCCGGTCTCTCCATCAACCTCTCCTCCACCCCTTGCTGGATCAAGAAGGAGGAGACGTCCCCGAGCCGTACGTGTGAAGAACGCGGAGGCACCGTTGCTTCGGTGCTAGGATCTTCGGCGATCTGAATCGCGGCGAGTACGACTCCATCAACCGCGTTCTTAATGCTTCCGCTTAGCGATCTACAAGGGTATGTGGATCCTACTCTCCCCTCGTAGTTGCATCTACTAGATTGATCTTGGTGAACGTAGAGAAAAATTTTGTTTTCCATGCAACGTTCCCCAACAGTGGTATCAGAGCCAGGTTCTTGCGTAGATGCTTTCTCGAGTAGAACACAAAAGGGTTTGTGGGCGTTGATGTTTAAATTGCTGCCCTCCTTAGTCTTTCTTGATTCAGCGGTATTATGGGATGAAGCGGCCCGGACCAACTTTACATGTCCACGTACATGAGACCGGTTCCATCGACAGACATGTGACTTTTGTTGCATAAGATGGCTGGCGGGTGTCTGTCTCTCCTATCTTAGTTGAATCGGAATAGAACAAGGCGGTCCTTGTAGAAGGTTAAATAGCAACTTGAATATCACCGTTGTGGCTTTGCGTAGGTAAGAAGCGTTCTTGCTAGATACCCATAGCAGCCACGTAAAACATGCAACAACAAATTAGAGGACGTCTAACTTGTTTTTGCAGGGTATGTATGTGATATGATATGGCCAATGACATGATGAGATATATTTTGATGTATGAGATGATCATGTTGTAATAGTTAATATCGACTTGCATGTCGATGTATACGGCAACCGGCAGGAGCCATAGGGTTGTCTTTAATTTTTGTATGACCTGCGTGTCAATCATTAAGCGCTTTGTAATGCTTTACTTTATCGCTAAACGGTAGCAATAGTAGTAAGAGCATGGTGGGCGCGCGACAACCCCGATGGCGACACGATGATGGAGATCATGATGATGGGGATCATGGTGTGGCGCCGGTGACGATGGAGGTCATGCCGGTGCTTTGGAGATGGAGATCAAAAGCACGAGTTGATGGCCATATCATGTCACTTATGATTTGCATGTGATGTTAATCCTTTTATGCATCTTATTTTGCTTAGGACGACGGTAGCATTATAAGATGATCCTTCACTAAAATTTCAAGATAAAATTGTGTTCCCCCCGAGTGTGCGCCGTTGCGAAGGTTCGTCGTTTCGAAGCACCACGTGATGATCGGGTGTGATAGACTCTACGTTCGCATACAACGGGTGCAAGCCAGTTTTGCACATGCAGAACACTCGGGTTAGACTTGACGAGCCTAGCATGTACAGACATGGCCTCGGAACACGGAAGACCGAAAGGTCGAGCATGAGTCATATAGTAGATATGATCAACATGAAGATGTTCACCATTGACACCACCTCATCTCACGTGATGATCGGACTTGGGTTGGTGGATTTGGATCATGTCACGCTCGGATGACCAGAGGGATGTCAATTTGAGTGGGAGTTATAAGTAATTTGATTAGTTAAAACTCACTTATCATGAACAATAGTCTAAGATGTCTTTGCAAATCTTTTGTTGTAGATGGCTCCCGCAGTAGCTCCCCTGAATTTTAATGCGTTCTATGATGTCTCTTGCCGATTTGCCACTATCATTTTGGGGATATGCGTTAGAGACGACTGCATTCACTTTAAATAGGGCTCCATCCAAGTCCGTTGAGACAACACCGTATGAACTGTGGTTTGGTAAGAAACCTAAGTTGTCTTTTCTCAAAGTTTGGGGTTGCGATGCTTATGTCAAAAGGCTTCAGCCAGAAAAGCTCGAACCCAAAGCGGACAAATGTGTCTTCATAGGATACCCAAAAGAGACGGTTGGGTACACCTTCTATCTCAGATCCGAGGGCAAAGTGTTTGTCGCTAAGAACGGGTCCTTTCTCGAGAAAGAGTTTCTCTCGAAAGAATTGAGTGGGAGGAAGGTAGAACTTGATGAGGTTATTGAACCTCTGCTTCAACCAGAGAGTAGCGCAGCACAGAAAGATGTTTTTGTGGAGCCTGCAGAGGTTGAAGAGGAAGCCGATGATGATGATCAAGAAGCTTCTGATCAAGTTACTACCGAACCTCGTAGGTCGACAAGGGTACGCACTGCACCTGAGTGGTATGGTAACCCTGTCTTGGAGGTCATGTTGTTAGACAACGGTGAACCTACGAGCTATGGAGAAGCGATGGTGGGCCCGGATTCCGACAAATGGTTAGAGGCCATGAAATCCGAGATGGGATCCATGTATGAAAACAAAGTATGGACTTTGGAAGTATTACCTGAAGGGCGGAAGGCCATTCAGAATAAATGGATTTTTAAGAGGAAGACGGACGCAGACGGTAATGTCACCGTGTATAAAGCTCGACTTGTGGCAAAGGGTTTTTCACAAGTTCAAGGAATTGACTACGATGAGACTTTCTCACCCGTAGCGATGCTTAAATCCGTCCGAATCATGTTAGCGATAGGTGCATATTTCGATTATGAAATTTGGCAGATGGATGTCAAAACAGCGTTCCTTAACGGTTTTCTTAAGGAAGAGTTGTATATGATACAACCGGAAGGTTTTGTCGATCCAGAGAATGCTGACAAAGTATGCAAGCTCCAGCGTTCCATTTATGGGCTGGTGCAAGCATCTCGGAGTTGGAATCTTCGCTTTGATGAGGTGATGAAAGCGTTTGGGTTTGTACAAGTTTACAATGAAGCTTGTATTTACAAGAAAGTGAGTGGGAGCTCTATAGCGTTTCTAATATTATATGTGGATGACATATTGCTGATTGGAAACAATATAGAATTTTTGGATAGCGTGAAGGGGTATTTGAACAAGAGTTTTTCGATGAAGGATCTCGGTGAAGCTGCTTTCATATTGGGCATCAAGATCTATAGAGATAGATCAAGACGCTTGATAGGACTTTCACAAAGTACATACCTTGATAAAGTTTTGAAGAAGTTCAAAATGGATCAATCCAAGAAGGGGTTCTTGCCGGTATTGCAAGGTACAAAGTTGAGTAAGACTCAATGCCCAGTGACTGCGGAAGATAGAGAAAAGATGAGTGTCGTCCCCTATGCTTCAGCCATAGGCTCTATCATGTATGCAATGCTGTGCACAAGACCAGATGTCAGCCTTGCCATAAGTATGGCCGGAAGGTTTCAAAGTAATCCTGGTATGGATCACTGGACAGCGGTCAAGAATATCCTAAAGTAACTGAAAAGGACTAAGGAAATGTTTCTCGTTTATGGAGGTGATCAAGAGCTCGTCGTAAAGGGTTACGTCGATGCAAGTTTTGACACTGATCCGGATGACTCTAAGTCTCAAACCGGATACGTATATATTCTCAACGGGGGAGCGGTAAGCTGGTGCAGTTCCAAGCAGAGCGTGGTAGCCGATTCTACATGCGAAGCGGAGTACATAGCTGCCTCGGAGGCGGCAAAGGAAGGTGTCTGGATGAAGGAGTTCATGACAGATCTTGGAGTTGTGCCTAGTGCACTAAACCCAATGACTCTGTTCTGTGACAACACTGGTGCCATTGCTCTAGCCAAGGAACCAAGGTTTCACAAGAGGACCAGACACATAAAGCGATGCTTCAATTCCATCCGCGATTCAGTCAAGTAGGAGGACATAAGCATTTGCAAAGTACACACGGATTTGAATGTTGCAGATCCGTTGACTAAGCCTCTTCCACGGGCTAAGCATGATCAACACCAAGACTCTATGGGTGTTAGATTCATTACCTTGTAATGCTAGATTATTGACTCTAGTGCAAGTGGGAGACTGTTGGAAATATGCCCTAGAGGCAATAATAAAAGAGTTATTATTATATTTCCTTGTTCATGATAATCGTTTATTATCCATGCTATAATTGTATTGATTGGAAACTCATATACATGTGTGGATAAATAGACAAACTTTATGTCCCTAGTAAGCCTCTTCAGGACTAGCTCGTTGATCAAAGATGACCGCGGTTTCCAGGTCATAGACATGAGTTGTCATTTGATAACGGGATCACATCATTAGGAGAATGATGTGATGGACGAGACCCAAACGTTAAACATAGTTTTTGATCGTATCAGTTATCGCTATAGTTTTCTGCATGTCAAGTATAAGTTCCTATGACCATGAGATCATGTAACTCACTGACACCGTAGGAGTGCTTTGTGTGTGCCAAACGTCGCAACGTAACTGGGTGACTATAAAGGTACTCTACAGGTATCTCCGAAGGTGTCTGTTGAGTTGACATGGATCGAGACTGGGATTTGTCACTCCGTGTGACGGAGAGGTATCTCCGGGCCCACTCGGTAATACATCATCTCAATGAGCTCAAAGTGACTAAGTAGTTAGTCACGGGATTATGTATTACGGCAACGAGTAAAGAGACTTGCCGGTAACGAGATTGAACTAGGTATAGAGATACCGACGATCGAATCTCGGGCAAGTAACATACCGACGAGACAAAGGGAACTGTATACGGGATTGCCTGAATCCTTAACATCGTGGTTCATCCGATGAGATCATCGAGAAACGTGTGGGAACCAATATGGGTATCCAGATCCCGCTATTGGTTATTGACCTGGGAGTGTCTCGGTCATGTCTGCATAGTTTCCGAACCCGCAGGGTCTACACACTTAAGGTTCGGTGACGCTAGGGTTGTTAGTGAGAACAGTGCATGGTTACTGAAGGTTGTTCGGAGTCCCGGATGAGATCCCGGACGTGACGAGGGTCTCTGGAATGGTCCGGAGACGAAGATTGATATATAGGATGAAAGGTTTCGGAGTCCGGAAGTGTTCCGGGGAGTATCGGGAAGACGGCGGATGACCGAAAGGGGTTTCGGGGTCCCGGAAGGAGTTTCGGGCCTAATGGGCCACAAAGGGGGGACACAACAGCCCTCATAGGGCTGTGCGCCCCCCCTGGGCCCTCTCCTCATGCGCAAGGGGGAGGCACCTTGGGGGGGGGGAGCCCTAACCCTGGCGCAACCCTGGCCGCCGCCCCCCCCCATCTCCACTTGGCCGCCGCCCCTAGGGGTAAACCCTAGGGCGCCCCCTCCCCTCTACTCCCCCTATATAAAGAGAGGCAGAGGGAGGGCAGCCACACACGTTCGTGCCTCGGTGCTGCCCTCCCTCTCCCACAACAATCTTCGTTTTCCCGCGGTGCTTGGCGAAGCCCTGCTGGAATCCTCCACCACCATCTCCACCACGCCGTCGTGCTGCCGGTGTCTCCATCAACCTCTCCTTCCCCCTTGCTGGATCAAGAAGGAGGAGACGTCCCCGAGTTGTACGTGTGAAGAACGCGGAGGCACCATTGCTTCGGTGCTAGGATCTTCGGCGATCTGAATCGCGGCGAGTACGACTCCATCAACCGCGTTCTTGAACGCTTCCGCTTAGCGATCTACAATGGTATGTGGATCCAACTCTCCCCTCGTAGATGCATCTCCTAGATTGATCTTGGTGAACGTAGATTTTTTTTTGTTTCCCATGCAACGTTCCCCAACACGCCGTGCCCAGCTTCTCCTCTGCCTACTGGCAAGAGGTAGAAGATGAGGCTGCCCCTGGTGGGCTGGGCCATCTACTTGGGCTGCCAGGTAAAGCCTAGGTGAGTCTCTCTCTCTCTCTGCTTTTCTCATTTTAATTACTGTTTTCTATATTTTTTGTATGTTTTTGATTTAGTACTATTACGAAACCATTTTTTATTGCTTCTGAGATTATTTGTGGATGCAATATGGATTATTCCAAAACTCCACAAAACGTTTTCAGAATAATTGGAGCAATAAAAATAATTATAGAATTTATTTGCTCCAACTCAAATACAATATGAGTTAATTCAAAAATCCAAAAATGTCCTAGAAATATGTGCAACATTTTTGGCAGAGGGTTTTAATCAATCCATAAATGATGAACTTTTCCAAAGGGCATTTTGGGTTCATTGAAAAGATTTTAATTTACCCTAGTTGAATTCACTTAGTGCTAGGGTTTGAACATCCCCATTTCCAGTTTCTGAGAAAAGTAAACATGATGCAACACCAGATGCTAGCACTGGCCAGTAACAGAAGCTAGGGACGTGACAACAGCGCTGACCCTCGGGGTGGGTTGTTATGTGACAGGTACGTGGCACGGTGTACCGATTTCCCGTTTGGTGACTCGGGAACCCTGTACACATCGTTTGGGGCCGTGAGCGACACCCCGGCCGGATCTCCCCACGGATGGAACCCAAATAGGCGATAAACCTGGACGAGAGACTTGAGTAGTTAGTCAGGTCGTGGCCGACACCCTCACTGGGCTTCCGCTTGAAGGTTGCCGAGTACATGTCGAGTAGACGATGATAAGTGGTGAAAGCGTGTGTGAAGAAGTACACCCCTGTAGGGTTATCAATCTATTCGAATAGCCGTTGTTCGCAGTACGGACTACTTGGTTACTCTTACAGTTCATAGACAAGTTGATTGATACTACTAAAAGCCTCAAGATAAGTGTGAGTGCCGTGGATGGCCCTTCTGTAGGTTGACGGAAGAGGATCCTCGGTAGTGTATTGTTGTGGTGAGTAGAGGACTCGTGTTCGTAATAACATCTTGCAATCCGTTGAGAGTTGTAGTATTGGTTAGCCAAGAGTCAAAGCTGGCTTTCTGCTATGAACTCCACTACCCCCTTTGATAATGTTGCATGTATGATAGGTTCTGTGGTAAGACTTGCTGAGTACCTTTGTATTCATGTTTGCTTAGTAACTGTTGCAGAGGAGAACCCTGCCCCTGCTGATGGGTTCTACATAGACGTTGACATCGACGAGTAGCTTGACACCCAGACGGAGATCTGGAGCTTGTGAAGGGCCTTGTAGATAGTCAGGCTACACCAAGCCTGTTTTATTTTCTAAGTTGTCTGTACTCAGACATGTAGTTTCCGCTTGTGCTTGTATGACTGTATGACTTGAGTGTTGGGTCATGTGACCCCTACCTGTATGGATATGTTATGTATGGCTCTTGGATCCTCTTAAATAAAGTACTTTGAGTCATAGAGTTCTGTTGTGATGCAATGTTGTATTTGCACATATTGAGCATATTGTGTGTATGGTTGAAATGCTTGGTATGTGTGGGATCCGACACCTAGTTGTTTTCCTTTGGTAGCCTACCTTACGTGGAAATGCCTCCTAGTGATTCCAATGAGCCTTGGTAGCTTGCTACTGCTCGGAACACGTAGGCTGGCCGGCATGTGTCCTTCTTCGTTCCTGTGTCTGTCCCTTAGGGGAAATGCCACGCGTTGTTCCTTTAAGTCCATGTAGCTTGCTACGACTTGGGTTCATACGTTGATGACCGACACGTTCGTTGCTGGGTCATGGATGCCTGTCTCTGTAATTTAGTGCCACTTTTGGTTTATAACTAGCCATGTCGGCCCGGGTTCTCTGTCATATGGATTCTAGCGACACTGTCATATACGTGTGCCAAAATGCGTAAACGGTCCCAGGCCAGGTAAGGTGGCACCCGTGGGGATACCGTGCGTGAGGCCGCAAAGTGATATGATGTGTTACAGCTAGATCGGTGTGACTTAGGATCGGGGTCCTGACACAGCAACAACGAGTAGGTCACTTTCCAAGCATATTCCACTCATCACAAGGCATATCATGAAAAGTGGATTTCACCACAGCAAAGATGACATGATTGTGCTCCTAAAACATGTTGACATGATGCTCAAAGAAAAATCACACAAAAATATATGAAAAAGACAAATTGGCAAGTTATATCAAGTTTCAGAAGTTAACAGAACTTAGCACTTTTGTAATAGGGATTAACATGGGAATATGCACCCTAACATGGACGCAAAGCGCACCAACATGTATATCATTCAGAGACGAACATTTTGACATATCATATGCTCTATTTTGATCTATGTGCACAAAGTTATGAGCTCCAAAAGATGTGTATATGATGTTTGAAAATCTCAGGGACTTACTGGAAAAAATCACCTCGGGGCTGACTGGGCGGACAATGTACGGGCTCGGTGGACTTGTCTGGCGTGGCTGGATCATGCTGGCCCACACGTCAGGGATACGGGCAGAGGAACTCTCGTCCTCCTCTCGACGAGGACGAGGTCGACGGCACTCTGACAGCTAGGGGCACCGGCGAGGACGATTGGGGAGGCAAGAGCGACTGGATCCGGCCGTGCTAGGTCAGATCTGGTTGGAGGCAGGCTCGGCCAGCGTGGAGTGCTACGGCGGCGGGGCTGGAGGCGAGGCTCGCGGCGGGGGTGGTTAAGTGGGGGCGCACGGTGGGTGCGATCGGTGTTGTCGGCGGTGGCGGCGGATCCGGCAGGCGGCGTGGCGAACTCTGGCGGGGCGGGCACCGCAGGGAGCGGTGGCGCGCGTAGTGGGGAGCCGGGCGGTGCTAGGGCACAGGGAGCGGGGCGAGTGGGCTCGCACGACGGCGGTATCCAGGCCAGCTTCGGCCTGGGTGGGCCTTGGGTGGGTCAGGCGGGCCACGGCGGCGGGGAGCTGGCTAAGGAGGGGCGCGGGGTGACGTGGCCTTGTGTGGTTTGTTGGAAGGCATGGTCCGATGGCGGCTGGCTTGTGGGGATGCGCCAAGTGGCGCTGGAGGATGGGCTCGACACAGAATTCCGGGGAGAAGGTGTCGGTGTACGATAAGAGGGGTACTCTTTTCGTACCCCTATAAATGTGTGCGGGCAGTCTGAGCCACGGGCACTACCACACCAAGCATGGCAAGGGAGGTGTGCCAGGGTAAGACCGAAGCTTGATGGAGACTGGAACAACGCCAAGAACAAGACCACAAAGAGCAAAGGGACGAAGCGGCTCTCCTCGGCAAGATCCTTGTCGGGGCCAGCTCTGGCAGCCCCGGCAAGACCCTTGCCGCGGCAGCTTGCCCCACGCCTACGGAGCGGATCACCATTGAGTACACCGCCCCCATGGGGCCAGAATTCGGGAGATATCGCCGTGGTGGCATGCAGATCTTTGTCAAGACATCCAAGATCAGATACAAGTGAAAGAGAAGATGACGACCCTTGGCGGGATTCCAGCCAATGAGAACCACAAGGCCTCCGCCAAGCACCTTGCCAGGGATGACAGCAGGCGCTGCGGCAAGACCCTTGCCGGGGCCCCGGCAAGGCCCTTGCCGAGGACACCAGCAGGGCCACCATCAGGCCTGCACCAACCGGGTTTCCACCGACCCACGCAGCTGCCGACCCGACCAGCTGGACAGGCTCCTGCGTGGCAACCTATAGATCTTTGTGGAGACCCGCCGTTGCGCCACCTCAGCTGCGTGTCTGCCTACATGGCACCTCAGGCACTGCTGGCCAGGGCACGTGTCAACACGAGGAGGGGCGGCGACGAACAAGACGGACGTCTCCCCTCGTTGCCGATAAAGAAAGGACACCTAAGCTAAGCGCATTAAATGCGCCTTGTCCTGTAATGCGAGGGATAACCTCGCATCACTGTACCCTTTCCACCTCCTGTGTGCCACTGTGGCGACCCCTTTTTCCTATAAAAGGAGGCCCGAGGCGACCAGGAGGGGGATTCGGCTTTTTAGAACTCCTCATCACTCTTTCGGAGCTCCTCACTAGCTGAAGAACACAAACATATAATCCACCAAAGCAGGAGTAGGGTTTTACGCATCTTTGCGGCCCGAACCTGGGTAAAGGAACTGTGTCCTGACTATTATATCCGCTCTTCTCTCAACCCCGCGCCCCGCAACCGTAGTAGGGATTCTTGTGATTCCATAGGTGTCGATCCAAACCCCCCCGACATCTTTGGCGCGCCAGGTAGGGGGCGCAGTTGTGAGAATCGGCTCTAGTGGTTGGCCCGACGCTCTCTCGTCTTCGTGGCCCTTTGAGGAGGCCGGAAGATCTGCGCTCGAGCGACTACAAATAAAAGCTAAGTTACATCGAACCTTGGATATATCTACCCTATTATTTAAAGTTATTATCCTCAGAGCTGTCATTCTTTGTGCAAAAAGAAACCTGCACGCAAATGGTGCCCTTCCCGATCGGCAACGCCTTTGTTCTGTTTCGAGTCAGCTCAATAGTTCAGACGGCTGCGTTTGAAACGGTAGGGTAGCCTTCCGCAGTTGACAAAGCTCTCGACTCTGACTCGAGTCAAACTCGACAGTTCGAGCGGCTGCGTTAAGAGCGGCAAGGTGGCGGACCCGGCAGCACGCTCGCCCGGCAGGCCAATGGGGACCCGTCCCCAAGACGCCGCCTTGGGTATTTCGCACCGGCAAGCCTACCCAGTTATCGTAGGGTGGACACACAAAGAGGCAGCAAACAGGAAAATAACATGCATGATTCTGAAGATATTTGAAAGTTATATTACATCATGCCATCGCTGCGGTTCTAACTAAAGATAAAATTTGTCTTGGTCATGAACCCGCAGCGGCAAGGATGAACGGGATGCCTAATCCCGGCGCTGGCCCTCCAACCTCTTGATTTCGTCGATGCGGCTGATGACGGGCTTGATGCGCTCCTTGAGCGCCGTGAGGTTGGCATCCTCCAGCAAGCTGTCCATCGCGGCTTCGAAGTCGAGGGCGGGGTTCCAGAACGCCACCTTGTTGAGGACCTTGGTCATGACCCCCCCGGCAGAGCCGCCGGGCCTCCCCGGCGAGCGTGGCCGTTCTGTTGGAGTGAAGATCAGTCAAGGCATTGAGGACGCCCTCGAAGAACAGGGTCAGCTTGGCGTTGACGGACCCGCTCCATTCAGGGGCATAACGCACGTTTGGCATCCCCATGAGGGCCAACTATGAGGTAACCCTGCCGGCGATGTCCTCCAGTCGGCTGATCCACCTGTTCTCCTCCACCACGTATTCTTGGTGGGAGGTGCCCTCGTCCGCCTACAGCTGCTTCTCCTCCTCCAGGCTCTTGGCCAAGGCCTCCTCCCGAGCCGAGCTCTCCGCCAACATCTTCTCCAGATTCTCCAGCCTCAGCCTGAGATCTCTGATGGAGTTTTGCGCCTCAGAGAGCTCCCCAGTCCTGCTGATGATCGCTCCATGCGCCTCTGTCAAGGCGCAGTTGAGCCTGTTCTTCTTGTCGGACAGCCTGAGGGCCTGCTCCTTCAGCCCGTCCCGTTCCACCTCCAGCTCTTGTACCTTGCCGGCGTGGGCCAGGGCTTGGGCATCGAGCGCCTCTTTGTGCCTCTGCCCCAGCTCACGAGTCCGCCGCTCGACAAGAGCCTCGAGCTCCTCATCCTTACCGCGGAGTGTTGCGGCAAGATTCGCCTCACGCGCCAAGAGGTCTTCTTCTTCAAGAAGAAGACCGGCGAGACCTCGGGCACCCACTCCGGCAAGCGCACCTCTTCAGAGTGTTGTGCTCCCGTCGAGGACATGCCCGAGAGTTCCACCGGAAAGAAGAAGACCGGTGAGACCTCAGACACCCACTCCGGCAAGCGCACCTCTTCGGAGTGTCGCGCTCCCGTCGAGGACATGCCAGAGAGATCCACTGGCAGAAACAAGAGATCCAGGGCTACACCGCCGGGAACCAAGAAGGTTTCTGTCAAGGAGGACGACACGGGAGGGGCTTTCACCATAAGCTCCGCCCTTGACAACAAATAGGAAGACGCGCTCGTCACCTTCCTACGGACGAATGTTGACGTGTTTGCCTGGCAAGCATCCGACATCCCCGGCGTTCCCAGGGAGGTGATTGAGCACCACCTTGCTGTCTGTCCTCATGCGCGGCCCGTCAATCAAAAGGTCAGAAAGCAAGATTTGGAACGGCAAGAGTTCATCATCGAGGAGATCCGGAAACTGGAAGCTGCGGGTTTGGTAAGAGGAGTGCTCCATCCAATGTGGTTGGCCAATCCAGTGGTAGTGCGCAAGGCCAATGGGAAGTGGAGGCTGTGTATCGCTTACACAGATATCAATAAAGCTTGTCCCAAGGACCCCTTCCCGTTGCCGCGCATAGACCAGATTGTTGACTCCACGGCAGGGTGTGACCTGCTGTCATTCCTTGATGCCTACTCCGGCTACCACCAGATCTTCATGACAAGAGAAGACGAAGAGAAGACAACATTCATCACCCTATGTGGTACGTACTATTTCATACGAATGCCTTTCGGGTTGAAGAGTGCTGGCTCGACGTTTGCAAGGGCAGTCGAGATTGGTTTTGAACCCCAGCTCCATAGAAATATGGAGGCTTATATGGATGATATAGTGGTCAAAACCAAGAACAAGGCAACCCTTGTACCGGATTTACAAGAAACATTTGTAAACCTACGCAAGATCAATCTGAAGCTGAACCCTGAGAAGTGCGTCTTTAGCATGCCATCTAGCAAGCTTCTCGGGTTCTTTGTGTCGCAGCGTGGGATAGAAGCTAGTACGGACAAGATCAAAGCTATAGAGCAGATTGAAGCACCCAAACGGGTCAAGGATGTGCGTCGGCTTGCTGGCTGCATTACCGCCATGAGCAGATTCATTTCCAAGTCTGCCGAGCGCGCCCTCCCCTTTTTCAAGATTTTGAAAAAGGCAGGCCCAATGGAGTGGACGCTAGAAGCCGAAGCAGCATTACAAGATCTGAAGAGGTATCTTCCCTCCATGCCAATACTAGTTGTGCCTAGACCACAAGAACTGTTGCTGCTATACTTAGTGGCAACAAACCAGGTGGTCAGCGCCGCACTAGTGGCGTAGAGAGAAATCGATGATGAGGTGATAGCAACAACAGAGCCTGATGCCACTGGTGCAGAGACGACACAGCCAGTTGGAGTGCAGTCGAAGAAGAAAATGATGCAGCACCCGGTCTACTTTGTTAGCTCCCTCTTGCAGGGGGCTAGATCAAGGTACTCCGGTGTGCAGAAATTGCTCTTCGGCATTCCTATGGCCTCGAGGAAGCTGCGTCACTACTTCCAGGCGCACGAGATCACTGTCGTCACTCGCCTCCCTCTGCAACGGATATTGCACAATCCAGACTCGACGGGAAGGATTGTAGAGTGGGCACTAGAGCTGTCCAGCTTTGGCCTCAAGTTTGAAAGTACCTCGACAATTCAGAGCCGAGTCCTATCAGAGTTCGTCACAGAATGGACCGCAACGCCTGATGAAGAAGTCCAGGAAACTGCTCTCCCCGGCAAAGAGGCGAGCTGCAACTGGATCATGTACTTTGATGGAGCTTTCTCCTTGGAGGGCGCCGGGGCTGGCGTACTGCTGGTCAAGCCCACTGGAGAGCCCCTCAAGTACGTGGTCCAGATGCACTTCCCTAGAGAGGTATCAACGAACAACACTGCTGAGTACGAGGGGCTGCTTGCTGGTCTTAGGATCGCGGCAGACCTCGGAATCAAGAAGCTCATTGTCAGGGGCGACTCGCAGCTTGTCGTCAAACAAGTCAACAAGGATTACCAGAGCCCGTTGATGAAAGCCTACGTCGATGAAGTGAGAAAGTTGGAAGAGCGCTTTGATGGTATAGAGGCGGAGCACGTTCCCCGAGCGGAGAACGACATCGCCGATTACCTGTCAAAACATGCTGCCCTCAAGCTACCCGTGGAACCAGGTACCTTTGTGCTTCAGCTTTCTCAGCCATCCGTTGACCCATCAACAGAGCAGAACAAGAGGAGGAAATCAGGGCCCGGCAAGTACTTTCCCGCCGAGCTCCCCGGAGCCGTCGGCAAGGATGTTGCCGGAGACACTGAGCCCGCCTCAGGAGGTCTAACTCCGACGGAGCGTCAAGCTTTTGCCGTCGAGATGGAGGAGTGCGGGGCGCCGTCCCTTCCCTCCACCCTTTATAAAGGGGCGGGGCTGGAGCTCGACCGCTCCGCTCGGCCAATCAAGACGCAGAAGGCGAGGGGGGCCGGGACCGACCCGCCGCCCCAACCAGTGACGGCTTGGTTTCCCGCCTCCACCGCTCACCACATCGAACGCATGGAAGGCACGTGACGAACGTGCAGGACCGAAGGGACGGGTGAGGCGACCTCTCCCCACCCCGTGATCGTGGGGAGTGGACGCCTAGACGACCGCGCCTCGGCCCCATCCAGTAAGCGGGCCGCGCCTCCACGCCTCCCGCCTCCTTTCGCATTTACTGCGACGTGACGCATGCCTGCGGAAACCGCCCCACGCATGTCGCCCACGTCAAGCACGCCCCTCTGGCCCACGCCGTGCGCGCGGGTCGTGGGAGGCACAGCGCGCGGAAAATTTGACCACGGTGAAAACCGCCCCGCCTGCCCGCGCACCGTTCTGGGCCCGGCCCAACAACATGTCGCGCTTATGTGTGGCCCAGGCCCGGGGGCTCCTGTTGGTGTACGAAAAGAGGGGTACTCTTTTCGTACCCCTATAACTGTGCACGGGCAGTCTGAGCCACGGGCACTACCACACCAAGCATGGCGAGGGAGGTGAGCCAGGGTAAGACCGAAGCTTGATGGAGACTGGAACAACACCAGGAACAAGACCACAAAGAGCAAAGGGACGAAGCAGCTCTCCCCGGCAAGATCCTTGCCGGGGCCAGCTCTGGCAGCCTCGGCAAGACCCTTGCCGCGGCAGCTTGCCCCACACCTATGGAGCGGATCACCCTTGAGTCCACCGGCCCCATGGGCCCAGGATTCGGGAGATATCCCCGTGGTGGCATGCAGATCTTTGTGAAGACATCCAAGATCAGATACAAGTTAAAGAGAAGATGGCGACCCTTGGCGTGATTCCAGCCAAGGAGAACCACAAGGCCTCCGGCAAGCACCTTGCCGGGGATGACAGCAGGCGCTGCGGCAAGACCCTTGCCGGGGCCCCGGCAAGGCCCTTGCCGAGGAAACCAGCAGGGCCACCATCAGGCCCGCACCAACCGGGTTTCCACCGACCCACGCAGCTGCCGACCCGACCAGCTGGACAGGCTCTTGCGTGGTGACCTACAGATCTTCGTGGAGACCCGCTGTTGCGCCACCTCAGCTGCATGTCTGCCTACATGGCACCTCAGGCACTGCTAGCCAGGGCGCGTGTCAACACGAGGAGGGGCGGCGATGGTCAAGACGGACGTCTCCCCTCATTCCCAATAAAGCAAGGACACCTAAGCTAAGCGCATTAAATGCGCCTTGTCCTGTAATGCGAGGGATAACCTCGCATCACTGTACCCTTTCCACCTCCTGTGTGCCACTGTGGTGACCCCTTTTTCCTATTAAAGGAGGCCCGAGGCGACCAGGAGGGGGATTCGGCTTTTTAGAACTCATCACGACTCTTTCGGAGCTCCTCACTAGCTGAAGAACACAAACATATAATCCACCAAAGCAGGAGTAGTGTTTTACGCATCTTTGCGGCCCGAACCTGGGTAAAGGAACCGTGTCCTGACTATTAGATCCGCTCTTCTCTCAACCCCGCGCCTCGCAACCGTAGTAGGGATTCTTGTGATCCCATAGGTATCGATCCAAACCCCCCGACATAAGGTGTCTGGGGCTGCGGGACAGAGGTAGGGGAAGGCTAGGTTAGGCCATTTTTGGCAGGATGGGGGTGTTTATATAAGGAAGGGTCTAGGGTTAGGGGGGTTTTGCACCGTTTCGAAGCCGTTCGATCTTGATCGTGCGGCTCTGGAAGTGAGTGGGGGTAGGTTGGGCCTAGTGGGCTGTGTAGATGGGTGTGGGCTGAGAGGAGAGAAAAGAAGGGGAGGCCCAGCGGCAGTTTCGTAGACCGCAACGTGGAACATTTTGTCCGGCGATAGTGCCGCTATAGTTCAACGGTTGGGTTATCAAATAAGATCCAAATGCGACTAAATATGACAGGCGGTCTACCTACACTATAACAAGAGCGCACGCCAACTTTCACCCTATTCTGAGAATGTGTTTATTCCCGCTCACGAAACAAGAATTGAGAGGTGCAACGGGTGCATGTGACAGTGTCGGATCCCGAAACAGACAACGGAGAAAAAGATCAGATGCAAGTGTTGAAAACTATGCTGATGCAATGCACATGATGACATGGTAAAATGCAACACGCAAGCAAATGACATGGCAACGGCAGCGAATAAGAGGAAGACACCTGGCGCATGTGTCACAACACTCCCCTACTAACAAGAGATCTCGTCCCGAGATCTCAGGAACGAGACGGAAGAGGAAAAAAGGAAGAAGGTGAAACCAAAGAACCTTGAGAGGTTGATCCACTTGAAAAGAAGAATAGAACGGAGATGAATGAGATTGAGAAGCTCCTTTTACAAAAGAGGGACAAGGAACATTACGAGAATCTTGATGGTTGGAAGGCATGAAACAAGAGCTTAACGAACCAAAAGAATTTGGAACTGCACCGATATAACGAGATAGCCGAGCAACAAGAATGAAGAATTTGGATCGAACTCCGGTTGAACATTGAAGGGATAGAACATGAACTTGAGAAGATAGAACGATACTTGACGAGAGGAAAAATGTAATGCCTCCGAATTCAAAGAGTAGAATGAAAAGAACTGATAAGAGAGCAACAACTTCCAGCGTGAATGAATTTGATAGAGCATCTTCATGATGAAGGGTTGAACGGAGTTTTTGAGAAAATCAACAACAAAAGAATAAGCTTGGTGTGGACTTATGGAAATTACCCCAAAACTTGAGGTGAGATTATGCCACAACCAAATGCTTGAATAGATGAGAAGAACGACGACTTGCAAAACTCCACTTCAAAAGACTAAGGAGAATTATTTGCATCTCGAGACGCAAAAGAATAATACTTGAGCAAGAATGAAATAGATCATGAAGAACCGCCATGAGAACTCTGGTGACAAGATGATGATGAAATTATAATGAAGGATGAAAATAATAAGATTAAAGCCTTGCGATGATTTAGATGGGGTTCCGACGAGATGACCGAGGAAAACTTTGAACTCCGTAAGAAAAGATGACAACACTTGGGATTAGAATTTATTCATCATGAACAAATTCCGAAGGAAGGGATTAATCAACTTGATTAAATAAGAATAAGAATTATGCTATGCCACTAGTGCAGAACCGGGCAATAGCACCGGTTCGTAAGGCCCTTTAGTGCCGGTTCCATAACCGGCACTAAAGTGTGGTCACTAAAGGCGCCCCCTTTAGTACCGGTTCAGCACGAACCGGTGCTAAAGGGCAACCACGTGGCACGAGCCAGCTCCGTGGGCCGGGAGCACTTTAGTACCGGTTGGTAAAACCAACCGGTACTAAAAGGTTTGGGTTTTTTTTGGTTTTGTGATTTCTTTTTCATTTAATTTTGTATTTTCCATTTAATTGTTTTCATTTGCTGGTATTTTACGATACTACACATTGTACACGTTATCCATCAAATGTCTCACACAAACCACCTTATATCATCAAATATATATATCATCAAATGTCTCACACAAACCACCTTATGTATTCACAAATACACACATGTATAGCTATATACAAGTTCTCCTACATTTTGCCTTCGGAGCCAGTGGCATTAGCCTAATTGGTGCCTTCGGAGCACGATGACAATTGGAAGTGGTTCATGGGGGCGGTAGCGGGTAATGGTATTCTCCCTTCAGATCTATGACCTGGTCCAGCAAAAATCCCAATATTTCCTCTTGAAGTGCTTATATGCGCTCCGTTTCTAGGAGCTTGTCCCGCACCTATTTGAACTGTTAAGAAGGAGATCAATATGCATGTTTATTAGTTGTGTGACTAGATATCGATAATGGTGTAAAAATTGTGAATACTGTTCTGACAAACGTACCCATTCCTGTCTTTGAGATCTGCTCCTTTCGGACGTCATCATGCGAATGTTCTCGCAAACGTAGTATGCACACAGATCAGTCCCCTGCGCCTGCTTCAGGGCCTTTACGAGAATGGTAGTTGATCAAATAATAATTACTCAAGCATGATAATTAAAGATAATGGCAGCTAGCCAGCTAGCTAGTACTACTTAATTACTTACCTTGGGTCGAAACCATTTCAGTCTTTGTTTCCATTCGCCTGGAGTGACGCTGATGAACCTTGCCCAAGCCCTGCCCGCCGACAAAGAAAATGAATAAATGGGTTATTAAATAGTTCATATCAAGAAATGACGAACTAAATAGGCCGAGATATATAGTTAATAATGATTGAAATTACCTGTCGATTATCCCTTTCAAGATGGTGTAGTCACTTTGTTTTTTAAGTAGTGAGTCTAGTACTTCAACTGTTCCGGCGTCAACTTTAATGATACACAAGATCCAGTGAAATCTGCATGCACACACGTTTGGATGTTTTAATTAATCGGACATATGTAAGCAAAAACATGTAGCTAGCTAGTAGGCAAAAACAGAGAATTTGTAGTACAAGAGAGTGTGACTCACTGGAAGTTGTAAGGAAGTAGTATATCATCATTGTATTTGAGGCACTTCAAGAACTCTAGCTTGTTGTCCTCTACATGCTTTTTATAATATGCACCTAGGTTCCATGTGTATTCATTAACGGTGTTTGGGTCAATGAACCTAATGCAATAGCGTTCAGCTTTTTTCATTTCATACATCTTCATCCTGCATAATACCATAGAAAAGAATATAGTGAGGATAATTACAGGTAATGATTGATCAAAAGGATCACTACAGCTAGCTTGAGACTTAAATTACAGAAAGAAATCACTTACAAACAATAGCAACTGACGATAGATTTGTTGAGTGCGTCCTGATTGTATAACTGAAACAGTTCAGTATACTCAACGGACACATCGTTCTCATGGTAGTAATGATCTTCCTTGACTTTCACCATGTGGGACTCTCGATTGGAACTCTTGGTAATGGCCATGTACCATTGATGCAATTCATACATTCTCGTTGGGAGCTTCTTGACCTCGTCTGGCTTGACCAAAGGTTCGCCCCGGGCATATTGCTGTTTTATTTCCTTCTCTGTAAGCACAGACATGGGCTCGATCTCGAGGAGTTGTCCAACAGTGATGTTGATCATTTCAGCCTGCTTTATATGCTCCTCGGTTATTACCACATTGCCGTCCCCGGGAACGTAAACTCTTTGCCCACAATAATATTGGGCGCGCGTACTCTCACGTGCTGTTGGCACAACAAGCGAGGGGATCGATTGCGCCGCCTGTTCTCCCAGCTGGGGAACGGTTTTCCCGCATTTTGTGACAGCTGCTTGTTGTTTGCTCGAGCTCGAGCTCGCCTCCTTCTGTAGACATGCTCAATTTAACTTCCTGATCTGGCGCTCATAGTCGTTGTCAACAGGCTCGGGAGCTGGTGGTTGAGCCATACGAACGAACTGGTCAATCTTTTCCTCGGGCACTTTCTCCCTCGGCGGCGGTGGTGGTTTCAGTCCAAAATGGTCGTCCACTTCTGCCGGCACTATGGCATTGGTTTGCTCCTCCATCCTGTCGTAAGCCCTCTGAGGAGGATCAGTGAGGCTTGGACCATATTAGTTCGCTTGCCTCCGCCTGTACTTCCTGTACTGCCTCGACCCGTACCGGTACGCACCATAGCTGCGAGGTGTCTCTTCTGCGATTGCTGAGGCGGCGGAGACGGCTGACGGGGCTGAGTTGGACGAGGAGGAGTGGCCTGAAGCTGTGCCGGACTTGGAGGAGGAGTGGCCTGAAGTTGTGCCGGACTTGGAGGAGTAGTGGACGTCTGACGCTGTGTCCGACTTGGAGGAGGAGTGTCGGGACCCCGATCCTAGGTCACACCGATCTAGCAAGTAACACACCATATCACTTTGCGGCCTCACGCACGGTATCCCCACGGGTGCCACCTTACCTGGCCCGGGACCGTTTGCGCATTTTGGCTCACGTATATGATAGTGTCGCTAGCATCCATATGACAGAGAACCCGGGTCGACATGACCAGTTATAAACCAAAAGTGGCACTAAATTACAGAGACATGCATTCATGACCCAGCAATGAACGTGTCGGTCATCAACGTATGAACCCAAGTCGTAGCAAGCTACAAGGACTTAAAGGAACAACGCGTGACATTTCCCCTAAGGGACAGACACATGAACGAAGAAGGACACATGCCGGTCAGCCTAAGTGTTCCGGAGCAGTAGCAAGCTACCAAGGCTCAGTGGAAACACTAGGAGACATTTCCCTGTAAGATAGGCTACCAAGGGTAAACAACTAGGTGTCGGATCCCACACATACCAAGCATTTCAATAACATACACACAATATGCTCAATATGTGCAAATACAACATGGCATCACAACAAGACTCTAATAAACAAAGTATTTATTCATCAGGCTCCGAGGAGCCAAGTATTACAAACATGGGTCTCACGACCCAACATTCAGAGCATACAAGCAACAAGCGGAAGCACTACATGTCTGAGTACAGACATCTACAAATGAAAAAGGCTGAAGGGCCTGACTATCTACAACACTAGTCCAAGATCGTAGCTGAGGTACAAGCTACTTGTCGAAGTCCAAGCGGAACTACTAGTGAGACATCCATCCTATCTGCAAAACATAAATTAAGCAAACATGAGTACAAAGGTACTCAGCAAGACTTACATCAGATCCTATCATACATGCACTTGTACCAAGAAGGCATAGTGGGGTTTAGTTGCAGCAAGCCAGCTTTGACTCAGTGGCTATCCTATTCTACGATTGCTGGTAACACTTTTGAGGTGGCGCACACGAGTCCACTAAGCACCACACAATACACCACTATGGATTCATTCCCGTCTCCCTACGAGAAAGCCATCCATAGCACTCACACTTGTCTTGAGTATTTTAGAGTATCCACTTCAAGTTGTCTATGTACCACGTAAGCATCCAAGAAGTCCATATCCGTGGACCCGGCTATTCGAATAGATCATGTTAACCCTGCAGGGGTGTACTGCTTCACACACGCTCTCGCCACTTACCGCCATGTACATCTCGTGTATCTCGGCAACCTTCAAGCGGAAGCCTGGCGAGGGTGTGGGCCACGACCTGACTAACCACACAAGTCTCTCGTCCAGGTTTATCGCCTATTCGGGTTCCATCCGTGGGGAGATCCGGCCGGGGTGTCGCTCACGGCCCCAAATGATGTGCGCAGGGTTCCCAAGCCCACCTCGCCGAGTGGATCTACGCTTGGTACACCGTGCCACGGTGCCTAGTCTGTCCCAAGACCACTGGACGAGTGCCACTTGGTAGACTACTAACACTACCTACAAACACCAGAAACTAGTTGCAACTCCTGGACAGAGATCATGTTGATTAATAAGTCGAGAGGGGTCGAGTTACCGGAACCCAATGTGTGGTAGTAACTAGTCATTGGACAACATACTCGGAACTCAGTTCTTAGGGACGGTTCCAGTGAGACAACCCACCATGTACTCCTACATGGCCTCTCACCGCTACCTTTACCAAATCGCGTTCACACGCTTAACCCTCAGCATCAGAACATATCATTTCACTCCAATTCATTCCCGATGAATTAGACCTGACACACTCTAAGCAATAGCAAGCAAGGCATGGTAAGATCACATCATGGCTTCAATCAACTCCTACACATCCTAGTGGGTTTCAACTATTTACTGTGGAAAGACAGGTCATGCAGAGGAATGGGTTCAACTACCGCAGCATAAAGTAGCAGTTGAAGTCGTTGTTGTCCTAATGCAATAACAGGGAGCAGAAGCGGGAGAGGGATTGTATCGGAATGAACAAGGGGGTTTGCTTGCCTGGTAAAACAACGTGCAGAGCACTGCTCCTCTGACAGGTACTCTGGATCGGTCTCCGGAGCTGGACCTATCGAGAAGAACGGTGCCGACAATCAAACACAAGCATATGCAACAATATGATGCATGAATATGGCATGAAAATATGATGTTGTTGAGCTAATGCAACTATCATTCAATTTGAAAGAAGTCCATTTGAACCAAAGGCTCAAATGCAACTTTAAAATAAGTATTTTCTAAAGCCATATATGTGTTTTCATATAAATAGTAGGTTTAATTTCATTTGTCATGCATGAAAATGGTACAGATGGATAGATTGAATTTTTCTGATAATTTTTCATATATAAATTATTTCATTCTGAGCTACGGTTGAATTTTTGTGATTTTTTGAAGTTTAAGCCAAATTCTGGAATAAATAAATCATTTAAGATTTATTTAAAAACCAGAACTGATTTACTGCATCAGCATGACACAGGCATGACGTCAGCAGGTCAAAGGGGCTGTTCCAGAGTCAAACCTGATAGTGGGGTCCACTGGTCAGTGACTCAGTTGATTAACTGAGTTAATTAACTCTAAACTAATCCTAACAGATAAATCAGCAGGGCTGGGCCCACATGTCAGTGGCTAAACTAATTAACAAAACTTAATTAATTTAACTAATCAGTCAACTAACTAAAGGGTGGGGGCCCACCTGTCATTGACACAGGGGGTCAAAGCACAGTCAAAACTACGGCTAGCACGCCGGCGTTTAGCCGCCGGCGGCAGCAAACGGGGCGGAGGGCTTCGGGATTCCTGCTCCGGGGGTCTTTTGAGCAGCTGAGACCACGGGCGAGCTGCTGGAGCTCGTCCGCGTCCATTCCCGCAAGCGGCAGCAGCTGGGACGGCCGGAGCTCGCCGGAAATGAGCTCGCGGCGGCGGCGGAGTTCGGCCCTCGTCGGGTCTGGGGCTACAGGGCACGGGGAGACATACGGAGGGGCGCTACGGGCTCCTGGTGAAACGGCGGATGCGGTGGCGTGCTCCGCTTGGAGTTTGGGTGGCTGTGGCCACGGCGGCGGCATCGCCGGCGGCGGTGAGGTCGGGCAACTGCGGTTTAGGGCTAGAGGCCGCAGACGACGGCGAGGACGGGGGGAAGAACCGGGGGCTCACCGCGGTTCTGCTGGGGAGGTCAGTGGCTCGGGGAGACTTCTGCTGCGGCGAAATCGTCGGCGGCGATCGTCGGGGCAGAGGAAGAAGACGATGACATTTGCGGTGTTCCAGGGCACCCGGCGTCTTGTGGCTTGACGGAGAGGACGAGGGTGAAGTGGCGGAGCTCTCGAGCTACTCGGAGGGGCGAGGGGAGGGCAGTGGCTACGGCTACGGCGATCGACGGCGACGGCGGCGTTCGAGAGTTGCGAGAGAGAGCGAGGGAGAGGAGGGGAGAGGACCAGGAGAGTGGGAGAGGGTCGGGGGAGGTGCGTGGCTTGTCCAGAGACCACCAGGCGGCAAGGGGAGGTGAAGCAGGCAGCTCGCGTGGCGCTCCCGCCGCGAGCGCGCGCCGGCCACACGTTCGGCCTCCTGTCGTCGCCAGGAGGACGACGACTGGCAACTGGGCCGACCCAGTGCCAGGCCAGCAAGTGGCCCAGGTAAGCAAACCCTTTTATTTCTTTCTGTTTTCTAATTTTCTGACATTTGTTTTGATTTAATATCTAAATTAAATCAATTATTTTCTTCTGACATATTTATTTTGCAGGGACCTAGAAATTAACCCAAGCCCCTAAAAATAAACAACCAGAATTTTGGACATATGTAGAATATAATATATATATATATATATATATATATATCCAATGCAAATAACTATTGCATTAATTCCAAATGCCCAAAATAAATACTTATGAGCTCCTAATAATATTGGCTTGATTTTTATCTCTGACCAATATTTTTAGAGGGCCACATGAACATTTTCTTGGACCCTTTTGGAGCAACTTTTATTTGGGTCATTTTCAATAGGGTTTCTAAGGGTTTCACAAGTCCTCATTTCAATTTCACTTGAAAATTAAACATGATGCAACAACAAGGCTAACCTAGTGCATACCAGAACTAGGGTTGTGACAACTCGCCTCCACTCGAAAGAATCTCTTCCCGAGATTCAGGAGTAGGCGGACAGAAGGTGGGGTACTCCAGTCGGAGACGATCTTCTCGCTCCCAAGTAGCTTCTCTCTCGGAATGATGAGACCATTGAACTTTGAGAAACTTGATGTTATGACGTCGAGTGACACGCTCTGCTTGATCCAAAATGCGAACGGGATACTCTCGATATGTGAGGTTATCTTGGAGATCAAGCGTTTCGTGGTCCACTCCGCGGATGGGATCCGAGAAGCAACGCCTGAGTTGAGAGACGTGGAAGACATCATGAACTCGAGAAAGATGTGGGGGTAGTTCCAATTGGTAGGCAACCTCTCCTCGTTTAGCAAGAATGCGAAAAGGACCAATGTAACGAGGAGCCAACTTGCCCTTGATACAGAAATGATGGGTACCCTTCAAAGGAGTAACCCGAAGATAAGCTTTGTCACCAACCTCATAAACCACTTCCTTATGATGACGATCATACTGGCTCTTTTGACGAGACTGGGCTGTTTTCAAATTCTCACGAATGATGCGAACTTGCTCTTCTGCTTCCTGGATCATATCCGGTCCAAATAATTGTCTTTCACCGGTTTCTGACCAGTTCAAAGGTGTTCGACATCTTCGTCCATAAAGAATCTCAAAAGGAGCTTGCTTAAGACTGGATTGATAGCTATTGTTATAAGCAAACTCGGAGAAAGGAAGACATTTCTCCCAATCCATATCGAATGAGATAACGCAAGCTCTAAGCATGTCTTCGAGAATTTGATTAACCCGTTCCACCTGACCACTTGACTTAGGGTGGAAAGCGGTACTGAAGGATAGATGGGTGCCCATGGCAGTCTGGAAACTCTCCCAAAAATGAGAAGTGAAAAGACTACCACGGTCTGAATTGATCTCTAGTGGGACACCATGAAGTGACACTATTCGAGAAATATATAAGTCAGCAAGCTGACTAGCAGTGATACTCTCTCGAACAGGTAGGAAGTGAGCCACTTTGGAGAGACGATCAATGACTACAAAAATAGCATTATTCCCTCTCTTGGTTCTGGGAAAGCCGGTGATGAAGTCCATACCAACTTTATCCCATTTCCATTCAGGAATAGCTAGAGGCTGAAGGGTGCCAGCAGGTCTTTGATGTTCTGCCTTAACGCGACGACAAACATCACATCTCGCAATGAACTCAGCAATTTCTCTCTTCATCCTAGTCCACCAGAACCTCTGGCGTAGATCCTGATACATCTTAGTACTACCGGGATGAATCATGAGAGGGGATTCATGAGCCTCTTTAAGAATCAATTGCCGAAGATGTTGCTTCTTGGGAACCACCAGCCGGTTTTGGAAGAGAACAACACCTCGGTCATCTATGGAGAAACTACCAGCAATACCTTTGGCAATGTTTCTCTTGATCCGGGTAATTCCGGTATCATGCTTTTGGGCTTCTATGATATGATCCACAAGAGTAGGTTTCGCCACCAAAGTTGAAAGGGATCCGTGAGGAGCAATGTGAAGGTTAAGCTTACATAATTCCTCATGGAGAAGTGGTTGGCCCTGCTGCAACATGAGATTGTTGCAATAGGATTTACGACTTAGCGCATCAACCATGACATTGCCCTTGCCCGGGGTGTAGGTAATCCCTAAGTCGTAATCGGAGATCAACTCCAACCAACGTCTTTGCCTAAGGTTCAAATCTGGTTGGGTGAAGATATACTTGAGACTCTGGTGATCGGTGTAGATCTCGCAACGATTACCCAGAAGGTAATGTCGCCAGGTCTTAAGTGCATAGACTACGGCTGCAAGCTCTAGATCATGTGTAGGATAATTCTCCTCATGTGGATGCAACTGTCGAGATGCATAGGCAATCACACAACGATCCTGCATAAGAATGCAACCTAGTCCCTGTTGTGAGGCATCACAGTAGATAACAAAGTCCTTAGTGAAATCCGGTGGCACAAGTATGGGAGCAGAAGTCAGGCGTCTTTTCAGTTCCTGAAAACTGTGCTCACACTGTGGGGACCACTCAAACTTTTTATCTTTCTTAAGAAGTTCCGTGAGAGGTTTGGCCACTTTAGAGAAGTTCTCAACAAAGCGGCGACAATAACTGGCTAGACCAAGGAAACTCCTAACTTGTTTAACTGTTTCAGATGGAGTCCAATCAAGAACGGCCTGAACTCTCTCGGGGTTGACAACAATGCCCTTACCAGAGATTACATGACCGAGATAGGTCACTTCTGGCAACCAAAATTCGCACTTGGAGAACTTGGCATAAAGGCGGTGCTCTCTGAGTTTTTCTAGAACAAGTCTAAGATGTTCGGCATGCTCTTCCTCGTTTTTCGAGTAAATAAGAATATCATCGAGGTAAACCACGACGAACTTATCTAAGTACTCCATGAAGATCGAGTTCATCAAGCGGGAGAAGGTGGCTGGAGCATTTGTCAAACCGAAGGACATGACGGTGTACTCGTATTGACCATAACGAGTGACGAAAGACGTCCTAGGGATGTCCCCATTTCTAATCTTTATTTGATGGTATCCTAACCTCAAATCCATCTTGGAGAAGACTGAGGATCCAGCGAGCTGATCATACAGGTCGTTGATCCTGGGAAGCGGATACTTGTTCTTTACCGTGACCAAATTAACCGGACGATAATCTACAACCATCCGATCTGTACCATCCTTCTTCTTAACGAAGAGGACGGGGCAAGCCCAAGGAGAAGAACTAGGACGGATGAAACCCTTTTGCAAGGACTCATCAAGTTGTTTCTTAAGCTCAGCTAGTTCTAGGGGTGCCATTTTGTAGGGTCTCCTAGAGATTGGAGCGGTTCCTGGGATAAGCTCTATAACAAACTCTACATCTCGGTCGGGTGGAACACCTGGCAGTTCCTCTGGGAAGACATCCGGAAAGTCACGGACTACCGGAACATCTTTAAGATCTGCAAGAGGGCTGGCATTAAGAGAATAGAGTTGACGCTTTGCAACTCTAGTGGTGACGGTGACTATCTTGCCAGACGGGTGTGTAAGCTGAACAGACCTAGTGAAGCAATCAATCTTGGCATGATGAGCTGTCATCCAGTCCATACCCAAGATGATATTAATATCTGAAGACTTGAGGGCTACAAGTGATGCAAGGAACACAAGTTTGTCAACAAGGATTTCATTACCATGGCTTACACTAGAAGTCTGCCATTTGGATCCAGGAGTTTGAATAAATAGTGGGGAGGGCATATCACAAAATGACATGTCATGCAAACGGGCATAACTTTCGGAAATGAAAGAATGAGACGCTCCAGTATCGAATAGAACCGATGCCGGATGACAATTGACAAGAAGTGTACCAAGAACGACATCTGGATCATCATGAGCGTCATTGGCTGAGACGTGATGCACGCGTCCATGTTCGGTGGGAGCTGACTTAACACTGATCATCTTGCATGATGATTTATCACGTCTAACAGATTTTTCGGGCTGGGATGGAGCAACACGGGTCTGAGTGCAAATACGGGCAATGTGGCCCGGCTCTCCGCACTTGTAACAAATCCTGGGATTAGGACGTGGACCCGTATTAACAAACGGTCCATCAATAGACCTGGGTGGAGCATACTGCTGAACTGGAAGAGGTACCACACGAGATGGCCTCGGAGGATAAATGGGTGGAAGAACAGAGTTCGGAACCCAAATCCGGTGCTTCTGGGAACTAGAACCGGAGGAAGTTCCCAAATCAAGAGTGTTCTTACGAGACTCATCGTAAGTGAGCTGAGCTGTCTCTGCATTGATGGCCTTGTTCATAAGAGCATGGAATGTGTTGAAATGATGCAAGTGGAGATCACGACGCAGTTTGGGGTTGAGACCCTTCCGGAACCTAGCCTGCTTCTTGGCGTCCGTGGACATTTCTTCTATAGCATAGCGGGCGAGGTTCTCAAACTCTCGACTATAAGCATCAACAGCCATCTTAGCCTGTGTAAGACTACAGAACTCTTCTCTCTTACGATCGATAAGGGCTTGAGGGATATGATGCTCACGAAAAGCCTCGGTGAAATCTCTCCAGGTAGGAATCTGGTCAGTTGGAATCATGGCCTCATAGTTCTGCCACCAAAGACTAGCAGGACCTTCCAGGTGATAAGTGGCATAGATGACCTTGTCCTCTTCAGCTACATTCGCAGAACGCAGCTTGTGAGTGATACTACGGAGCGAGTCATCTGCATCGAGTGGCTCAATGGAATGATGAAAGGTGGGTGCTTTCAGACGAATGAAGTCATGGATGGTTGCTGATTCCTTGCACTGTTGTGCGGTGTTCTCCTCAATACGTGCCAACAAGCGGTTAGACTCACGCTTGTTTCTCTCGATCTCTATCATTAACTCTGCCAACGAAGGCTGGTCGGGAGGATCCTCCTCATCCCTACCATCTCTGTGGTTCTGTCTACGAGCAGCTGAGCTTCGCTTAACTGAAGACATCCTGAGAAGCGAAACCGAAGACGGAAACATCAACAACTATAGGATGCATAAGGTAGAACAAGTAATTAGTATCTCTCGAACTACTAGGATAATTCCGGCAGCATAACGACAGTAAAATGCTCAGAATGAGACATCTTGCTAACAAAGGAGAGTTCAACATCTCAACATCATCACTCAAGGTACTGTGATAGTACTAAAACAACTTCACCGGAAGAGCTTGAAACAAGATTAGGACTCTGATCAACTAATCTTAAGGGACTACGGAGTAGTAACTCGTGATCCTGATAGACGGAAGAGAAAGCCTAGTTCCTTAACCCCGTAGGAAAGGTAAGATGACTCAGATCAGAAGACATGAGGTATAAGGAGTAAAAAGAGCCTTACGTTCCCTTCCACAATCAATTCCCTTATATAACTAAAGAATTTCTAGACTCAACTTCGACCATTTTGGCTTGGTAATCCTATAGGCAGTCAGGCTCTGATACCAACGCTGTCGGGACCCCGATCCTAGGTCACACCGATCTAGCATGTAACACACCATATCACTTTGCGGCCTCACGCACGGTATCCCCACGGGTGCCACCTTACCTGGCCCGGGACCGTTTGCGCATTTTGGCTCACTTATATGATAGTGTCACTAGCATCCATATGACAGAGAACCCGGGCCGACATGACCAGTTATAAACCAAAAGTGGCACTAAATTACAGAGATAGGCATTCATGACCCAGCAACGAACATGTCGGTCATCAACGTATGAACCCAAGTCGTAGCAAGCTACAAGGACTTAAAGGAACAACGCGTGACATTTCCCCTAAGGGACAGACACAGGAACGAAGAAGGACACGTGCCGGTCAGCCTAAGTGTTCCGGAGCAGTAGCAAGCTACCAAGGCTCAGTGGAAACACTAGGAGACATTTCCTTGTAAGATAGGCTACCAAGGGTAAACAACTAGGTGTCGGATCCCACACATACCAAGCATTTCAATAACATACACACAATATGCTCAATATGTGCAAATACAACATGGCATCACAACAAGACTCTAATAAACAAAGTATTTATTCATCAGGCTCCGAGGAGCCAAGTATTACAAACATGGGTCTCACGACCCAACATTCAGAGCATACAAGCAATAAGCGGAAGCACTACATGTCTGAGTACAGACATCTACAAATGAAAAAGGCTGAAGAGCCTGACTATCTACAACACTCGTCCAAGATCGTAGCTGAGGTACAAGCTACTTGTCGAAGTCCAAGCGGAACTACTAGTGAGACATCAATCCTATCTGCAAAACATAAATTAAGCAAACATGAGTACAAAGGTACTCAGCAAGACTTACATCAGATCCTATCATACATGCACTTGTATCAAGAAGGCATAGTGGAGTTTAGTTGCAGCAAGCCAGCTTTGACTCAGTGGCTATCCTATTCTACGATTGCTGGTAACACTTTTGAGGTGGCGCACACGAGTCCACTAAGCACCACACAATACACCACTATGGATTCATTCCCGTCTCCCTACGAGAAAGCCATCCATAGCACTCACACTTGTCTTGAGTATTTTAGAGTATCCACTTCAAGTTGTCTATGTACCACGTAAGCATCCAAGAAGTCCATATCCGCGGACCCGGCTATTCGAATAGATCATGTTAACCCTGCAGGGGTGTACTGCTTCACACACGCTCTCGCCACTTACCGCCATGTACATCTCGTGTATCTCGGCAACCTTCAAGCGGAAGCCTGGCGAGGGTGTCGGCCACGACCTGACTAACCACACAAGTCTCTCTTCCAGGTTTATCGCCTATTCGGGTTCCATCCGTGGGGAGATCCGGCCGGGGTGTCGCTCACGGCCCCAAATGATGTGCGCAGGGTTCCCAAGCCCACCTCGCCGAGTGGATCTACGCTTGGTACACCGTGCCACGGTGCGTAGTCTGTCCCAAGCCCACTGGCCGAGTGCCACTTGGTAGACTACTAACACTACCTACAAACACCAGAAACTAGTTGCAACTCCTGGAGAGAGATCATGTTGATTAATAAGTCGAGAGGGGTCGAGTTACCGGAACCCAATGTGTGGTAGTAACTAGTCATTGGACAACATACTCGGAACTCAGTTCTTAGGGATGGTTCCAGTGAGACAACCCACCATGTACTCCTACATGACCTCTCACCGCTACCTTTACCAAATCGCGTTCACACGCTTAACCCTCAGCATTAGAACATATCATTTCACTCCAATTCATTCCCGATGAATTAGACCTGACACACTCTAAGCAATAGCAAGCAAGGCATGGTAAGATCACATCATGGCTTCAATCAACTCCTACACATGCTAGTGGGTTTCAACTATTTACTGTGGAAAGACAGGTCATGTAGAGGAATGGGTTCAACTACCACAGCATAAAGTAGCAGTTGAAGTCGTTGTTGTCCTAATGCAATAACAGGGAGCAGGAGCGAGAGAGGGATTGTATCGGAATGAACAAGGGGGTTTGCTTGCCTGGTAAAACAACGTGCAGAGCACTGCTCCTCTGACAGGTACTCTGGATCGGTCTCCGGAGCTGGACCTATCGAGAAGAACGGTGCCGACAATCAAACACAAGCATATGCAACAATATGATGCATGAATATGTCATGAAAATATGATGTTGTTGAGCTAATGCAACTATCATTCAATTTGAAAGAAGTCCATTTGAACCAAAGGCTGAAATGCAACTTTAAAATAAGTATTTTCTAAAGCCATATATGTGTTTTCATATAAACAGTAGGTTTAACTTCATTTGTCATGCATGAAAATGGTACAGATGGATAGATTGAATTTTTCTGATAATTTTTCATATATAAATTATTTCATTCTGAGCTACGGTTGAATTTCTGTGATTTTTTGAAGTTTAAGCCAAATTCTGGAATAAATAAATCATTTAAGATTTATTTAAAAACCAGAACTGATTTACTGCATCAGCATGACACAGGCATGATGTCAGCAGGTCAAAGGGGCTGTTCCAGGGTCAAACCAGACAGTGGGGTCCACTGGTCAGTGACTCAGTTGATTAACTGAGTTAATTAACTCTAAACTAATCCTAACAGATAAATCAGCAGGGCTGGGCCCACATGTCAGTGGCTAAACTAATTAACAAAACTTAATTAATTTAACTAATCAGTCAACTAACTAAAGGGTGGGGGCCCACCTGTCATTGACACAGGGGGTCAAAGCACAGTCAAAACTACGGCTAGCACGCCGGCGTTTAGCCGCCGGCGGCAGCAGACGCGGCGGAGGGCTTCGGGATTCATGCTCCGTGGGTCTTTTCAGCAGCTGAGACCACGGGCGAGCTGCTGCAGCTCGTCAGCGTCCATTCCCACAAGCGGCAGCAGCTGGGACGGCCGAAGCTCGCCGGAAATGAGCTCGCGGCGGCGCCGGAGTTCGGCCCTCGTCGGGTCTGGGGCTACAGGGCACGGGGAGACCTACGGAGGGGCTCTACGGGCTCCTGGTGAAACGGCGGATGCGGTGGCGTGCTCCGCTTGGAGTTTGGGTGGCTGTGGCCACGGCGGCGGCATCGCCGGCGGCGGTGAGGTCGGGCAACTGCGGTGGTAGGGCTAGAGGCCGCAGACGACGGCAAGGACAGGGGGGAAAGAACCGGGGGCTCACCGCGGTTCTGCTGGGGAGGTCAGTGGCTCGGGGAGACTTCTGCTGCGGCGAAATCGTCGGCGGCGATCGTCGAGGCAGAGGAAGAAGACGACGGCATTTGCGGTGTTCCAGGGCACCCGGCGTCTTGTGGCTTGACGGAGAGGACGAGGGTGAAGTGGCGGAGCTCTCGGGCTACTCGGAGGGGCGAGGGGAGGGCAGTGGCTACGGCTACGGCGATCGACGGCGACGGCGGCGTTCGGGAGTTGCGAGAGAGAGCGAGGGAGAGGAGGGGAGAGGACCAGGAGAGTGCGAGAGGGTCGGGGGAGGTGCGTGGCTCGTCCAGAGACCACCAGGCGGCGAGGGGAGGTGAAGCAGGCAGCTCGCGTGGCGTTCCCGCCGCGAGCGCGCGTCGGCCACACGCTCGGCCTCCTGTCATCGCCAAGAGGACGACGACTGGCAACTGGGCCGGCCCAGTGCCAGGCCAGCAAGTGGCCCAGGTAAGCAAACCCTTTTATTTCTTTCAGTTTTCTAATTTTCTGACATTTGTTTTGATTTAATATCTAAATTAAATCAATTATTTTCTTCTGACATATTTATTTTGCAGGGACCTAGAAATTAACCCAAGCCCCTAAAAATAAACAACCAGAATTTTGGACATATATAGAATATATAATATATATATATCCAATGCAATTAACTATTGCATTAATTCCAAATGCCCAAAATAAATACTTATGAGCTCCTAATAATATTGGCTTGATTTTTATCTCTGACCAATATTTTTAGAGGGCCACATGAACATTTTCTTGGACCCTTTTGGAGCAACTTTTATTTGGGTCATTTTCAATAGGGTTTCTGAGGGTTTCACAAGTCCTCATTTCAATTTCACTTGAAAATTAAACATGATGCAACAACAAGGCTAACCTAGTGCATACCAGAACTAGGGTTGTGACAAGGAGTGGCCTGACGCTTTGCCGGACTTGGAGGAGGAGGTGTGGCCTGACGCTTCGGTGGACTTGCAGGAGCGGGAGTCTGCTTTCTCGGTAGCGGACTTTGACGAGGAGTCGGCTGACGCGGTGTCGGTGGCCTTCGAAAGATGATGCAATCCTTTCTCCATAGGATGATACGATGTTTGGCCTCTCCAAGTTTGTTCTCGTCGTCACCTCTAGGAATGTCAAGCTCTAGCCCCCAATATTGGTCCACCACCTCATCAACCATGACACGACCATTGGAAGGTTACCTCGGGGGGATTTGTAAAAGCTTGGGCGTCCGCCACCTTCATGGATATGTTCTTCATTTTGAAGTGTAGCTCGCAGTTAGTGTTCTCAATGATGTCATCCACGGGGTATCTATCCAGCATTGCATCTCCCGGGGCGGAACCCACGCTGCTTCTCGGCATGGATGGGCCGGTGGTATGCAATGCTGGATCATCCGCTAGCTATTGCAGCTGCGGAGACCCCCTTTGCTGGCTAACTGAGTCGATCTGCTCCTGCTGCCGCTGGAATTTGTCTTCCAAGTCCGCGTGCTTTGATTCTAGGCCTTTAAGGTGGTCAATGTCCAGCTTCCTCTGCTTCTCCTCCCCAATCTTCCTTCACGCACGGGTTCTGTAGTCATTGTTCCAGTCCGAAAACCCCTCATACCACGGCATAGCGCCCATGCCTCGTGTTCTTCCCGGGTGTTCAGGATTTCCCAGGGCACGCGTAAGCTCGTTGTTCTCTCTGTTGGGCTGGAACACCCCCGTTCGAGCCTCTTCTATTGCAAGAAGTAGCTCCTCATCGGCTCCTTTCAGACATGCCTTCAACGAAACTTTGCCTGTCTTCGGGTCCAACTCCCCTCCATGCGCATAGAACCAAGTCCTGCACCTGGGGGGCCAGCTCCTAGTAACCGGAGTGACACCTACATCCTCCAGCCCTTTCTCAAACTTATCCCACTTAGGCATTGCCACTGCGTAGCCACCTGGCCCCAGCTTATGGAACTTATCTTTTTTTCCGGCATTCTGCTTGTTTATTTTCGACCGTTCCTTAGCTAACTCTGAATCCTTGAATTTCACGAAATCGTCCCAATGAGCACTTTGCTTCTCTAGATTACCCTCGAATACTGGAGTCTTCCTTCCTCCCTTGACGTACTTGGCCCATTCACGATTCTTGTGGTTCTTGAATGCAACCGCCATCTTCCTAAGAGCAGCGCCCTTGACTTTCTGCTCATCTTTTTCTTGAAATGATCTGGTAGGGTGAAATGATCCATGAGAGTATTCGAAAGCAGATTTTTTTGTCTGTCGTCGACAAAAGTAACATTTGCACTTGGCTTTGCTGGCTTTCTCCATTCTTGAAGGGAGATCGGGAGTTGGTCCTTCACAAGAACTCCGCACTGACGAACGAACTTATCCGCAATCTTCTTAGGCGCTAATGGTTCACCATTAGGTTTGATTGCCTCGATATTGTACTTTACGCCCTCCTTCAACAATTTGTTCGGGCCTCGTTTCGTCCACTTTTTTGAAGATTTGCTCGATCCGGATGGCTGAAAGAAGAAAGATTGATTCGTTAATATATCTTCAACTCATTTAAAACATGTGAGATCACCAGATGTGCCTGCTTATATAAATATATATACCTCGCCGATCTGTGTTGTTTCAAGATCAACATTTTCTTCGTCATCATTGTAGTTCATGACTTCATCAATTCGGTCGTCGCGATCGAATATCATATCACCCTCTCCGGTGTTGTTTAGAAATTCGGAGCCGTCATAATCTTCTTCATTTTGATCATCATCTGGCCCGCGAGGATGGCGTATCATATCGAACATGGTCTGTTCTCCCTCTCTGCCGGTATTGTCCGCCATAGCTTTTATTTAACTAATCCAAAAGAAATATAAAACAATTAAGTATTCAAATTACGTCGTCTCAAATAATAGATATAATCTCGAATACATCGTCTCGAATAATATATAATCTCGCATACATCGTCTCGAATAATATATAATATCGAATACATCACTGGCTAGGTAGCTAATAAAGATCGAATACTACAGAAGAATCTAGGACACTCGCGGTTCCTGCGGTGCGGGCGGTGGACACCCGAAGAGAAGGAACCCTCACAGGATCATAGCTGAAGTGAGATCCCTGAAGAAACTGCCAGGTATTTGAGAACCTGCCGCCCTCTAACACAACCATGTAGCGATGGACGTGCTCGTCCTCCTCCCTAACACGGCGACGTACCACCTCCGGCGGGGCCGGCTCCCTCCGCACCGAAACTGGCCCACGCGAATGCCACCAAACGAGATCAGGGTCGACGACGGGACCCGGGGCCGGGTTCCTCATCAAGAGGCGCGCCCCTCCAGGCAGCACCTCCCAGTGCCAGCCCGGCGGAGCCCAGTCCTGGACATGGGTCAGCCGGACGTCGTCGTGGATGGGTCGACGGCGAGGATGCGGGCCGGGCATCGTCGAGAACAAATACTAGCTATATGCCCGCAAAAAGAAACATTTTTGTAATGATTGGATTTTGATAACTAAAATTTCTAACATTTCTATAACATTTCTAACAATGCTATATAACTAACATTTCTATAACATTTCTAATATTCCTATAACTAAAAAACAGAAATAAAATTATAACATTTCTATATATATAACTAACATTTGTATAACATTTCTAATATTTCTAGAACTAAAAAAAAGAAAAATTTCTATCTTTTTTATAACCATTTCTATAACTAAAAAACAAAAAAAATTCTAACAATTCTAACTTTTTTATAACTATTTCTATAACTAAAAAACAGAAAAAATTCTAACAATTCTAACATTTCTATAACAATTGTAACAATTCTAACATTTCTAACAATTCTAACATTTCTAACATTTCTAACATTTCCATAACAATTCTAACAAATCTAACATTTCTAACATTTCTAATATTTCTATAAATAAAAAACAGAAAAACAAATTATCGAAATGTGTGTGTGTGTGTGTGTGTGTGTGTGTGTGTGGCCATGGCGGGGCAGGAGCTCACGGCGAGGCAAGCCGCGACGGGGGCGGCGACGGGGACGGGTGCAGCGGCGGCGACAGGGATGGGGGCGGCGGCGGTGACGGCGACGGACGGGGGCGGCAGCGACGGCGACGGACGGGGGCGGCGGCGGCGACAACGACGGACGTCGACGGGGGCGGCGGCGACGGCGATGGGGGCGGCGACGAGGGGCGGCGACGACGGGGCAGAGGAGAAGAAGCAGAGAGGGAGAACGAAACTGTCCAAATTTTTTGAAGTCTTTTCTTATATAGAACAGACCTTTAGTACCGGTTCGTGGCACCAACCGGTACTAAAGGCCTGTTTTGGCCAGGCCAAGCGGCGGGAAGGGCACCCCCTTTAGTACCGGTTGGTGGCTCCAACCGGTACTAAAGACACCCCTTTAGTACCGGTTGGTGCCACGACCCGGTACTAAAGGGGGTGCGCTACCAGGCGAGGGGCGCAGAAGTTTAGTCCCACCTCGCTAGCCGAGGGGGGCTTGCACATGCTTATAAGCCCCGCCGGCGCTCCTGTATCGAGCTCCTCTCTACTGCAGGCTTCTGGGCCTAACTTTCCCGCGCTGTCCAGTGAGTCTGCTGGGCCTTTATGGGCGTGCAATTACAGGCCCAGGGCCTTGCAGGCCCATAGGGCAGCGTGCAACAAATTTTTTATATGGTATTTTATTTTATATCTAACTAAAATTTCTATATCTAAAATTTCTATATCTAAAATTTATCTAACAAACATTTTATCTATCTAACAATCCCGCAAATATATCGAAAATTTCTATCTAACATTTTTATATCTAAAATTTTATATCTAACTAACATTTCTATATCTAAAATTATCTAACAAACATTTTATATCTTATTTAACTCTCTAAAAACAAATCAGTAAATGAATGAAAAATACCAAATGAATTCAGAAAGGGTTGATAATTGATTCTACGGATTTGGATGGTTCATTTTGAACACACAACAAGTCTGGGGTTCAAAAAAGTTAAAAAAATGCAATGCCTTTGTACCATATGAGTTTTCGTCCTAAACCCTGATACTTCGAAAGAGATTGTCCATTTTGTACATGAAGTGCATCCAGTTTTTGCCGTGACCCTCTCTACTTTTTTGCACATGCCATGCGGGTGAAATGATGATACCATGCCAAGTTTCAACCTTTTCAGAGTTCAATTTGTACTGCTTTTCAATTTTACGGTCATTTAGCTCTCTCAAAACAAATCAGTAAATGAATGAAAAATACCAAATGAATTCAGAAAGGGCTGATAATTGATGATGTGGATTTGAAT
>LR738709.1:219692871-219757407 GCA_902687465.1 Secale cereale
GGGGGGGGGGCGTTACAAGTTCGTATCAGAGCCTTCTCCGACCTAGAAGCCCCACTGATTGATCGAATCGTTGACGGTCGAGTCTAGGCACACACTAAAAATATTTTGAGTCCTATATTATATCGGAGAGTAGGATTTCTTTGCTTCTCATCCCTTTTCTCTCTGGTGAGGACTCCTGACGTCTACTCTTGGCTCTTCTACTTTCAAAAATTGCACCAATTTTTCTTTAGGAATCTCGCGAGTATTGTGGGATTGTTTCGATGTTCCTGTGGCGAGAATATTGTTCTCGATGCCTCCTGACATTAGGGGTTGTAGCAGTGTCCCGGGGAGTTGAGCTTCGGGGTATTGTCGTCACAAGCATATCGCGGCAGTACTAAATACTTAAGACGGCCGACATCGAAAATCTCTCCTATACGGTTAGTGGCAAGATAACCCCGACATCACCCAGTACTGGGGAGGTAGTTCGGGAGTATTGCCATAGCTTGGTATAGTGGATGCTTTTCGAAGGTCCGAGGTAGACGGTTTCCGAGAAAGACTGGTTATGTGTTGAAGGATGGATACAGCTGGATGTAGGTTTAGAGTTGATTGCGCGGTGCTTCCCCTATATCCCCAACACCTGATTGCATAACTGGAAACTTTCGGAAATTAATAGGTGGGTTAATCCAGTAGATCTTAGGCATTCTTCCAACGAATGCAGGTTAGCGAGTTCAGGGTTCTACATTGAGTGAAGTAGTTTTATGACCGGTGTTCCGATCAGGAGTTGCATCTTAAAGGGTCCTTGGCAATGCTGATCCGGGGATTGCAAAACCCTTTCGTAACGCGTTCATAAGCTTTCAGCACAAAGATGTCAGAACGAAGATCCTATCTTGTGTTTGTGCAATCTGTACCTTGTGTTTTTTCTTATTTATCTTTTGTCCCCTATGTGGCTTCTCGTGAAGATTGTTGTTATCATTAAGCTGAAAATTTCATTCGTTCCTCTTGTTCGAATGATTTCATTCGTTCCTCTTGTTCGAATGATTATTGTGAAGACTATGTTGCATTCAATCCATTGTTTCAGCTTATACCTTATTTCAATCAATTGCTGATTCGTGGTCATCTCTTTCAGGATGGCTCCGAAACGAGTTCCCAACGCTAACCCAGAGGGTGAAGAGGTCCCAGATCGTCCTCCTTCCCCTCCTCCTCCGTCAGAGGCTTGGAGAGCGATTATGCAGACTACAAATCAGAACACCCAGATGTAGATGCAGATGATGCAGCAGATGCAAGCTAATCAAGCTAATCAGGGTGTTCCAGGGAATCAAGGCAATTTCTTCAACCAACAGCACCATGCTACTCTCAACCAGTTCTTGGCCAATAATCCAAAAGCTTTCAGTTACTGTGTCGACCCTCTTGATGATGAAGATTGGTTAACCGATATCAAGAAGCATTTTGAGTACAGTAACGTAAGAGAAGAGGACTATGTGAAGTTTGCAGCCTTCCAACTCAAAGACCAAGCAGCTGACTGGTGGCAGCAGTACAAAGACTCCAGGCCAGGTCGTGTGATCTCCTGGGAGGATTTCTGCAAGGACTTTCGCTCTCACCACATTCCAACAAGTGTCATCGAGGGTATGCGTGAGCAATTCCGCAACCTGAAGCACGGCTCTATGACTGTCTACCAGTATAATGTCAAGTTCCAAAACCTCGCCCGCTATGCTAAGCAAGACATTCCGGATGCCAAGAGCAAGATCTATCAATTCCTAGGAGGTCTCAAAGATGAACTTCAACTTGCTTTCACCTTGTTCGAGCCCGATGAGTTTGAAAAATTCTATAACCTGGCGCTCAAGCAAGAGGGAGCCCAGCTCAAGATGGAGGCTTCCAAAAAGAGGATTCGAGATGCCGTTCACTCCTCCTCATCTTCTCAAGTCGTCGCGAAGAAACATAAATTTTGGCTTCCTCCTCCTCCAGTGATTCGAGCTCCCTACAACAACTCCAACAGCAACAAGAACTCTAGTGGTCGTGGTTTCTCCCACCCACCCAACCCGAGCAACCAGTCGAAGAACCAGTTTCAGTCTCAAGGTTCCAAGTCAAGTGGTTCTCATTTCCGTCCTCTCTCAGAAGTGACTTGCAACAAGTGCACTCAGAAAGGTCACTATGTTAACAAGTGCCCCAACCCGAAGCGCCTTCCACCTCCTCCACCTGTCAGTACAGCTATTGTCAAGCATAATCCCAAGCAAGCAAGGGTGAATCTGATGAATGCAGTGCAAGCGGAGAATTCTTCTGATGTGATTTTGGGTTACCTTCCAGTTAACTCTATACCTGCTAAAGTGTTGTTTGATTCGGGTGCTTCTTGTTCTTTCATGTCATATCCATTTGCATCCAAGAATAATGTTCACTCTGAAGCTTTACCAAGACCTTTGAGTGTTATATCACCTGGCAAGAGTTTGAGGTCTAGTATGGTGGCTCCGAATGTGTCTATTCGCATGGGTGATTACCGCTTTCTGGCTAATCCGGTTATTCTCGGAAATTCTAACATCGACCTTATCCTCGGAATGGACTGGCTTTCTCAGCATGATGCTCAAATTGATTGTGCACAGAAGGAAGTCAAGATTACTCATCCTGATGAAGATGTGATTATTTTCGCCTCCAGGGATAACACTATCAGGCTTTTCTCCCTCAATGATAAGGGTGAGATTAATGCCATCTCTCAAATTCCGGTGGTTAACGAATACCAAGACGTCTTTCCTGAAGAACTTCCAGGCATGCCTCCACACCGTCAAGTGGAATTCGTCATTGAACTCGAGCCTGGTACTGAGCCAGCATGCCGGCGTCCGTACTAGCTCTCTCCTGGAGAATTGAAGGAGTTGAAGAAGCAGCTTGATGAACAGGAACGTTTGGGTCTGATCAGGCCTAGTACGTCTCCTTGGGGCTGTGGTGTCTTATTTGTCAAGAAGAAAGATGGCACGGAGCGTGTCTGCGTTGATTACCGGCCATTGAACAAGAAGACAATAAAGAACTAGTATCCGCTCCCCAACATCAACGAACTGTTCGAGCAGCTCAAAGGAGCTAAAGTGTTCTCTAAGCTCGACCTCTGAATGGGCTATCACCAAATTCGCATTCGCGAGGAAGATATCCACAAGACTGCCTTCAGAACAAGCTACGGCTCATATGAGTATACAGTCATGTCCTTTGGTCTCGCCAATGCTCCTCCTACCTTCTCGAGAATGATGCACTACAACTTCAACCCCTACACCGACGAGTTTGTGCTTGTGTATCTGGATGATATTTTGGTATTTTCCAAGAATGAAGAAGATCACGAAAAGCACCTCCGTCTTGTGCTCGACCGACTCCGTGAACATAAGTTCTCTGCCAAGTTCTCCAAGTGCGAATTTTGGCTCGATAAGGTTTTGTACCTGGGCCATATCATCTCCGCTGACGATATTGCAATAAACCTCGAGAAAGTTGAAGCAATTGTCAACTGGGAAGCTCCTCAGAACGTCAAGCAACTCCGAAGTTTTCTGGGTCTTGCCAGCTATTGCAGAAGGTTCGTTGAGAACTTCTCCAAGATTGCCAAGCCTCTCTCCAACTTGCTGCAGAAGAATGTCAAATACTTTTGGTCTCCAGATTGTGAAGTGGCATTCAAAACTCTCAAAGAAAAGCTCGTCTCTGCTCCAGTTCTAACTCCTCCAGATGAGTCCAAGCCCTACGAAGTATTCTGTGATGCTTCTCTTCAAGGACTTGGTGGTGTGCTTATGCAAGACAAGAGAATTGTGGCATACACTTCTCGTCAGCTGAAGCCAAGTGAGAAGAACTATCCCACGCATGATCTTGAACTAGCAGCTGTGGTACATGCTTTGATTACGTGGAGACATCTGTTGTTGGGCAGAAAAGTCGACATCTTCACCGATCACAAGAGCTTGAAGTACATCTTCACACAGCCGAATCTGAACCTCCGCCAGACTCGTTGGGTTGAAATGATCCAAGAGTATGATCCCAACATCGAATACCCTCCTGGCAAGGCGAATGTGATTGCAGATGCTTTGAGCAGAAAGGCATATTGCAACAGCCTTCTTATCAAGCCGTTCCAGCCTGAGCTTTGTGAAGCATTCAGGAAACTCAACCTCCAAGTTGTTCCGCAGGGTTTTCTTGCAAATCTTCAAGTTGCTCCTACCTTGGAAGATCAGGTCCGTGAGGCCCAACTCAGCGATGCCATGGTGCAGAAGGTGAAACATGGTATTGCAAAGGGTACTCCTAAATACAAGTGCTATCGCGTTGATGAGAGAGATACCTTGTTCTTCGAGGACAGACTCGTCGTTCCCAAAGGTGATCTCAGGAAGCTCATAATGGAAGAAGCACATGATTCCCTCCTTTCCATTGATCCCGGTAGTTCCAAGATATAACAAGACCTCAAGCAATCTTACTGGTGGACACGCATGAAAAGGGAGATTGCCCAATTCGTGAATGAATGTGATGTCTGCAGAAGAGTGAAGGCAGAGCATCAACGTCCAGCCGGTCTTCTCCAACCTCTTCCTATTCCCGAGTGGAAATTCGACCACATTGAAATGGATTTCGTCACTGGCTTTCCTAAGTCCAAGAGAGGGAATGATTCTATCTTCGTGGTGATTGACAAGCTTACCAAAGTCGCTCACTTCCTTCCAGTCAAAGAATCAATCAATGCAGCTCAACTTGCATAATTGTATACTTCTAGAATTGTGTCTTTACATGTCATCCCTCAAGTCATCTCCTCAGACCGTGGAAGTTTGTTCACTTCAAAGTTCTGGGACTCCTTTCAGTCCGCCATGGGCACTAAGATCAGGTTCAGCACTGCTTTTCACCCTCAGACTAGTGGTCAAGTCGAGCGAGTGAATCAGATTCTAGAAGACATGCTCAGAGCCTATGTCATATCTTTTGGCATGAAATGGGAAGATTGCCTTCCATTTGCCGAGTTCTCTTACAACAACAGCTTTCAAGCAAGTGCCGGCAAAGCTCCGTTTGAAATCCTCTATGGCAGAAAGTGTCGTACCCCTCTCAACTGGTCCGAGACAGGCGAACGTCAACTTCTTGGCAATGACTTGATCTCAGAAGCCGAAGAGATGTGCAAAGTCATACGTGAGAATCTCAAGGCCGCTCAGTCGCGTCAGAAGAGCTACTATGACGGAAAGCATCGTGATTTGGCTTTCAACATTGGTGATCATGTCTTTCTCCGTGTTTCTCCGATGAAAGGAACCCAAAGATTCGGTATCAAAGGAAAACTTGCTCCTAGATACGTCGGGCCTTTCAAGATCCTTGGCGAAAGAGGCGATCTAGCCTATCAACTTGAGCTCCCTTCCAACTTCGCCAATGTTCATGATGTGTTCCATGTGTCTCAACTCCGCAAATGCTTCAAGGCACCTGAACGCATGGTTCCGTTTGAAGAGATTGATCTTCAACAAGATTTGTCCTACCGAGAGCATCCCGTTGCTATTCTCGAAGAAACCGAGCGCAAGACACGCAACAAGTCCATCAAATTCTTGAAAGTCAAGTGGTCACACCATACCGACCGAGAAGCTACGTGGGAACGAGAAAATCATCTTCGTTCCGAGTACCCTTCCTTTTTCCAGTCCTAGATCTCGAGACGAGATCTTTTTGTAGTAGAGGAGAGTTTGTAATGCCCCGGATGTAATACTTTCCCTTTTGGGCAATATATGATATCTCTGGCTTCATCTATTCCATTCCAGGTTCGTCGTCTTTTGGGTTTTCGCCGTTTTGTCGTGTTGCGTGTGTGGCATTCATTCATATCATGTAGTCATGTGCATCGCATTGCATTTGTGTTGTTGTTTGCATCCGGTCCCACGCGTTCCTTCCCGTTGTCCGTTTCGCATTCCGGAGCTCCCTCACGTGTCCGTGGCGTCCCGTAGGCCTACTTTGTTGTTTGGCCGTGTAACGTTACCGGTGTGGAGCGAGACTTGTCGTGTGTTGTTGTTTTGGTATGTGTAACCCGCCTGTCAAATCTCCTCGCGTTTGGAGTTCGTTTGCTACCCCAACAGTTATTCTCGTGGGCTCAAAGTGCCTCCACTTTGAGGCCCAAGACACCCCTACAACAGCCCACCAAACCAACCCAAACCCCTCCCTTCATCTAGGCCATCCAATTCTAATCGCGTGACCGAAAACCACACCTCATTTGGACAACCCTAGCTCCTTGTGCCTGTATATTTGTCCACCTTCCTCAAATTTTGCCCCAAATATAGGAAACCCTAGCTTCATCTCCTACCTCCAGCCTCCTCCTCCCACTCCGGCCGGAGCTCGCCGGAGCACCGCCGGAGTAGCTCGCTGGAGTACCCCGCCGCCTCGCCGGAGCTCCTTCTCCTCACCACCGCGCCACATCACCTCCCACCGCGCCTCCTCACCGCCCCCTCAGGCCGCCGGGCCGGCCAGGTCCCGCCGGACCCACCTCCCGCCGGGAGCTCCTCGCCGCCCCGGCTCCCCATTCCCATCGCCAGCCGCAGGGATCGAGCCGCCGCCGCCTTCCTCGATCGGATCGGGGAAGAGGCCCCCGATCTCGATCCACCTCGCCGCAGCCCTATCGGGCCAGCGCCAGGCCGAGGCCCAGCCACCTCCCAGGCCGGCCTCTCTGCCAGGCTCCCGCACCGCATCCTGGGCCCGAGCCAGCGAGGCCCAGCTCGGGGGGTCGCCGATCGCCAGCCGCCAGCGCCAGGCCAGGTGGGCCTCGCCAGCTCCGCGCCACCGCCGCCGGCCCGTCTCCGCCTATCCGCGGGCCGATCCGCCGCTGCGGCCCGTTGCCGTCTCCGCCCGGTAGCCGCTGGATCCCGTGCCCGATCCGCGAGGCCCAGCACCAGATCCGCGATTTCCGGCCCGGTTGACCCGTTGACCCAGTTTCTCTGAGGTTGTTGGAAATTCCTCTAAGTCTCTAATTTTTGTTGTCTGATGCTATATTCAAATGGTGATAACTTTGTGTGTGATGCTCCGATTTGAGTGAATGAGATGTCCCGACGTTCGTGGAGACTTGTACTACATTTCATTCCATTATGCCATGCATATTTGAGATCATCTATTTGCTTAAATATCTGTTGCAAGAGTGCTTCGTGATAAAAACTGATGTTTGTAGTTATTTTCATGCCATCTTTGCATAGTGATAACTTGGTGCTCGTTTATCCGAATGATGCAAATGACATGTCCACGTGTTCGTCTTGTCATGCTCTACATGTTGATTGCTTAGACTTGCATGATAGGTTTAATCTTGCCATGTTTATCTTCGTTGCAAAGTGCTATGTGGCTGTTATGTTGTTAAACTTGTTATGAGATGTCAACTTGAGGAGCTCATTGCTACTGATGTGATTGTCCTCATGAGGCATGCTTAGGTGTTTTGGATTCACCATCATGTGTACTTTGCCGTAGTACTTACCACTTGCCATGTTTAGCTTTGAGGTGACTTAAACTTGCTCTCAAATTTGCCATGATGAAACTGCTGTTTTAACACTTAGTGAAATTTCACTAATTCTGGAATCTGTAATTTCCAGATGCCATGTTTGCTTGTTGTTCTAGGCCAATCCATGTTAGTTTTGAGGTGACTCTTAATGATTCCTTGTAGTATATATTGTTGGCTATCCATTCATGCTCTCACATGCTTATTTGAGTGGCTGTAGCATATTTAACTTTTGCTCCCAAGTTGCAATAAAATACTGCTGTCAGGATTTTGTTGTCAAGTTCAATATGTCCAAGCTTGTTGCTATTGATACGTGGCTCCTTTGGGGGTGCACCAATGGACTTATTTGCTGTAGGATATATCTAGTTTATGTTCATACTCTTTGCCATGATGTTTGAGTGCCGTAGCTTATTTATCTAGTGCTCCGAAGTTGCTATGTGGCTGTAATTTTGAGCTTCTGCATGTTTATTGTTTTGTGTGTAACTTTTAGACCGTAGCTCCGTTTTCAGCAAGTCTTATATGAAACTTGGTTGATTTTTCATGTAGATTCATAATATCCTATTGTTATCATGTTTTGAAGTATTTTGCTTGAGTGCAATTTTCCATGCTCCTTGTGCTCCCATAGTGCATAAGTCATGCATCCATCATTTTGTGTGCGCATTGCATTTTGTTGATTCGTGCCTTGTGTGGTTGTGTTGATTAGAGCCGGAAGCCGAGACCGAGTATGAGTACGAGCACGAGGTTTCTACCGAGGTTGAGAACGAGGACCCCTCTTACGATCCTTTCGACAACTCTTCAGGCAAGATGACCGAACCTGGATACCATTACTATTTTTGCCTATTGCTAGAAGTCTCGATCTATAGTTTTGCCTCGATGCCCATGTCTTTCATGTCAGCCTCCTACTTGCAACCATGATCATGTCTAACTACCCTACCTATGCAAACCATTGATTGGCTATAAGTACGCTTCGCTCAGCCGCTCTTATAGCATTGTTAGTTGCAGGTGAAGATTGAAGATGCTTGCTTCATGTTGAAGTTTTGTTGGGTTATATCACACTATATAAATGCTTAAATGAAATCATCTATATATTGGCAATGGGTGGAAGGCTAAGCCTTTTGCTTGGTGATTTGTTCCACTCATGCCGCTAGGAACCGTATAAACCGGTGTTATGTTCCTTGATTATGCGTTCCTCACACGGTTGGGGTTTATGGGATCCCCTCGATAAACCGCTAAGTGCTAAGTCTTTTCCAGCAAGTCCCAACATTGGTACTATTTGCCTAATAACTAATAAACTTGCATAGGGAGTAATTAACCCTCTTTCTTAATCAACAACCCCGGGCCAGTGCTCCACATGAGTGTTGGTCCGAACTAGGCAACCTGCGGGGCCACCGAGGAAACTCAAGGTCTGGTAAGAACCCGTAGCTTTTCCCATCCGGTCGTGGCCTGAGACTAGATACGCGCGGCTACTATCAGGGTGTCGGCACGCCGGGAGGATTTGCTGGATTAGCCTTACCTTAGTTCGGAGTATCTTGAGCACGGGATTCCGAGAATACTCGGGTCTTCCCACCTTTGGAGTTGCGACTCCGCGGATCGTGGGCTTGTCATGGGCCAAGTTGGAACACCCCTGCAGGGTTTGAACTTTCGAAAGCCGTGCCCGCAGTTATGTGGCAGATGGGAGCTTTTTAATATCCGGTTGTAGAAAACTTGACACCATGTTCCAATACACTACCAGCGTGAGTACCGTGACTGTCATTTTCCGAAAGGGGTTTTCGGGAGATGAACACGGTGGGGTTATGTTTGACTTGATTAGTTTAGGATCACTTAGTGATCATCTCTCGACCGAGGCACCTTCTCTTCTCGCTCTATTATATGTAAGCTAGGCTAGTGCTGCTGCAACCACTTACACTTGTTCTTTCTTCAGCCTTGTTCCACACCCAAGGCTTAAATAGTCGTGTTACCCGGGAACGGGATTGCTGAGTCCTCTGTGGCTCACAGTTACTTCACCACACCAGATGCAGGTCCGATGGTGAGCTACCCAGGTGATGGCACTGAGCTAGACTGGGAGTACGACGAGGAGCGTAGCCGTTACTATGTCCGTTATCCCGATGATCAGTAGTGGTTCTTCTACTAGGATTCGATTCAGACCTGTGGTTTAAGTTATGTTTCGTATCTTGACATTTGGATTTTACCCTTAGATGGGCTGTGATGTTCATTTGTATGATGATTGAAACATTTAATGAATTGTGTGACGTGGCGAGTGTAAGCCAACTATTTTATGTTTTCCATCCCCATCTTTTACATGAGTTGTGCAAAGATACCAACTTGCGATCATTCCAGCATGGGGTTATGTCTCTAAGTCGTGCCTCGACACGTAGGAGATATAGTCCCATCCTGGGCATTACAGACAGACACAGGAACGAAGAAGGACACATGCCGGCCAACCTAAGTGTTCCGGAGCAGTAGCAAGCTACCAAGGCTCGGTGGAAGCACTAGGAGACATTTCCCTGTAAGATAGGCTACCAAGGGTAAACAACTAGGTGTCGGATCCCACACATAGCAATACACATTACACGTACGCATAACATGAAAGTATGTTCTGTACAACATGGCATCACAACTTAACTCAACAACTCATATAGATAAAGGCCCAGAAGAGCCATCATAGCATTTGTTACAAACAGAGGTCACATGACCCAACATACAGAGCATAGAGGCAACGGAAACATAACATGTTTGAGTACAGACAACTACAAATGAAAAAGGCTGAGAAGCCTGACTATCTACAAGATCCTACAAGGGTACAAGATCGTAGCTGAGGTAACAAGCTAAACATCGAAGTCCACGCGGAACCACTAGCGAGACTGAAGTCTCTCTGCAAAACATAAATTAAGCAAATGTGAGTACAAAGGTACTCAACAAGACTTACATCAGAACTAGCTACATATGCATCAGTATCAACAAAGAGGTGGTGGAGTTTGACTGCAGCAAGCCAGCTTTGACTCGGTGGCTATCCTAAACTATGGCTGCAAGCAACTCTTTTGAGGTGGCGCACACGAGTCCACATATTCACCAATCAATACACTGCTATGGATCCGCTCCCGTCTCCCTACGAGAAGGCCATCCATAGCACTCACGCTTATCTTGCGCGTTTTAGAGTATCCACTTCCACTTGTCTATGAACTGTTATAGGCAACCCATAAGTCCATTTCCGCGGACACGACTATTCGAATAGATTATATATAACCCTGCAGGGGTGTACTTCTTCACACACGCTCTCGCCACTTACTGCCATGTACACGTCATGTATCTCGGCAACCTTCAAGCGGAAGCCTGGCGAGGGTGTCGGCCACGACCTGACTAACCACACAAGTCTCTGGTCCAGGTTTATCGCCTATTTGGGTTCCATCCGTTGGGAGATCCGGCCGGGGTGTCGCTCACGGCCCCAAACGATGTGTACAGGGTTCCCGCATCACCAAACGGGCGACCGGTACACCGTGCCACGTACCTACCGCATCACAGCCCACCCCGAGGGTCAGCGCTGCGCACGACCTCCAGTAAACTACAAACACCAGAAACTAGTTGCAACTCCTGGATAGAGATCATGTTGATTAATAAGTCGAGAGAGCCAATTAAGGATCCCAATGTGTGGTAGTAGCTGTTTCATGGACCAACCAACACAGAACTCAGTTCCTGAGGACGGCTGCAATGAGACAACCCACCATGTACTCCTACATGGCCTCTCATCGCTACCTTTACCAAATCGTGTTCACACACTTAGCTCACACACGTTAGGACATGTTCATCACCATTCCAATTCATCCCCGATGAATCAGACCTGACACAACTCTAAGCAATAGCAGGCATAACCAGAAAGCATGAATGAGTAGGCACAACATGGCTCAAACAACTCCTACTCATACTAGTAGGTTTCAACTATTTACTGTGGCAATGAGAGGTCATGCAATGGAAAGGGGTTCAACTACCGCAGCAGGTAACAGTTGAAGCGTTGTTGTCCTAATGCAGTAAAGAGAGCAAGAGCGAGAGAGTGGGATTGTATCGGAATGCTCAATGGGGTTTTGCTTGCCTGGCACTTCTGAAGATAACAATGGGTCTTCATCGGTGTCATCGATCACATCGTCGGAACACGTCTACTGAAAGGGGACAAGCACCGGCAAACAAGAGAGAACACAATCAATGCAATGCGACAATATGATGCATGATCATGATATGGCAATATGCTGTTGATTGACCTAATGCAACTAGCAACACAATTAAATGAAGTTGGTTTGAACCCAAGGTTCAAATTCAAACTTCATATGTGGTAATTTAATTATCATTTAATTGATTTGACCTGATCAGCAGGTTTAACTTCTTCAAACATGCATGAAAATGCCATAAACAGATTCGTTGAATTTTTCTGATAATTTTTCATATATAAATTATTTTCATCTGAGCTACGGTTGATTTTATATGATTTTTAGAAGTTTTGAATATTTTCTAAAATAAATAAATCATTTCTGATTTATTTAAAATTCCAGAAAACACTTATTGCGTCAGCACTAGGTCATGCTGACATCAGCAAGTCAACACGGGCTTGTCCAGTCAAACCTGACCAGTGGGTCCCACTGGTCAGTCTCTCAGCACTAACTAAAAGTTTAAAACTAAACTAAACAGACACGGGGCCCACATGTCAGTGTCCCAACTAATTAACTAAATTAGATAACACTAATTTAATCCTGACTCTAATTAGTCAAAGGCCTGGGCCCACACGTCAGTGAGCCAGGGCTAATCCTATTTTAATTAAACCTAAACTAGGTAGTTAGCAGTGGGACCCGTATGTCAGTGGCCCTAGGGGGGTTAGTTAGGGCGTCATTAGGCTAAATAGCCGGCGCCACGTTAGCAGGTGACGCCGGCGACCACAACAGCGGCAGGAGCTCGCCGGAGTTGGTCGGGGCGGTGTTGCAGGCCGCGGCTGGGCGTGCTGAGGGCACCAGAAGGAAGCCCTCACTCGCCCGCATCCATCCACGCAAGTGGTAGGAGCTGGGGTGGCCGAAGCTCGCCGGAAACAAGCTCGCGGCGGCGCCGGAGTTCGGGCACCGTCGAGTTAGGCGCTGCGGGGCACGGGGAGGTGAGCTGGTGGGTGCGGCGTGCTCCTGGGGGTGCACTGAGTGTGCTTATGGGCTCGGACGAGAGCGGCAGCAGCTGTGGCCACGACGGCGAGGAAGCACGGCGCCGGCGAGCTTCGGAGCTCAAGGGAACGGCGTCTACGGCGAGAGATGGACCACGGGGTCAAGGGGAAGACGGAGAGGAGCTCACAGAGATTCCAGCGGAGCAAACGATGTGGACGGGGAGGCTCTGGACGAAGCGAATCGATGACGACGATCTCCGGCGGCCGGAGCTTCAAGACGAGGTCGGGGAAGACGCTACGGGGCTTCCGGCATCGTGTTCGTTGGTGGAGAGCATCGGGGCGACGCGGCGAAGCCGATGGACAGGCTAGCTAGGCGAGGTAGTCTCGGTGGCCGTGGTGGCAGTGGACGACGGCGACGGCAGCGCTCGGGTGGCGCTCGGCTGCGAGACAGAGTGGGCTAGAGGAGGGGATGAGGCTGAGGGAGAGTGGAAGGAGGTCCAGGGGGTGCGTGGCATCCGTAGTAGCGTCGGGGAGGCAACCAGACAGAGTGGAGGTGGCCGGAGTGCGGCGACCACGCGTCGGCACGCGCGCTCGTCCTCCTGGCAAGGAGGAAGACGACAGGGAGGAGGCGGTGGCGGGCTGGGCCGCCAACTGGGCCGCAGGTAAGGCCAGGTAGTCCTTCTGTTTTTTTTTCTAATTCTGTTTCTATTTCTATTTTATCTTTTGTTTTCCTTTTTTTAAATACCTTTTGCCACTGTTTTGAAATTAAACAATTTCAAACAATACCAAAAACTCCTCTGAATATTTTTATTTTGCTAGATGGACTTTTCCAGAAGCTCATAAAACATTTCAGGGGTATTTGAAATTATATTCTAATCATATCAATATAATTCAAATTCAAATAGCTAATGATTTAAATTCAAAGTCCCGAAAATAAATCCTTAAAAATGTTCCTAAATTTTGGTTTGGTCTCAAAGCCTTACCAAAATTATCAAACATTGATGAAGACATTTTGGGTTTATTGAATGCAATTTTTTTTAAGCTGGACCTATTTGGATTTCAAGGTGCTAGGGTTTGAACATCCCCAATTCAAGTTTAACAAAGTTTAAACATGATGCTCAAGCAAGACCAACCCAAGTGCAAGACAAAACTAGGGATGTGACAACTCACCCCCACTAAAACAAGAATCTCGTCCCGAGATTCGAGCGTAGGGTAAGAAATCAGAAGGGATACTAACTAACACAATCTTCATGATCTAGGTGCCCTTCATATGAATGTTGATTGCTAGCATCATGTTGATCCTGGCATCCTTGCTTTCGAGGTGTTTGTCCAAAACGGTGATGATGAGAGAAACTCTACAAAATTGATCTTCTGAAAGATCGAGCAAGTCAAGATCAACTCATGGAGTGAGACGTTGAGACATCTCTTGAGCTGAGACACAGAGTACACCTCCAGGGGGATGGAGTGAAACAAACTATGAAGGTTCACCTAGTGGCAATAATTCCACTCCTAAGAAGAGGGTGTTCGAGGTCACCAGACGGGGCACCTTAGAGAAGGTGACTCGTAGAATTATCCCCTTAAGTGGCAAAAAGAATTACTTTTGTTATAGAGATCATTGAAACTCTCTATACCAACCGGAGGCAAATCACATCCGATCGTTTGACGGAGTTCGAAAGAATGACATTCTCGGGCCAGAATGGATGATGTGGACTACCTTGTTGAAGACAACACAAGGGATGATTTTGGTTATTACCGAAGATGGATGGGACCCATGGCAAGTCCACTTCTGAGGATAATCCTGAACCGCTGTGGCTGAGAAAGGTAACCCATGGAAAATTGACACATGGTGGTGCAAGCTGGGAACAAAATGCAAATGCTGGGAATGATTCTGGTAACTGGGAAGAAACCCAACAAAAGAGAGTGGATCTACTCTTTGAGAGGGTATAATATAACCAAGAACACTGGAAGCAATCCCGGTTAGTGTCGAGGATAACACCTAGTGCTTGTGCGTGCTCTCAAGAACTTGAGCATTCCCATATTCATCAAGGTTTTACCAATATCCGTGTCAAGGATCCTGGCAACATCACATACTACCATGATGAATAATGATGGATGATGCAGATGCAAAGGAAGATAACACCTTCTCGGATTTCACCTTAGTGGAGTCAAGGGGCAAGATCTGGATGATCGACCGAGAGACATTTAGCACTCCGCTTCTAATGTTCTCCTTGATGTGCTAGCGCAACCCATTTATTAAAATGGTTTGGTACCTAGAACGTCAAGTAAAAGGTCGAACTTTAGGAGCACAAAAAATCCATAAGGAACAACTAGGGAGTAAATCCTACGAAGTCCTTATGGGGAGGTGGCCAACTTCTTCAATCAAGATTCTACAACAACAGGTCTTCCGGCTGGGTGTGTTGGCCACGACATCCACTTTACCGGTTATCGAGAGACCAATATTATAGTTCTTGGGAAAGGCTCCAACCATCATATCTGGCTGAGATTCAGTTCTGGTTGGTGTCAGGATATTCCAGACTCATCGAGTCTAGAAAGAAAAATGAAATTTTACAACACAAATCGACGAGATGGCGTTGCGAGATTCTTGGGGAGTGAACTACGATAGCAAGCTCCAAAACATGAGCTGGTTCTACTACATACATGTGAACGCGTTGTCCAAGACAAACATGACCACGTAGTAGTCTTACAATGAAACACTACCGAGTTCGGGTTGGGGAACCATCATTGCGGATAACGAAGTCCTTGCATAAGTCCGGATCTTAAGAAGGAACTTCTTCTCCTAGGACAATCAATCAGTGGCTTGGTGTGCTAGGGATACATATAGAGTGAAGGTTGCAAGTCTCCAAACCATAGAATACTTCGCACGTATGCATGACTGACTTGGGATGATTCCACAGGAAGCAAAACAACTTTCTCAAACTCACGGTGGCAACTTACATCAATTACACATGAATTAGGGAAAGTCTCTTCTCTCATCCAACATATACCTCATGAATGGGACACGAAGGCAATGCTTACAAAGTTTCCAACACTAGCTTAATGTCCTACAAAATCATGGAGAAGATAATAGTGTTGCTGATGGGCTCAACAACAATTCATCCAGGTTTCCATGGAGTTGGAATTCCATAATTATGTGAACAAGTCATAGTATTGGTCAGACCCAGAAGATATAATGGTGTATGCTCGAGGGATCAACCACGAGTAAGATAACATTATGAATATCGTTGGTTCTGATTTGACTTAACGATAGCCCACTCTCAAATCAAAGTTTTGATATGACAATAGGTCCAACAACTGATCACGGGGACCAATTGATGAAGATGTCATCTTTCTTCAACACACACACAAAAGATATCCCTTGGAAGGAACTAAATGAGGCAAGCTTTTATCTTCCAACTCTCCAAGTTGTTGTTTAGCTTAACCAACTATTTCAGGGTATCCAATACAGATTCTCGGAGAAGGGGTGGTTTACAAGAAAACCAACTTGATCATGAATTCAACATAGCGGTCAGGGAACAACCTGGTAATACTTCCGAGAAGATATTCGGAAAATCACGAACCACCGATATGTTACTAAGCTCGAGAACAATCTTGCTTTTCAAGGCAAGACGATATGATCGAATGAGCGAGGACTTAACAAAATCCTAACTCATCAATCAAGGAGTGCACCAAGAAAGTGGAATAGGTAGCACGATCAATCTTAGGATGATGATTCGGTAACCATCATGCTAAGAATGAGATTATCGTCCATTAACTACCAAGCAACGAAGTTGCTAGTAGTATGGATTTCACACATATCAATTCACTTGTCGGTATTCCGGTTACCATAACACGGAGACCGAGAAATAAACGATGATGGCGAGAAGTATCACCTTATCAAAAGTTCATAGGAGGTGGTGCAATCCCCATGACATTCTTGACATAAGGACGGTAATATTCCAAGATAGAACAGATTAGAAGCTTGATTAACATTCTCCATCTGCGGAGTGCAACTTCTTTGACCCAATCCTGGATATGGATAAGGTACTGGAGTTTGTTTCTCCTAGTCATTCCAGAATAGAATGACTTGACGGACCACAAGAGTAGAAGGCATCGATGAACACGAATGCACAACCACTCCTGGCTATCAACTGATAGACGGGGTCATAATACAAGCAAAAGGGGCAACTCAGAGGAACATATAACTCTCCGAGTTGTGGATGCATAGACTAGCGTGTCAAACTCTCAACATACTTCTTCCGTATAGTCCATGCAGAAAGGTAGAACTGGCAGAGTCACAATATGAATGGAGTACTACTCAAGAGCACTCTGGTTGTGATCTTTTGGTTCGGGAGAAGTTCTGCCAAGGGTGGTTCATGGTATTTGGAAGAAGGATATACCACGGACCTCGAGGACTATCACAAGGTTACTAATATCCTAAAGGAACGAGCAATACTATCAACATGAAGTAAGTAGAGTGAATCTTGGGTTCAAGAACCCAGCAATATAATGCCTACTAACTAAATGGCATCACGGGATGCTTTCGAGAATGATGGCCAGAACCATCACAATGGGAATATGAAGCATTGCTAGATTACTGGGTGATCTTCTAATACACCTAGGGTCATAATAATAAGTCCAACATATATGTCGAGGTAACAGAGTGCCTCAACACACCGACTCGTGTGGTTAATCTGGCCTAAAAGGAACATTGGGAACAGGAAGAAAGGATTTGCAAATGCATCAAATTATTTAGAAACCTGGGATGACTCGGACAGCATAACGGCTGTAAATGCTCGAAAATACTTTTGAGATCCAAAAAAAAGGGTAGCATAACCACTTATCATCATAGAGTCAAGGTTCTGAGTAAAATAGTTGAACAAACAGAAGTGGTACAAACTAAACTGAGGGTTGAAACCACATTAACGTGATCCTGAAAAATAGAAAGAGAATCCTAGTTCATAATCCCCGTAGAAGAAGAAGGTGACTCAGATCAGAAGGTCATAGGGTAAAGGAGTAAAGGAGCCTTACGTGCCCTTCCACAATCAATTCCCTTATATAACTAAAGAGTTTCTAGACACGACTTCGACCAGTTTGGCTTGATAATCCTACAGGCAGTCAGGCTCTGATACCAAAGCTGTCAGGACCCCGATCCTAAGTCACACAGTTCTAGCCTGTAACACATCATATCACTTTGCAGCCTGACGCACGGTATCCCCACGGGTGCTACCTTACCTGGCCCGGGACCGTTTGCGCATTTTGGCGCACGTATATAATAGTGTCGCTAGCATCCATGTGACAGAGAACCCGGGCCGACATGACTAGTTATAAACCAAAAGTGGCTCTAAATTACAGAGACAGGCATACATGACCCAGCAACGAACGTGTCGGTCATCAACGTATGAACCCAAGTCGTAGCAAGCTACAAGGACTTAAAGGAACAACGCGTGACATTTCCCCTAAGGGACAGACACAGGAACGAAGAAGGACACATGCCGGCCAGCCTAAGTGTTCCGGAGCAGTAGCAAGCTACCAAGGCTCGGTGGAAGCACTAGGAGACATTTCCCTGTAAGATAGGATACCAAGGTTAAACAACTAGGTGTCGGATCCCACACATAGCAATACACATTACACGTACGCATAACATGCAAGTATGTACTGTACAACATGGCATCACAACTTAACTCAACAACTCATATAGATAAAGGCCCAGAAGAGCCATCATAGCATTTGTTACGAACAGAGGTCACATGACCCAACATACAGAGCATACAGGCAACGGAAGCATAACATGTCTGAGTACGGACAACTACAAATGAAAAAGGTTGAGAATCCTGACTATCTACAAGATCCTACAAGGGTACAAGATCGTAGCTGAGGTAACAAGCTAAACGTCGAAGTCCACGCGGAACCACTAGCGAGACTGAAGTCTCTCTGCAAAACATAAATTAAGCAAACGTGAGTACAAAGGTACTCAGCAAGACTTACATCAGAACTAGCTACATATGCATCAGTATCAACAAAGAGGTGGTGGAGATTGACTGCAGCAAGCCAGCTTTGTCTCGGTGGCTATCCTAAACTACGACTGCAAGCAACTCTTTTGAGGTGGCGCACACGAGTCCACATATTCACCAATCAATACAACACTATGGATCCGCTCCCGTCTCCCTACGAGAAGGCCATCCATAGCACTCACGCTTATCTTGCGCGTTTTAGAGTATCCACTTTTACTTGTCTATGAACTGTTATAGGAAACCCAGAAGTCCATTTCCGCGGACATGGCTATTCGAATAGATTATATATAACCCTGCAGGGGTGTACTTCTTCACAAACGCTCTCGCCACTTACCGCCATGTACACGTCATGTATCTTGGCAACCTTCAAGCGGAAGCCTGGCGAGGGTGTCGGCCACGACCTAACTAACCACACAAGTCTCTGGTACAGGTTTATCGCCTATTTGGGTTCCATCCGTGGGGAGATCCGGCCGGGGTGTCGCTCACGGCCCCAAACGATGTGTACAGGGTTCCCGCATCACCAAACGGGCGACCGGTACACCGTGCCACGTACCTGCCGCGTCACAGCCCACCCCGAGGGTCAGCGCTACGCACGACCTCCAGTAAACTACAAACACCAGAAACTAGTTGCAACTCCTGGACAAAGATCATGTTGATTAATAAGTCGACTGAAAGGGGACAAGCACCGGCAAACAAGAGAGAACACAATCAATGCAATGCGACAATATGATGCATGATCATGATATGGCAATATGCTGTTGATTGAGCTAATGCAACTAGCAACACAATTAAATGAAGTTGGTTTGAACCCAAGGTTCAAATTCAAACTCCATATGTGGTTATTTAATTATCATTTAATTGATTTGACCTGATCAGCAGGTTTAACTTCTTCAAACATGCATGAAAATGCCATAAACAGATTCCTTGAATTTTTATGATCATTTTTCATATATAAATTATTTTCATCTGAGCTACAGTTGATTTTATATGACTTTTGAAGTTTTGAATATTTTCTGAAATAAATAAATCATTTCTGATTTATTTAAAATTCCAGAAAACACTTATTGCGTCAGCATTAGGTCATGCTGACATCAGCAAGTCAACAGGGGCTGGTCCAGTCAAACTTGACCAGTGGGTCCCACTGGTCAGTCTCTCAGCACTAACTAAAAGTTTAAAACTAAACTAAACAGACACGGGGCCCACAGGTCAGTGTCTCAACTAATTAACTAAATTAGATAACACTAATTTAAACCTGACTCTAATTAGTCAAAGGCCTGGGCCCACACGTCAGTGAGACAGGGCTAATCCTATTTTAATTAAACCTAAACTAGGTAGTTAGCAGTGGGGCCCGTATGTCAGTGGCCCTCGGGGGGTTATTTAGGGCGTCATTAGGCTAAATAGCCGGCGCCACGTCAGCAGGTGACGCCGGCGACCACAACAGCGGCGGGAGCTCGCCGGAGTTGGTCGGGGCGGCGCTGCAGGCCGCGGCTGGGCGTGCTGAGGGCACCAGAAGGAAGCCCTCACTCGCCCGCATCCATCCACGCAAGTGGTAGGAGCTGGGGTGGCCGTAGCTCGCCGGAAACGAGCTCGCGGCGGCGTCGGAGTTCGGGCACCGTCGAGTTAGGCGCTGCGGGGCACGGGGAGGTGAGCTGGTGGGTGCGGCGTGCTCCTGCGGGTGCGCTGAGTGTGCTTATGGGCTCGGACGAGAGCGGCAGCAGCTGTGGCCACGGCGGCGAGGAAGCACTGCTCTGGCGAGCTTCGGACCTCAAGGGAACGGCGTCTACGGCGAGAGATGGACCATGGGGTCAAGGGGAAGACGGAGAGGAGCTCACAGAGATTCCAGCGGAGCAAACGACGTGGACGGGGAGGCTCTGGACGACGCAAATCGATGACGACGATCTCCGGTGGCCGGAGCTTCAAGACGAGGTCGGGGAAGATGCTACGGGGCTTCCGGCATCGTGTTCGTTGGTGGAGAGCATCGGGGCAACTCGGCGAAGCCGATGGACAGGCTAGCTAGGCGAGGGAGTCTCGGTGGCCGTGGTGGCAGTGGACGACGGCGACGGCAGCGCTCGGGTGGCGCTCGGCTGCGAGACAGAGTGGGCTAGAGGAGGGGATGAGGCCGAGAGAGAGTGGAAGGATGTCCAGGGGGTGCGTGGCATCCGTAGCGGCGTCGGGGAGGCAACCAGACAGAGTGGAGGTGGCCGGAGTGCGGCGACCACGCGCCGGCACGCGCGCTCGTCCTCCTGGCAAGGAGGAAGACGACAGGGAGGAGGCGGTGGCGGGCTGGGCCGCCAGCTGGGCCGCAGGTAAGGCCAGGTAGTCCTTCTTTTTTTTCTAATTCTGTTTATGTTTCTATTTTATCTTCAGTTTTCCTTTTTTTTTAGTATCTTTTGCCACTGATTTGAAATTGAACAATTTCAAACAATGCCAAAAACTCCTCTGAATATTTTTATTTTGCTAGATGGACTTTTCCAGAAGCTCATAAAACATTTCAGGGGTATTTGAAATTATATTCTAATCATATGAATATAATTCAAATTCAAATAGCTAATGATTTAAATTCAAAGTCCCAAAAATAAATCCTTAAAAATGTTCCTAAATTTTGGTTTGGTCTCAAAGCCTTGCCAAAATTATCAAACATTGATGAAGACATTTTGGGTTTATTGAATGCAATTTTTTTAAGCTGGACCTATTTGGATTTCAAGGTGCTAGTGTATGAACATCCCCAATTCAAGTTTAACAAAGTTTAAACATGATGCTCAAGCAAGACCAACCCAAGTGCAAGACAAAACTAGGGATGTGACAGACAACATACGTTATTCCCTTCGTCATCGGTATGTTACTTGCCCGAGATTTGATCGTTGGTATATTCATACCTAGTTCAATCTTGATACCGGAAAGTCTCTTTACTCATTCCTTAATACGTCATCCCGCAACTAACTCATTAGTCACTTTGCTTGCAAGGCTTCTTATGATGTCTATTACGGAGAGAGCCCAGAGATACCTCTCTGATACTCTGAGTGACAAATCCTAATCTCGATCTATGCCAACCAAACAAACACCTTTGAAGATACATGTAGAGCATCTTTTATAATCACCTAGTAACGTTGTGACATTTGATAGCACACAAGGCATTCCTCCGGTATCCGGGAGTTGCATAATCTCTTAGTCGAAGGAATATGTATTTGGCATGAAGAAAGCAATAGCAATAAAACTGAACGATCAATATGCTATGCTAACGGATGGGTCTTGTCAATCCCATCATTCTCCTAATGATGCGATCCGGTTCATCAAATGACAACACATGTCTATTGTTAGGAAACTTAACCATCTTTGATTAAGGAGCTAGTCTATTAGAGGCTTACAAGGGACATGGTGTTTTGCCTATGTATCCACACATGTACCAAGTTTTCGGTTAATACAATTCTAGCATGAATAATAAAAATTTATCTTGATAAAAGGAAATATAAAATAACAACTTTATTATTGCCTCTAGGGCATATTTCCTTCAGTCTACCAATTGTACCAGAGTCAATAATCTAGTTCACGTCGCCATGTGTTTTAACACCAATAGTTCACATCGTCATGTGATTAACATCCATAGTTCAAATCGCCATGTGACCAACACCCAAAGGGTTTACTAGAGTCAATAATCTAGTTCACATCACCATGTGATTAACACCCAAAGAGTAATAAGGTGTGATCATGTTTTTCTTTGTGAGAGAAGTTGGTCAAAGCGTCTGTCACATTCAGATCCGTATGTACTTTGCAAATTTCTATGTTTACAATACTGTGCATGGAGCTACTCTAGATAATTGCTCCCACTTTCAATATGTATCCATACTAAGACTCAGAGTCATCCGGATTGGTGTCAAAGCTTGCATCGGCGTAACCCTTTACGACGAACTCATTTCACCTCCATAATCGAGAAACTTTTCCTTAGTCCTCCAGTTACTAAGGGTATTTTTTTGACTGCTGTCCGGTGATCCACTCCTGGATCACTCTTGTACCCCATTGCCAGACACGTGGCAAGGCACACATTAGGTCTGGTACACAGCATGGCATGCTTTATAGAACCTATGGCTCAGGTATAGGGATTGACTTTCATTCTCTATAAATTTTTCTGCCGTGGTCAGGCTTTTAGTCTTACTCAACTTCATACCTTACAAATCAGGCAAGAACTCCTTCTTTGATTGATCCATTTTGAACTCCTTCAAAACTTTATCAAGGTTTGTGCTTTGTGAAAGTCTTATCAAAATGCTCTAAGGCGAAGACAGTGCTTTGTGAAACTCTTATCAACATGCTTTGTGAAAGTCTTATCAACATGTTATTTGAGGAGAATGTCTCGAAGATTGTGAAGACATCGATGTCTTTGTCCCTTGATACGGTGTTGGCGAGAATTGTCGTACCGGTCTTTGCTACCCGCCGGAGTACCCAATATGCTCTAAGGCGGTGATTTGGGACATTATCCGGGGTTGCTTGTATTTGGCAAGGTGTGTCGAGTAGTTTGTCTAGTACGGACTGATGCCTTGCTAGAGGCTTATTCTTCTTGCTAGTAGGAATGCTATCGGATGGCCAACTAGGGTATGTCCGTTTAGCCTTGGTAGTGTACTGTCCGAATATAGACTGTTCCAGAGGTGTACTCTGGGCTTTCCAAGTATTTTACATTGCGCAGTACTTCCGTACTAACTGCGATCGGTCTGTGAAGCTCAGGACATGACGTCGGTTGAGGGCATTCGAGATGCCCTCATACTTGCAATTGCGGTAAAATAAGGAGACCGTTTCATCATCCCAGCAATCCCTGATCTTGTTTCTAACTAGTAGGAATCTGGCCCAAAAGTTGTTGTCCGTTTCCTCGGGCTGCTGTTGTATGTTCGCGAGATCATCTATGTCCGGGAATCCGGATTTACTTGGAAAGCTTTTGCCAGGGTGGGTTGGTGCTGGTAATTTTGAATCCCAACCCAAGGTGGTATTCAGAATTTTGCCAATTTCCGATGCGGGCGTCCCGGGCTCGACAGGGTCTAATTGTTCCACGGGCCCGGTGCTAATCTGAGAGCTCAAAAAACATAAGGTGCCTCCCGACGGGGGCGTGTTCAGCTCGATGGGTTCGGTGATCTGAACTATGTCAGTCTTCGTTTCGAGAGGGGGAGTCTCATTGGCTCTGTCCTCAACTGTTGCCACTAGGAGAGTGATCGGGAAGGGATCGGTCTCATTGTGGCCGGATTTAGATCCGATCTGATTTCCTGGCGATGAAAGCCCCAGGGTGGCGATGTGATCCAGCAGCTTGTTTAAGGACGAGAATTCTGCAGAGGTTGCATCATCCGAGTGGCCAGAATCGGCATAAAGGTGCTACTCGCCGGCCGCAGGGAGAGCGGTCAGCCCAGAGGCCATGCGGGCGCATATAGCGAACCTGTCGAGCTGGAGAACCTGGCCGACAGCCAGGCTGTTCCCGAGGGTGATCCCATCACTGATGATGAGATGAGCCATCGATCGCTCATCACGAGCGCACATCAGAGCTCTCAATGAAAGCACCATTGTCGGTGTCAAAACCGGCAGATCTCGGGTAGGCGGGCCCAAGCTATGCGTTAGAGGATCAATGGTAACAGGAGGCTGGGGAAACGATGTTTACCCAGGTTCAGGCCCTCTCGATTGAGCTAATACCCTACTTCCTGCTATACTAGTATGGATGAATATTAATACAAGAGTTGATCTACCTCGAGATCATAGTGGCTAAACCCTAAGTCTAGCCTATGAGGATATTGTGACGATGATCCCTCTATAGACTAAACCCCTCGGCTTATATACACGCCTAAGATGACCTAGGGTTACAAGGGTGACTTGGGGAGGAAGTAATTGATACATCCGGACTCTACACTTGCCTTTCTACGTACATAGGAGTCCTGACCGAATACGAGGGAGGGCCTTCTGCTTCTTCTTTATGCGACCCATCAATGCGGCCCAGCTTCAATGACCCGGAGGACTTAGGACTCCTGAATACAGGACACCCTCACCGGCAAGGATACTGCCGGGGGTCTTCGCCTTCTATTCCTTATCTAGATTCGCAGGCCTTTGGTCTTCACAAAGATCTGCATGCCGCCACGGAGGCGCCCCTGAGTCTTGGTCTTGATGTTGCTGATGGTGTCAGGCAAGTCGCCCCAGCAAGACTCTTGTCGGGACTACGTAGGCCGCCCCGACAAGGGTGTTGCCGGGGGGAGCCCATCTTGCCCCTTTGGTTTTCATGCTTCTGGCTTGAGTGATGCCTTTTCAGTCTCGTACCTTCCCTTCCTCTGTCCCACCAAGCATGGCCGCAGGTGTGGCTACTACTGACCGTGCACAAGTAAATGGGTACAAAAAGGCCCCTACTTTTGTACACCGACAGGAGCCCCCGGGCCTGGGCAACACATAAGCGCCAAGCATTGTTGGGCCAGGCCCAGAATGGTGCACGGGCACGCATGGCAGAGTTTTAACTGCGCTAATTTCTTCGCCAGTTGCGCTTCCCCATGACTCGCATTGGGTGCGTGACAAGGGGGTCGTGCATGGAACGGTTGCAGCATGCTTGCATCACCCCGCGGTGCATAGTAAAGAGGCGGCCCGCGTCTTCCCCATAAAAAAGAGGAAGCCACATGAGCGTTGTTCATTTACCCTCTGCACCCTTTCCAATATTGGAACCGCCCTTCCCCTCTTCTTCTCCAAGTGCAAATTAGAGCTTTCTCCACTACTCGCCGCCTCCGCGCCCCCATTGCCCTTGATTCCTCACCCCCTCTCAGCCGCCAGGGTGCCCAAGGTAGGCAAGAGCAAGGTAGCGTCTAAGGAAGCGGGGGGAGGAGGCACCAGAGAGCAAGTTGGTGGAGCTGCAGGCGCAGTACGCCCTCTTCTACCTGACGGTTGACACGCTCACCCTCAGGGATAAGTTCAGGTGCCTGTGGGGGAGGGAGACGATGGGGCATCCCGCCACGCGCGTCGTCCCTGCCTGCTTCACCAAGCCCGGTCAATATCGATACCCTTTTTTTGTCGATTACTTCTCCTGCGGGCTCTACCCACCTTTCTCTTGTTTCTGCAATGATGTCATGCACACCGACGGCTTCCACCTTCTGGATCTTATGCCAAATGCCATGGCCTGCATGGACTTCTTTGCTCACCTTGGCGAGAGCTTCGCCGGAGTGCACCCCAGCACGACGCTCTTCCTCCATTACTCACATACAGCCAGGGGGTGCCATATCTGACTGCATTGTTTGGATCTCGAGGCCCCATATCAAGGGCATGTACCCGAAGGGTGCCAACAAGGAGAGGTGGGACGAGTGGCTAGGCTGGTGGTGCTGGATCAAGGAGACGGATCTGCAGGAGTTCTGCCGAGTCCGATGGGGCTGACTTCATTCGCCGTCGGATTGCCCTATTGCACAATAAGGGGAGGCCGACCTGGGATTTCAGGAATGCGGCTGACATCATGAGGCTTCATGGTGCTGCAGCATGCTCATCTTTGTCAGAGGCTTTTCCAGCTCAAGGTTGATGAGGATGGTAGGGTTGAGAGGACCGACAAGGCTGAGAAGACCACCAAGGTCGCCAGGGCGGCCAAGCCTGACAACCTATTCAGTTTGCCAGCGGGGGTGGTCCCGTTAAGCAACAACTCTTTCCTGACCACCATTATCGCCATGATGCTGGTTTTCAACGCGCAAGGCCTCGATCCGACCTGGGCCGAGCCAAATGCGGAGCTGGCACAGACATTCTTTGACAACTTGTCAAAGAGGTATGTCTGTGATGAGCCACAGCTCACCCGTTCCACTATTGAGGAAGAGTTCGCATACATTGCCGCCAGGGCGGAGGAGGCAGCACTGGCCGAGGAGGCCGACAGCCTTGGCACTTTGGAGGATGAGGACAACGTGGCCACAGAGGAGAAATTTTTCACTGAGTGGACGGGGTCCGCCAAGGAGCCCAGCGGCACCGGCGCCGGGGTCCCCTCGTTAAAGAAGCAGTCGAGGAGTCAGCCGAAGAGGAGACTGATATGGATGACTCCTCGTCCACAGGGAAGAAACACGTCCTGCGGTGGGCTGGCTCTGGCAAGCCAGTCCGGCCCGGCAAGACCGCGCAGTGGCAATAGGCCCAGGCGCAGCCCGTGAACCAAACGAGGGATGCGGCAGCGAAGAGGGCGGCGGCCGCCGCCTCTTCCTCATCCAAGCGGCCCAGGAACCCATCTCCTTCTCCTCCCCTCGCGGATGCCGCCCCGGAGGCCGATTTCCATCTTGGGTCCTTTAGCCCGAAGAGGAAGAGGAGGCCAGAGGAGGAAGAGGACGAGTAAGCGCCTTGCTCCTCATCATCTCCTGATTCCCCCACCTGCGCTATCTTTTCCTGAATTGATCTTATCTTCAAAGTGTCATGGAGACGTTGGCCCAGAGGGCGGCGAAGAGGGCTGAGGCTTCGACTGGCGGCGAGCCCCTGACAAGCGCCCCTCGCACGCTGGCGTTGGTGGGGATCAGCCGAGAGAATAGCTCTCAGCGCAGCCCCCGCTCCAGCCCCTAGTGCGAGTACGTTATTTTCACATCCCTAGTTCTGGTATGCTCTAGGCTAGCCACCCTTGCTTGCATCATGTTTAATTTTCAATTAACTCTGAATTGGGGATATGTGAAACCCTCAAAAAATTCATTAAAAGAAGGCAAATAACCCTGGTAATGCATCCAATATTTCCAAAATGCTCTTCAATGATGTATGATATTTTGGGCAAGAATTTTAATCCAACCCAAAAATATAACATTTCTTTGAGGAATTATTTTGGCCATTTGGATTTAAAACAATAGCTATTTGGATTGGGTTTATATTGCTTAATAATATAAATATACACCCAATAATTCTGCAAATTGGTATGTGGCTTTGGACAAGTCCAGTTAGTCCACATATTAATTTCCAGAAGTTATAAAAATGGTTTGATATTTTAATCAAACCAAAACACATTACAAAAATAAAACAAATCAAAAATAGAAAGAGAGAGAGAGAGGGACTAACCGGGCCCAGCACTATGCAGCCCATCTGGCCCACAGTGCCAGTCATCGGCTACCTCGCGCTAGAAGGATGCGAGGCATGTGGCCGACGGACAGGCGCACGCGCCGTGCCACCTCCTTCCTCCCTGCCTGCCTATTGCTGCCCCGACTCCCTGGCCGTCGCCACGCAACCCCTCTCGCCCCTCTCACTCTCCCCTGTGTCCATCCCCTCCTCTATCCCTCTCTACCGAGCTCCACCGAGCGAGCCCGTTGCCGCCGCTCGCCGCACGCATAGCCACCGCTGCTGCCTCGCCCTTCTAACATGCCCACGAGCTCTGCCTTGAACTCCTCGTCTTCTCCACCGAACCACATGAGCTGGGAAGCACCGCAATGCCCTCGACACCGTCATCTTCAACCTCCAGCTCCCCAGATCGCCAGATATGCTCCGAGGCCGTCCAGACCTCCCCGAGCTTGCTGAGCCGCCCTACTGACTCCATGTGAGCCCCTCCTTCATTTCCCCCTAACTCCATGCCCGATTCGAGCTCTAGCCGCCTCCTCCGCTGGAGCTAAGACACTCCACCGCACGAGTTCGACGTCGGCGACACTCCGGTGACCTTTTGGTCATACGCTGATGTGCAACGCGTTCGCAACCCAAGCGCTTTGGTTCCCTTGTTTGCTTGATGTAGCACCAAGCCGCGAGCTCCCGAGCTCCGAACGCCACGCTTGTCGTCTCCACCGTCGTTGTGGTCCACTCCGGTGCGAGACGATGGCTCCATTGGATGCAGACGACCACCGGCTTCATGCCAAGCCAAACGGCCGCTCGTTTGGTTGCCTGTGTTGTGTTTCCGAGCCGCACCACCGTCTCGGGCCTCGTCGGCAGCTAATCGCCGGCGGGTTCGACCCCGTTGGCCCCTAACAACCCCTCCCTATGTCTATGACATGTGGGGTCGTCCTCTGGTTAATTTTGGTTTAGTGCAAAATTAATACTAACCTAATTGACCTCCCCCGGGTCGCTGCCAAGTGGGCCCCAGCCCCTGCTATATTTTGGTTATGTTAATAACTAATTTTAGTTAAGCCACTGACTCACTGAATTGCGGGCCCCGCCCGACTAATCAAACATGGTTAGGTTTAATCTATATTAGGATTAGCCATAGTCACTGACATGTGGGTCCAAGCCATCAGATTTGACCTGGGTTGGCGCCTTTGACATGCTGACGTAGTGATGATGTCACTCTGACGTCACAAAGCCTTTTCTGGAATTTAAATAAATCTAACTGATTTATTTAATTTTAGAAAATCCCCAAAACTTCAAAATGTCAGGACCGGATTTTCGGGATATTAATTTCCCAAAAGCGGACCTTGTGCTCACCAGCCCCATGATTACTGTTAGCTGATGAGGCACCAACTTGTTACAGAAACTCCAAGCAAAATACAAGATATGTAGTACAAGACCATTCTGGCCTATGATTACAACATAGGGATTCTAGTGGCTGATGGCGGAAGCGGTTTGTGGTTCATCGGTGACTATGGGACTCCATTTCCCACAGGAACAGCTGACTAGGTTAACTCCTATCTTCGCGAGGCTGCTATCTCCATTTACGTAGGTTCCCGGTCTGTCATCGCATCGCTCCTTTCCATGCAAGGAATCTGGCCAAGACAATAGCCAGGGACAAGCCAGTGAGTACTTTGAATGTACTCGCAAACATTATGAACATTGGTGAGATGTAATCATGCTCGAGAATAAATGATGATCACCATGATAATAATGATATGACAGTCCTTAATTCAGGTAATCTATTTGTATAAAAATGCATATGCAATCAGGGAGGGTTAATAAAATAAATAGCGATCATGCCGCAGTCGGGCGTCTGAGCGAAACCACAGAGAGGGCTTATAAATAAAAGAAGTTACAAGCATGCCACAGTCGGGCGTCTGAGCGAGACCACAGAAAGGGCTTATAAATAAAAGAAGTAACAAGCATGCCACAGTCGGGCATCTGAGCGACACCACAGAAAGGGCTTATAAATAAAAGAAGTAACAAGCATGCCACAGTCGGGCGTCCGAGCGACACCACAGAAAGGGCTTATAAATAAAAGATGGACGACAGTGAATACCCAGGAGGTAGGACCGTCCCAGGGATACTCATTAATTCAAAGAATACAAACGGTTAGTCCACAATAATAATCATATTCACCATATGCTTCAGGTCATAATAAACGTTCTGGTTTAGTAGTTTCTCCTCCGAAGACCGACACTAAGACCGACACTCGACCCGTCCCAGACTGTAGTCCTTAACCACGGACACGGCTATTCGAATAGATTTTATATCTCTGTAGAGGGTGTACTCTTTACCCACGAGTGACGGATTCCTTTAGTCCATTTGAACTAATTTCGTCTATGCTCTTTTAGTCGAAAACCCGCCTGACTTGCACACACCAGCTTAACTTACCGGTGTCTGGAATCACCCAGGACACTTGTTAAGCAAACTCTGAGTGGGGAGGCTACAACCTCGTGTAGCATGGGATCACATTTCTATCGCGCACTCTAAGGGGTGCCCCCCCTCTCGGTCCCAACCGGAAACACCCATGCCACCGGACCAGGTGGCATGCCTACCGGTTACAACCGGTATCTTCCACCATGGCCTCTCTGTACGGTGTGTGCTAGGACAGGGGTTAACACTTACTGAACCGTACACTACCTGTGGTAGGGACAAGTGGTAGCACAAGCAAGTATGGGGGTTACTAGAACAAGACTCGATCAACGGTCGACTTAGGAGGTTTCAGCATTTCTTGTATGATTATACATAACCGATATATTTCACATCAACAGTTGGAATCCCCATCCGTCAAGCCTTACCAAGCCATACCGGACTCCACCGTCCCGACGGGGAGCCAGTAACAAGCTCGCGTCTACACAAGACCGCGACTTTCACGACTTTCTTCCTTTAGGCATGAAAGGCATACTGGAGGAATCACCGTCGTGCATACTAATTATTCCCAGCAAGGGCTTTACCTCATGCCCTCATGGGTATGATCATATCACCACATATGAAATAAAAAAAGAATGCTTTCATATCGATGCAATCGTGTCAACAACAATCATATGCGTTAAACCAGGGTTCAAAAGTGCTTGCCTTCAAGTAGAGGGGAGGGGAAATGCATTCCAATACTTTTTGGAAGTTTCTCCCTCTTAAAAAATCCTAATTGAAATAAGACGAAATCAATACATAGACTCAAAGTAGCACAAAAAAGTTGCTTGGAAAATTTTGAAATAAATATGAAAATAAACTAGACAATATTTGGGAAACAACAGAAAAAGAATCAAGTCATTTGGATTTATATTTAAAAAGATATTGCCAGTCAAAGTTTAGTCAATTTTGTTTTTAGAATAAAAACAGAAATAGGAAAACGTTTCGATAGGAATATGCCTTCGGAGTATGGGAGACGTACTCTAGGTTCTGCGCCTCCACTTACGCACGCGTGGGCTGGCGCTGGCTCGCTGACAGAGGGCCCCGGGGGCCCGCTGGTCAGGTTTGACCTGTCGAACCAAGGCGGGGCTCTAGCGATCAACGCCGGCGAACGGCTGCTTCTCGAGGGTGTCTGAGTGCAGGGATGGATCTGCCAGACTGGGGCGGTCCTCCCGGTGATCGAGTGGCTGGCGGGGACGTAGGGAATCACCGGCGATGAGCTTCACGGCGGACGGCGGCCTCGGGTGGATTTGGGGTTTCGCCCTACGGTGGTTCCCGAGCTAGTTTGAGACGTTGGGCGGCTCCGTACGATCATAGGGAGTCGGACAGTGCCGCTGGCTAGATGGGAGGGGCTCGGGCTGCGACGTATTGGACTGGAGGGCGGCGACAGCTATACTTGCCGGAGTTGAAGAAGAAAACCTCCTCGGGGCGATTGGTTGCTATGGGGGCGCTTTGTGGGGTGGCTAGGGGTTGTCTGAAACTGCGGAGGGGCTCGGGGCATCCTTAAATAGACGGGCGATGGCGGTTCCACGGCGACCGTGGATAAGGACGCCGGCGATCGACGTTCTGTAGCTTAGGGCGACGTGGCGGCTACGTACGCTAGGGGACGAGCTCGCTGATGAACTGGAGCTATCCTAGGGGGCAGGTGGCGAGCGCTGGTGGCCTCGGCGGCTTTGTCCATGGCAGGAGCTGCTGTGGCTGCCCGCTAGCTGCCGCGGCCGACCTGACGGCGGCCCTGTGGAGCTCCAGAGCTGTCTCTACAGCGAGGGTAAAAGGCGGCATGCTGGCGGTGCGAGGGGAGCGGCCAGAATGGGTGTGGGGTGTCGGCAGAGGGACGCGGTGGCTCGGTGCGCGCGCGTGCAAAACGTGCGCTCTGGGTGCGCCCAGAGCACGCACGTGAGCCGCTCGACAAAATGCCAATGCTTGCTACAGAATTTGGATGAAGCTGGAATTTAGCATGTCTGGGTTAGGGGCTTAAGGGAGATTAGTGGACATGACATTATACACTGAGTACCAAGATCACAGTGCAAAGCAAAGATCATGCCAACACTGGCCATGCACACCAGGTGCTCGACAGAATGCCATGGGCATGTGGGCATCTCTTCTGGTGGCCAAAATCTCCAGATCAGGGTCTCTTTAGGTGAATGTGATGATGGCAAAGCTAGTTGGGCAAAACCAGAAACTTGCTAGTGCAAGTTTTGCTAATCTTCAGTTCTGGACAGGAAAAGAAGGGCATTGTTTTACAAACTAAAAATATCCCAATGGGCCCACTCTTCTGGACTTAAGGGTTTTGCAAGAGGGGCTATAAGTAGGAGGAAGCTTAAGGGCACTAGAGCAATTTAAACTAGGGTTGCAGTGCAAAATACCAAACTGGACCAGAATGGAAATGAGGTTGATTCACTCATATTTTCCAAAGGACCTAAATGGGTTTTTGCATAAAGTTGAATAACATACTCTTATGAACATCCCATAATTTTGGTGGAAGCATTAAAGAAATATTTAATGGGGTTGTAGTTCAAACTTGCCCACTGGACCAGATTTGAAATCTTGGTGTGGAGCTCCAAATATTAAATTAATGAAATATATTCCTGCATAAAAGTGATCTAACAACATCACATGACATCTCCAAACTTTGGTTGGAATTTTAGATAAACCTGTCAAAGGGTTGTAGCTCAATTTGGGGCCTTTTCTTAAGGGGAAACCATTTTTAGATTAAAGGAGATTAGGGAGAAAATTATATAATTAAATTTTTAGTGATAACAGAAAAGTTTCATTAAGAGAGCAAGAGAGTCTAACAATAATTGGAAAGTTATCACTTGAGGTAAAAACTCCAACAAAAAAGGAAAAGAAGGTCCTGAAATCGAAAAGAGAAACTAGCAAGTGAAAAATTTAATTTCCTGGCAAAATTTTAATTAATAAAACATGGTTAAATTTTTGGGGTGTTACAACACTACCCCCCTTAAGAAAAATCTCGTCCTCGAGATTTGCTAAGGGCTATAATGAAAATAATTATTCCTACTATCACAAGGCAATATAACACAAATAACCATCCTATTATGTAGTAAAAAAAATATGGCTATAGTGAGAGCGCAACTATCTTGTCGGTTCTGCTCTATGGGGTCGGGGTCAATGTTACAGGTACACATATCCCGCAAAAGTGACGTATTACTATGGGTGTCGTCGGGGTGGTTTTGGTGGTTACACCCGCAATTAAAAATGCAGTCGTACACCAACGTACTCATGCATGGCTATATAAAAAGAAAAAGGGTCGCACGAGTAGACCGTATTTAAATATAGCGTTACAAGATCACATAAAGACAGGCGTGGACATACTAGGACTTGGCGCTACTTGAGCGATTTAGTCTACCTCGTTTACATCTAAGCGGGCTTGCCTTGTGGACGTCGAGGCTTCTCCGCGGTTTTCACCATCGGGGTTAGCTGGAGGGGGGTTGAGGGACTGTAGGGTCGGGGTAATGATGATGACCATTGCGGGGGTTGTTGGCCACAATCCCGCTGGAGCGTGTTCCTAGGAGGCGACGAATCACTTCTGGGGACACCAAAACATTTTGGTCGATGGCTGGGACAGGCCTCTGGGTCTTGATCGGTTGTCCGAACAGCACGACGGGGTTGTCGGTGTCGGGCTCGTCTTCTCTCCTTGTTGGGGCTCTGCGGATCAGTTCTCCACGATCTGCGATCAGATCTAGGGTGATCTGATCGAACAGTTCCTCTAGTGCACTTACATAGCGCACCAGATGCAATAATGCAGGATCCGTCTCGTGATCTCCGTTGGCAACCTGGGATGGCCTACCATACCCGTCACGGCTGGGGTAGTAGTAGAATGAGCGACAGTTGACTCTGGGTGACAAGTGCCGAAGTTGAACTATAGCCTCTCGAGCAGCTAGTTGAAGGGCTTGCGGCTCAAAGGAACTGGTCTTTCCGGTGAACCTGTAGGGGCGTTCTGACGATAGACCCCTACCATAGACGTGCACGGTGGCCCAAAATTGACGGTTCTCTTGGTACACAACATATTCTGGGGGCTCTTCTAATGCAAAGGCACGGCGGGTGAGGTTTGCTATTACGGTCACAAAACCTCCAAGATTGGTTGCTGTGGTTTCATTGTGAACGATGGGTCCTGGCATTATGGCTTAGTTTGGGGTAGAGGCTGTGCTGTGCTGGGTTGAGGCTAGCATGCCCTTTTTATAGAAAAGGGGACGGAGTCTTCCTTCGCACGCTTGCGAATGAGACAATATAGGTGTCGGTCACTGTTTGACTATCTTACACGAGAAGCTTGGCCGGTGTTTGGTTAAGGTCTGGTGGGTTGGTTTACCTAAGTTTTTCGACCTGGATAAGATAGGATAAGCCAATGGTCAGCCTGGCTCTGATACCAAGTTTGTCAGGACCGGATTTTTGGGATATTAATTTCCCAAAAGCAGACCTTGTGCTCACCAGCCCCAGGATTACTGTTAGGTGATGAGGCACCAACTTGTTATAGAAACTCCAAGAAAAATACAAGATATGTAGTAGAATACCATTCTGGCCTATGAGTAGAACATAGGGATTCTAGTGGCTGATGGCGGAAGCAGTTTGTGGTTCATCGGTGACTATGGGACTCCATTTCCAACAGGAACAGCTGACCAGGTTAACTCCTATCTTCGCGAGGCTGCTATCTCCATTTACGTAGGTTCCCGGGCTGTCATCGCATCGCTCCTTTCCATGCAAGGAATCTGGCCAAGACAATAGCCAGGGACAAGCCAGTGAGTACTTTGAATGTACTCGCAAACATTATGAACATGGGTGAGATGTAATCATGCTCGAGAATAAATGATGATCACCATGATAATAATGATATGATAGTCCTTAATTCAGGTAAGCTATTTGTATAAAAAATGCATATGCAATCAGGGAGGGTTAATAAAATAAGTAGCGATCATGCCACAGTCGGGCGTCGGAGCGTCACCACAGAGAGGGCTTATAAATAAAAGAAGTAACAAACATGCCACAGTCGGGTGTCTGAGCGACACCATAGAAAGGGCTTATAAATAAAAGAAGTAACAAGCATGCCACAGTCGGGCGTCTTAGCCACACCACAGAAAGGGCTTATAAATAAAAGAAGTAACAAGCATGCCACAGTTGGGCGTCTGAGAGACACCACAGAAAGGGCTTATAAATAAAAGATGGACGGCAGTGAATACCCAGGAGGTAGGACCGTCCAAGGGATACTCATTAATTCAAAGAATACAAATGGTTAGTCCACAATAATAATCATATTCACCATATGCTTCAGGTCATAATAAACGTTCTGGTTTAGTAGTTTCTCCTCCGAAGACCGACACCAAGTCCGACACTCGACCCGTCCCAGAGTGTAGTCCTTAACCACGAACACGGCTATTTGAATAGATTTTATATCTCTGCAAAGGGTGTACTTTTTACCCACGAATGACAGATTCCTTTAGTCCATTTGAACTAATTCCGTCTACGGTCTTTTAGTCGAAAACCCGCCTGACTTGCACACACCAGCTTAACTTACGGGTGTCTGGAATCACCCACGACACTTGTTAAGCAAACTCTGAGTGGGGAGGCTACAACCTCGCGTAGCATGGGATCACATTTCTATCGCGCGCTCTAAGGGGTGCCCCGCTCTCGGTCCCAACCGGAAACACCCATGCCACCGGACCAGGTGGCATGCCTACCGGTTGCAACAGGTATCTTCCACCATGGCCTCTCTGTACGGTGTGTGCTAGGACAGGGGTTAACACTTACCGAACCGTACCCTACCTGTGGCAGGGACAAGTGGTAGCACAAGCAAGTATGGGGGTTACTGGAACAAGGCTCGATCTACGGTCGACTTAGGAGGTTTCAGCATTTCTTGTATGATTAGACATAACCGATATATTTCACATCAACAGTTGGAATCCCCATCCTTCATGGCTTACCAAGCCATACCGGACTCCACCGTCCCGACGGGGAGACAGTGACAAGCTCGCGTCTACACAAGACCGCGACTTTCACGACTTTCTTCCTTTAGGCATGAAAGGCATACGGGGGGAATCACCGTCGTGCATATTAATTATTCCCAGCAAGGGCTTTACCTCATGCCCTCATGGGTATGATGATATCACCACATATGAAATAAAAAAAGAATGCTTTCATATCGATGCAATCGTGTCAACAACAATCATATGCGTTAAACCAGGGTTCAGAAGTGCTTGCCTTCAAGTAGAGGGGATGAGAAATGCATTCCAATACTTTTTGGAAGTTTCTCCCTGTTCAAAACTCCTAATTGAAATAATACGAAATCAATACATAGACTCAAAGTAGCACAAAAAAGTTGCTTGGAAATTTTTGAAATAAATATGAAAATAAACTAGACAGTATTTGGGAAACAACAGAAAACGAATCAAGTCGTTTGGATTTTTATTTAAAAAGATATTGCCAGTCAAAGTTTAGTCAATTCTGTTTTTAGAATAAAAACAGAAATAGGAAAACGTTTCGATAGGAATACGCCTTCGGAGTAGGGGAGACGTACTCTAGGTTCTGCGCCTCCACTTACGCACGCGTGGGCTGGCGCTGGCTCGCTGACAGAGGGCCCCGGGGGCCCGCTGGTCAGGTTTGACCAGTCGCCCCCCGCCTCCTTCCTCTGGCCGAACCGAGGCGGGGCTCCGGCGATCAACGACGGCGAACGGCGGCTTCTCGAGGGCGTCCGAGTGCAAGGATGGATCCGCCAGACTGGGGCGGTCCTCCTGGTGGTCGAGTGGCCGGCGGGGAATCACCGGCGACGAGCTTCGCAGCGGACGGCGGCCTCGGGAGGATTTGGGATTTCGCCCTACGGTGGTTCCCGAGCTAGTTTGAGACGTTGGGCGGCTCCGCAGGATCATAGGGAGTCTGACGGTGGCGCTGGCTGGATGGGATGGGCTCGGGCTGTGACGTATTGGACTGGAGGGCGGCGGCGGCTGTACTTGCCAGAGTTGGAGAAGAAAACCTCCTCGGGGCGATTGGTTGCTACGGGGGCGCTCTGTGGGGTGGCTATGGGTTGTCTGAGACTGCGGAGGGCTCGGGGCATCCTTAAATAGGCGGGCAATGGCGGTTCCGCGGCGGCCGTGGATAAGGACGCCCGCGACCGACGTTCTGTAGCTTAGGGCGACGTGGCGGCGACATACGCTAGGGGATGAGCTCGCTGATGAACTAGAGCTATCCTAGGGGGTAGGTGGCGAGCGCTGGTGGCCTGGGCGGCTCTGTCCATGGCAGGAGCTGCTGTGGTTGCCCGCTAGCTGCCGCGGCCGACCTGACGGCGGCCCTGTGGAGCTCCAGAGCTGTCTCTGCAGTGAGGGGAAAAGGCGGCGTGCTGGCGGTGCGAGGGGAGCGCCCAGAACGGGTGTGGGGTGTCGGAAGAGGGACGCGGCGGCTCGGTGCGCGCGCGTGCAAAACGTGCGCTCTGGGCGCGCCCAGAGCACGCACGTGAGCCGCTCGACAAAATGCCAATGCTTGCTACAGAGTTTGGATGAAGCTGGAATTTAGCAGGTCTGGGTGAGGGGCTTAAGGGAGATTAGTGGACATGACATTATACACTGAGGACCAATATCACAGTGCAAAGCAAAGATCATGCCAACACTGGCCATGCACACCAGGTGCTCGACAGAATGCCATGGGCATGTGGGCATCTCTTCTGGTGGCCAAAATCTCCAGATCAGGGTCTCTTTAGGTGAATGTGATTATGGCAAAGCTAGTTGGGCAAAACCAGAAACTTGCTAGTGCAAGTTTTGCAAATCTTCAGTTCTGGACAGAAAAAGAATGACATTGTTTTATGAACTAATAATATCCCAAAGCTCCACTCTTCTGGACTTAAGGGTTTTGCAAGAGGGGCTATAAGCAGGAGGAAGCTTAAGGGCACTAGAGCAATTTAAACTAGGGTTGCAGTGCAAAATACCAAACTGGACAAGAATGGAAATGAGGTTGATTCACTCAAATTTTCCAAAGGACCTAAATGGGTTTTTGCATAAAGTTGAATAACATACTCCTATGAACATCCCATAATTTTGGTGGAAGCATTAAAGAAATATTTAATGGGGTTGTAGTTCAAACTTGCCCACTGTACCAGATTTGAAATCATGGTGTGGAGCTCCAAATATTAAATGAATGAACTATATTCCTGCATAAAAGTGATCTAACAACATCACATGACATCTCCAAATTTTGGTTAGAATTTTAGATAAACCTGTCAAAGGGTTGTAGTTCAATTTGGGGCCTTTTCTTAAGGTGAAACCATTTTTAGATTGGAGGAGATTAGGGAGAAAATTATATAATTAAGTTTTTTATTCATAACAGAAAAGTTTCATTAAGAGAGCAAGTGAGTCTAACAATAACTGGAAAGTTATCACTTGAGGTAAAAACTCCAACAAAAAGGAAAAGAAGGTCCTGAAATCAAAAAGAGAAACTAGCAAGTGAAAATTTTAATTTCCTGGCAAAATTTTAATTAATAAAACATGGTTAAATTTTTGGGGTGTTACACACAAATTCATAGAAATTAATCTATAACTCCAAATGAAATAAATTATATATGAAAAATATTCAGAATCTATCCATCTGTATCATTTTCATGCATTTTAGAATAACTTATGACTACTGTTTAGGGAAAATCAAATGAATGGCATTTGAATATTCACATATGGAGTTGAATTGAATCTTTGATTCAAACCAACTTCATTTAATCTGGTTGCCAGTTGCATTAGCTCAAATCACATCATATTGCCATGTCATGATCATGCATCGTATTGTTGCATTGCATTGATGGTGTTCTTTCTCTGTTGCTGGTGTTTGTCCGCTCTCTGTAGACGATGTTGCGATGATATGTGTTCGATGACACCGATGAAGAGCTATACTATCTTCAGAAGTGCCAGGCAAGCAACCCCCCATTGAACATCCCGATAAAATCCCACTCTCTTGCTCTTGCTCTCTTTTACTGCATTAGGACACCAACGATTCAACTGTTGTTTATTGCGGTAGTTGAACCCCCTTTCCTCGGCATGACCTGTCATTGCCATAGTAAATCGTTGAAACCTACTAGCATGAGTAGGAGTTGTTTGAACCATGTTATGCCTACTCATGCATTCTTGCTTGTTATGCCTGCTATAGCTTAGAGTTGTGTCAGGTCTGATTCGTCGAGGATGAATTGGAATGTGGTCATCATGTCCTATTGTTGAGAGCTAAGTGTGTGAACACAATTTGGTAAAGGTAGCGGGGAGAGGCCATGTAGGAGTACATGGTGGGTTGTCTCATTGAAGTTGTCCTCCAGAACTGAGTTTTGTGTTTGTGATCCATGAACAGCTACAACCACACGTTGGGCCTTGAAATATGACCTCGCTCGACTTATTAACCCCCCTTGTCCTCTGTCTAGGAGTTTCAAGTAGTTTCTGCTGTTTGTAGTATGCTAGAGGTCGTGTGCAGCGCTGACCAGAGAGGTGGGCTGTGATGTGGTAGGCATGTGACCCGGTGTATCGACTCGCCCGTTTGGTGCCTCGGGAAACCTGTACACATTGTTCGGGGCCGTAAGTGGAAACCTCGGATGGCTCCCTTCGGATGGAACCTGAATAGGTGATAAACCTAGACTAGGGACTTGTGTGGTTAGTCAGGTCGTGGTCTACACCCACGTCGGCTTTCGTTTGAAGTCTGCCAAGCACATGTCATGTGCAAACGCTAAGTGGTGGAAACATGTGTAAAGAAGTACACCCCTGTAGGGTTACAAATGATCTATTCGAATAGCCACATCCGCGGTAAGGGACTTCTGGGTTGCATATACAGTTTACAGACAAGTGAAAGTGAATACTCTAAAATGCGCAAGATAAGCGTGAGTCCTATGGATGGCCTTGTCGTAGGGAGACGGGAGCGGATCCATAGTGGTGTATTGATTGGTGATTATGTGGACTCATGTGTGCCACCTCAAAAGAGTTACCAAGATTCTTATTACAGGATAGCCACTGAGTCAAAGCTGGCTTGCTGTAGTTAAACCCCACAACCCCCTTTGTTGATAATGATGCATATGTATTTATTCTGATGTAAGTCTTGCTGAGTACCTTTGTACTCACGTTTTCTTAATCTATGTTTTGTAGAGAGACTTCAGTCTCACTAGTGGTTCCGCATGGACTTCAACGTTTAGCTTGTGACCTCAGCTATGATCTTGTCCCCTTGGGAGGGTCTTGTAGATAGTCAGGCTTCTCAGCCTTTTTCATTTGTAGTTGTCTGTACTCAGACATGTTATGCTTCCGTTGCTTGTATGCTATGTATGTTGGGTCATGAGACCCATGTTTGTAATATCTGGCTCCTCGGAGCATAATGATTAAATACTTTGATTCATAGAGTTTTGTTGTGATGCCATGTTGTATTTGCACATATCGAGCATTTTGTCTGTATGTTATTGAAATGCTCGGTATGTGTGGGATTCGACACCTAGTTGTTTACCCTTGGTAGCCTATCTTATGGGGAAATGCCTCCTAATGCTTCCACTGAGCCTTGGTAGCTTCCTACTGCTCCGGAACACTTAGGCTGGCTGGCATGTGTCCTTCTTCATTCCTGTGTCTGTCCCTTCAGGGAAATGTCACGCGTTGTTCCTTTAAGTCCTTGTAGCTTGCTACGACTTGGGTTCATACGTTTATGACTGACACGTTCGTTGCTGTGTCATGTATGCATGTCCGTGTAATTTAGCGCCACTTTTGGTTTACAACTAGTCATGTCGGCTCGGGTTCTCTGTCATACGGATGCTAGCGACACTATCATATACGTGAGCCAAAATACACAAACGGTCCCAAGCCAGGTAAGGTGGCACCCGTTGGGATACCGTGCGTGAGGCCGCAAAGTGATATGATGTGTTACATGCTAGATCGGTGAGACTTAGGATCGGGGTTCCGATAACTTTGGTATCAGAGCCTGACTGCATGTAGGATTACCAGGCCGAACTGGTTGAAGTCGAGTCTAGAAATTCTTAGTTATATAAGGGAATTAATTGTGGAAGGGAACGTAAGGCTCTTTTACTCCTTTACTCTATGCCTTTCTGATCTGAGTCATCCTCCTCTTTTCTATGGGGATTAAGAACTAGGATTCGCATTCTATTTATCTGGATCACGTTAATGGTGGATTCAACTCTTAGTTCAGTTTCTACAACTTCAGTGTGTTAGAGGTTATGCTACCTTTTTGAATGAATCTCAAAATCTTTTTGAGCATTTACAACCGTTATGCTGTCCGAGTCATCCCAGGTTTCTAAACAATCTTGCAAACCTTTCCTCCCCGTCCCCATGTCCTTTTAGGCCACATTAACCACAATAATTGCCAAGTTGAGGTCCTTCATTGCCTCAACATATACGTTGGAGCTATTATTATGACCCTAGGCATCTTAGAGAATCACCTAGTAACCTAGCCATATTTTTTGTTTCTAGTGTGATGAATTCTGACCATCACTCTCGAAAGCATCTCGTGATGCCATTTAGTTGGTAGGTATTCTATCTCTGGGTTCTTGCACCCAAGATTCACTCTACTGACCTCCTGTTCATAGTGTTTTCTCGTTCCTTTAGGATAGTAGTAACCTTCTAATAGTCCTCGAGGTCTGTGGTATATCATTCTTCCAAATACCATGAACCGTCCTTGGCAGAAGTTCGTTTGAACAAAAAGATCACAACAAGAGTGCTCTTGATGAGTTCTCCATTATAATTGTGATTCTGCCAATTCTACATTTCTGCATGGGTTATCCGAAAGTAATATGTTGAACTAGTTAGACATGCTAATCTATGCATCCAGAACTCGGAAAATTATATGTTCATTGAGTTGTCCCTCTTTAGTTGTATTATGACCCCCATCTATCAGTTGATAGTCAAGAGTACTTGTGCATTCGTGTTCATCGATGTCTCTAACTCTTGTGGTCCGTCAAGCGATTCTAATTTGGAATGATAAGGAGAAACAAACTCAAGTACCTCACCCATTTCTAGGATTGGGTCAAACCATTTGTATTCCGTAGATCAAAATGCCAATCCAGGAGTTGCAAGTAGTTTCTGGTGTTTGTAGTATGCTGGAGGCCGTGCGCAACGCTAACCCGAGGGGTGGGCGGTGATGCGGTCGGCACGTTGCCTGGTGTACCGAGTGGCCCGTTTGGTGCCTCGGGAACCCTGTACACATCGTTCGGTGCCGTAAGTGGAAACCTCGGCCGGACTCCCTTCGGATGGAACCTGAATAGGCGATAAACCTAGACTAGGGACTTGTGTGGTTAGTCAGGTTGTGGTCTACACCCACGTCGGCTTTCCTTTGAAGTCTACAGAGCACATGTCATGTGCAGACGCTAAGTGGTGGAAACATGTGTGAAGAAGTACACCCCTGCAGGGTTATAAATGATCTATTCGAATAGCCGTGTCCACAGTAAAGGACTTCTGTGTTGCCTATAGAGTTCATAGACAAGTGAAAGTGGATACTCTAAAATGCGCAAGATAAGCGTGAGTGCTATGGATGTCCTTCTCGTAGGGAGATGGGAGCGGATCCATAGTAGTGTATTGATTGGTGAATATGTGGACTCGTGTGCGCCACCTCAAAAGAGTTACCAGCAGTCGTAGAACAGGATAGCCACTGAGTCAAAGCTATCTTGCTGCAGTTAAACCCCACAACCCCCTTTGTTGATAATGATGCATATGTTGTTAGCTCTAATGTAAGTCATGCTGAGTACCTTTGCACTCACGTTTGCTTAAATTATGTTTTGCAGAGAGACATCAGTCTCACTAGTAGTTCCGCGTGGACTTCGACGTTTAGCTTGTTAACTCAGGTACGATCTTGTACCCTTGGGAGGGTCTTGTAGATAGTCAGGCTTCTTAGCCTTTTTCATATGTAGTTGCCTGTACTCAGACATGTTATGCTTCCGTTGCTTGTATGCTCTGTATGTTGGGTCATGATACCCATGTTTATGAGATCTGGCTCCTCGGAGCCTAATGAATAAATACTTTGATTCATAGAGTTTTGTTGTGATGCCATGTTGTATTTGCACAAATCGAGCATATTGTGTGTATATTATTGAAATGCTTGGTATATGTGGGATCCGACACCTAGCTGTTTACCCTTGGTAGCCTATCTTATGAGGAATTGCGTTCTAGTGTTTCTACTGACCCTTGGTAGCTTGCTACTGCTCTAGAACACTTAGGCTGGCCGGCATGTGTCCTTCTTCGTTCTTGTGTCTATCCCTTCAGGGAAATGTCACACGTTGTTCCTTTAAGTTCTTGTATCTTGCTACGACTTGGGTTCATACGTTGATGACTGACACGTTCGTTGCTGGGTAATGTATGCCTGTCCCTGTAATTTAGCGCCACTTTTGGTTTGCAACTAGTCATGTCGGCCCTGGTTCTTTGTCATATGGATGCTTGTGACACTATCAAATACGTGAGCCAAAATACGCAAACGATACCGGGCCAGGTAAGGTGGCACCCGTGGGGATACTGTGCGTGAGGCCGCAAAGTGATATGATGTGTTACATGCTAGATCGGTGTGACTTAGGATTGGGGTCCCAACAGTTATTCACTCCCCACCGTTGGGCGTTGGGGTGCGTATCCTTGGCGCTGACCTTGTCGGGTTTGCAGGAGGAGAGCGGTAACAGGAGGAGTCACTGAGGGCCGCCTCTAACACACCGCCCCAATCGACCACGCCACTCAGAGGGGCTTCACTAGCGGCATCTACCGCCGAGCCCACCCGCACGGAGGAAGAGGGGGCAAGCACGGGCACTCGTGGCTCTGTCCTGGCAACAAACTTTGGCGGGGAGGGAACCACTTCTCTTTGTCTCGGCACGGGTAAGTTGTCTGCCTCCCGTCCCTCGCTATCTCTGCCATGTGGCGTTCTTCCTTTTCTTTGTCTTGAACTTTGATTTTGGCCTCGCTCCATTCTCCTTTCTGGTTTCCAAACCCTCCCTCGATAAACTAGTTGGACGTTGACGCTGTCATCGAGGGGGCCACCAAGATCGGGGATGAGGAAGCCGCCAAGTCTGCCACCGAGGAGGCCACGAAGGGGCCTGCCTGGGAGACCGGCAAGGCTGCTGGCGCGGAGACCGGCAAGGCTCCTGCCGAGGAGGCCATCGAGGGGCCTGCCGGGCAGGCCGGCAAGTGGCTTGCCGGGGAGACCGGCAAGGCTGCTGCCGGGGAGGCCGGCAAGGCTGCTGCCGATGAGGCCGCCAAGGAGCCCGCCAGGTAGGATATGGCCGATGACCAACGTTCCTCCTCCACAACCTTTGCCCCGAGCAAGTACTTGAAGGTGGGCGATGATCTGTTCGTCTGCCTCCCAGGGACGGCAAGCACTAGAGCGCCACCCAAAGGGGAGGTTTTCGACGATGAGGTCCTCGCCACCGCCGTGCTCTAGGTTGTGGACGAATCAAGCACCAGCGGCGATGGTCCCCAGGAGGAGCAGCTCCTTCAGGCCATGATAAAGTGAACTCCAGGATGGTAGCCGTGGACAAGGCGGAAGCAGTTTTTCAGGAGCGCATCGCTCAGACGCAAGTCTGATTCGTTGAGGCCTGGTAGGAACTGAGGGCCATCCAGGATCAGCTAGACGAGCGCAAGCGAGAGCTCGTCCTGAAGCAAGCTAACATCAAGAAGGCCCAGGAGGCGGCGAAGGAAGAAGCCGCCAAGGACAAAGCTGGCCGGAGGCAGCAGCAAGCTCGACCGGACACCCAAGAGGAGGACCTCATTGTTCGTGAACAGACGCTCGCCACGGCGCTCCGCGGCAAGGACAAGGAGATCGAGAAGCTCGTCGCGCAGCGGACCTAGGAGCTGGAGCAGAAGCACAAAGATGCACTTGATGCTCTGGCCCTGGACCAGGCCGGCAAGGTGGAGAAGTTGGAGTTGGAGTAGGAGGAGCTGAAGGAGGAGATCTCAAAGCTGACGAAGGACAGGGACATGAGCAACCGCACTATGACGTATTTTTAGGTCACCATCTCCGACAAGACGAAGCTATTCTCTAAGGCCAACGACTTCATCGATGATCGGAAGCTGAAGCTAGACGCCTTGGAATGGACGCTTTCAGAGGTCAGGGCCCATGAGGAGACCCTGAACAAAGCCCTTGAGAGAGAGAGAGAGACAGTTGCGGCAGGATGATGCCGCCGCCCACAAGGACTATGTGGACAGGGTACAGCTCTAGACCAGCGGCCGCATCGATGTTGCAGAGAGGCTCACCATGCAGCTAGATGTCATGGGTATGTTGGACCTCAAGTACTCCTAGGAGGCGAACATAAGCCCCAGTGCCAGGCTGACCTTCTTCTTCGAGCGCGTCCTCGATGCCATGGAGCAGCTCCGTCTCCAGTTGAGCGACTTATCTAGCCAATGTGGATCGGAAGCTTTGCCTAGGCGCCCTGAGCAAGGTGCTCACCAAGGAGGCGTTTTGGAAACCCAGCGTCGACTTCGCCAACGCGCTTTAGAGTTTGCCGGAGGATGCGTACCTCACGACACCCGAAGAGCGTATTGAGCCCATCATCAGCTGCGTTGACGGAGCCAAGAGGTTGGAAGGCCACTAGCCACCCTGTTTCTCACTGCCGCTGTGAGTTCATGCCCAAGACAATATTATCTTAATTTCGAACCGTGGCAACCACTGATGTAATATAACTTTGCAATATTTTGAAATAGTGCATGCTATCTTCTTGTTTGATTTTTCTTTGTATGTATGCACCCTACGCTTAGTTGGATAGGTTTGCCGGCCCGTAAACCCGTGGTGTGTTGCTTTGAGGAACGGATCCTTAGCAGCCAGCTCGAGGCGCTTCCTATCGGGCAAGCCACCTTGCCGTTTTTGGCGCATCCGCCTGAACTGTTGAGTGGACTAGAAATAGAACATGGGTGTTATCAATAGCGGAAAGGTTCCTTTGCGTGTAGGTTCTCCATACGAAGAGAAAAATCTTTCGGAGAAAATAACCCTGTAGGAAGGAAATTGTTCAAGGTTATGCGTGACTTAGCTTTTTCCTCGCCATGCGGAAGGTTGTTGCAGCTGCAGATGACACCGCTGGCCGGGATAACGGGACCAGAGTGATGGGGATGCTTTCGACCTCCTGCGCCGCTTGTGTCCGCCCTGTCGCTTGCCCACACCGGCACAGACCGACCGACTTCCAACGAGATGACCGCTGGGGCCGCCTTCTTATTCGGGGCCATCGCGATGAAGGAGTCAATGCGCTAACTTCTAGACCAGATTTTCACAGCCTAGCGCACCCTACCTGGCACGCCAAAGATGTCGGGGGAAACGACACCTATGGGATCCTGGGGACCCCTACTACGGTTGACGGGGGCGTAGCACTGCGCAAAGAGCAGGTCTAGCGATCAACGCGTGGGAATTTTTACCCAGGTTCGGCCCGCAAATGATGTGTAACACCCTAGTCCTTCTTGCCTGTATTTATCTTGTGTTCTTGAGTTCTTGAACTAGCTACTATGTGTGTCCTATCCAAAAAGTATGAATCCTTCCACAGTATGCCTCGGGTGTGACGGCCGAAGACCGACGTCCCAGAAGATTCCAGAGATTCCAGATGTTCCGGGTTCTCCCGTGTGTTTCATTTGTGCTAGTGTTATTTATTTTGCTTTGCATCATGTCATCATGCCATCATGTCATTAATCTTTTGCATCTCAACTTAAATAAATTGTGTGGATCTTCGGTCCATTTAAATCGAGGGAAGGATGACTTCTCTTTATAACATATAAAAGCCTCTCAATATTATTGGGGAGCTATATTAAATATTCCATTTGTTTGGAATTAACCGCAACACACTTGCATATTTTTTACCATGCCTCTTTACTTCAAGTTTCACCGTCAAAACCTTGTCTATAATTCTTATCCGTTTATCGAGGTTCTTCCAGATATCCGAGCATTTTTGGGCACTTCAAAAACCAAGCCCTAGTTCAAACCCATTTGAATAAAATTCAATGAGTTTGAATTTTCAACATTCAATCTTGCCACTTATATTTGTCTTGGACTACGCTCATTTTTATGAGCCCGAGAAAATTAAACCCATGCCCTAACTCTATTTCTAACACGTCCTTTCTTTTCTTTTCTTCTTTGTTGCTTTTCTGTTTTTTTGGGCAAAAAACAGTTAAGTGGGCTTAGGAGAGGACCCAGTCCATTTTACCTCCCTCCTAGGCCCTATTCCTTCCCAGCCGCAGCTCAGCCTCCAGGCCTCCCTAAGGCCCATCTCGAGCCTGGCCCAACTCCAGCGCCAACCCTAGCGACGAGCCGACGACCGCTCCTCAATACCTTCGCTCCCTCGACCCCTCATCCTAAAGCTGCCACCTCTCGCTAACTCCCTCCTCGCTCGCTAGTCCTCCCTCTCGTATCCCCTCGATCCTCCCCCCGCATCGCGAGCCCCATCGATCGCCTCCGCACGGCTCCTCCACTTCGTCCTCCAGTGCGCCGCCGCCACCTCGCCGAGGGGAGGAGCGCCCCTCGAGCAGCCCCGCGGCCACCGCAGCTCCTCCCTCCCCGCGTCGAGCAGCAGGCCGCGTCCGCGCCTCTCCTCCGCGCCGGGAGCCCCGACGCGCCCCGTCCTCCCCGTCCTCAAGCCGGCAGCCAGCAGCCGCCGTTTTCCCCTCGTCCTGCCCAAGCAGCCGCCGCCGACCGCCTACGCCAAGGCCGCCAGGAGCAGCCGGCCTCCCTTCCTCCCCTGCCGGAGCTCGTCGACCCCGCCGTCCTCCGCTTCCCGCCGGCCCTGCAACCTCGTCGCCACCATGGCCTCCTTCACGCAAGCTTGCTGCTGCCGTGTCCTGTGTTTTTTTTGTGTTGCCATGTGGTGTTGTTTTGCCAAGGACCCGTGTACGACTACACGACGAGACAACAAGTACCCCCGGACGCCAAGTACCACGACGTCGATGCCCCTCGAGTGCTGCTACGACTCGACAAGTACCACGACGACTCGAACATCTATAGAAAAACGAGCTCCGTGAACGACTACCGTCGCCGTGTACCACTACCGCGCCAAGACCAAGATGGCGCCAAATGACAAGACGACCCGTGAACGACTACCGTCGACCCTCGAGGACCCCGTGGAACATACGGACATCAAGTACCACTACGAACCACCAAGTACCTCGACGCCCGATGTCAAGTTCGACTACAAGGAGAAACGTCAAGTACCACTACCGTCGCAAGAACGAGAACCCCCAAGTACCACGACACCGACCCCGAACATCTACGGAATGTGTACATCTACGAACGAGTACAAATACCGCCACCGAAGTCCGCGTGTACCTCTCCGAACGTGAACGCCTACTTCCCTCTTCGAATGGGTACCACGACTCGCGAGAACGACTACTTCCACTACGTCCCCCGACGACTCGAACCGCTTCGAGAACGAATGTTCCGAAGGTATAACCCCGAGACGATGACCCGTCGAATGCTTGTGGTTGTATGAGATGTTTCCCTTGTGTGCACCGTGCCGTTTCATCTTTTGTCGTGCTCCTCGGTTGCCTCGTCGCCGACCCGTGGGAACCCGGTGACGGGATCACCCCACCTTTCATCTTGTTCGGCTTGCTCACGCCACCTTTCTTTTGCACCGGAACCGAGATGTTGCCATTGCATCATTTTCGGATCGTTGCCGTGGCACCTTTTCTTTTCACCACGGTGACAATACTCCTGATCATCTTCATGTCAACTTTTAATAAAAATTGCATAAACTTGATCATGTCATCCGCATCATGTTAACAACATTATATGTGTGAATTGTTGTTTGCTTAAAATTGCTAAACATGCATATGGGGATTTTCCCGGAATTGTTGCTGTTATTTCCGGCCTCATTTAAAATGCCTAAATAGGTAGTTTGTTTTTGCTTCACCTCTTGCCATGTTAACAAACATTTAACCTTGTCTTGTAAATAAACGAGAGTCGATTAAATAATTAAAATGTGGTGTTTCGTCAATATGCAAATCGTTGCATATTGAGCTCCACTTAACTTGTAGTTTTGTTTGTGCACATTGCCATGCCATGCATATTTAAACCGGACATGCATCATACTTGGATGTGCATCGTATGCCATGTTTATGCTTGTGTGTTTACCGTGTTGTTTGCTTCTTTCCGGTTGCTTCTCTTGTTAGCTTCGGTTCCGTTCCGGAGTTGTGAGGATCCGTTCGACTTCTTCTTGGACCCGTTCTTCTCCCTTGCGGAATCCCAGGCAAGATGATCATACCCTTGGATACCTTTACTACCATTGCCATGCTTAGTTGTCTCGATGTTATTGTTACATGTCGCGCTACCCATCTTTTATGTCAGCCTCTCCTTGTTGCCATGAAACCTCTAACCTTTTACACCTTCCTAGCAAAACCATTGTTTGGCTATGTTACCGCTTGCTCAGCCCCTCTTATAGCGTTGTTAGTTGCAGGTGAAGATGAAGATCGTTCCAGGAGGGAACTTGTTGTTGGAATATCACAATATCTATAATTATTATTAACACACCTATATACTGGGCATGGGTGGAAAGCTTGGCCTTTTGCTCGGTGTTTTGTTCCACTCATGCCACCTTAGGCGCCGATAAACCAACATTATGTTCCTTGATTTTGCGTTCCTTACACGATGGGTAGATGGGGACCCCTTGATAGTTCGACTTTGAATAAAACTCCTCCAGAAAGGCCCAACATTGGTTTTAATTTGCTCATAATAACAACTTAATTAATTAATTAAATTGCATAGGGAGTTAGCGCTACCCGAGGATTCTTTCTACATAGCAGGGGGGCCAGTGCTGATGGTGTTGGTCCCAAACGAGGAGACTGCGGGGCCGCCACGGGGAAACCCGAGGTATCTGGTATAACCCGTAGGATCACCTATCCGGATGTGGCCTGAGACGAGATACGCGCGGCTACTATCAGGGTGTCGACACACCGGGAGGTCTTGCTGGACTTGTTTTACCATTGTCGAAATGTCTGGTGCACCGGGATGCCGAGCCTGATCGGATTTCCCTAAGATAAGGGGTGATGATATTATATTTATCACTTCAGCTAATCGTGAGAACTTGTGATGGGCTAAGTTGGGACACACCTGCAGGGTTATAATCTTTCGAAAGTCGTGCCCGCGGTTATGTGGCAGATTGGAATTTGTTAATGTCCGGTTGTAGAAAACTTGACAGAGGATCCGAAGTAAAACACACAACTGTGTGAGTAACCTTGACTGTCTCTTTTCACTTTGAGAAGAGAACACGGTGGGGTTATGTTTGATTCGTATGTAGTTCAGGATCTTTAGCGATCACTACTAGTTGCTACCGTTTGCGTAGATGCTCATCTTATTCTTGTACTCGTAAGCTAGCCACCATATTATGCTTAGCCTCTGCTGCAACCTCACCACTTTACCTCTTCCTACCCATAAAGCTTTGCTAGTCTTGATACCCATGGTTATGGGATTGCTGAGTCCTCGTGGCTCACAGATACTACAACACCGGATGCAGGTTCAGCCGATAATGATTCAGGAGCTGGTTCAAGTACTTCACTGGGAGCTCGATGAAGAGAGTGGTCGTATGCTTGTGACGTTTTCGACGATTAGTAGTGGTTTTCTACTAGGGGCGATTCATACATGTGGCTTTATGTTTTGGTATCTTTCTTTTGGATCTTCGCCCGTAGTCGGGTTGTGATGTTTTGAATGATGTTTTGCTTATGTAATGTATTGTGTGAAGTGGCGAGTGTAAGCCAACTATCTCCTTTTGCAATTTAATCCCTCTTTTACATGAGTCGTGCAAAGATACCAAACTTGAGATCATTCCAGAATGGGCTTATAGCTTTAAGTCGTGCCTCGACACGTAGGAGGTATAGTCCCATCCTGGGCATTACAATTTGGTATCAAAGCCTTCTCCGACCTAGAAGCCCCCACTGATTGATCGAATCGTTGACGGTTGAGTCTAGGCACACACTTAAAATGTTTTGAGTCCTATATATATCGGAGAGTAGGATTTCTGTTTGCTCCTCATCTCTTTTTACTCTGGCGAGGACTCCTGACGATTACTTTTATCTCTTCTACTCTCAAAAATTCACCAAATTTTTTTAGGATCTCGCGAGTATTGTTTGGATTGTTCCGATGTCTTTGTGACGAGAACATTGTTCTCGATGCCTCCTGTCATTTAGGGGTTGTGGCAGTGTCCCGGGGAGTTGAGCTCCGAGGTGTTGTCGTCACAAATATATCGCAGCAGTTCTGGAATACTTAAGACGGCCGACATCGAAAACTCTCCTATACGGTTAGTGGCAAGATAACCCCGTCATCACCCAGTACTGGGGAGGTAGTTCGGGAGTATTGCCATAGATTGTATAGTAGATGCGTTTCGAAGGTCCGAGGTAAACGGTTTCTGGAAATAACTGGTTATGTGTTGAAGGATGGATACAGCTGGATGTAGGATTAGAGTTGAGTGCACGGTGCTTCCCCTGTATCCCCAACACCTGATTGCATAACTGGAAACTTTCGGAAATTAATAGGTGGGTTCATCTAGTAGTTCTAGGCATTCTTCCAACGAGTGCATGATATCGAGTTCGGGGTTCTACATTGAGTGAAGTAGTTTCATGGGCTTGTTTCGATCGGGAGTTGCATCTTAAAGGGTCCTTGGCTATGCTGATCCGGGGATTGCAAAACCCTTTTGTAACACGTTCCATGAGCTTTCAGCACGAATATGTCGAACGAAGCTTCTATCTTGTATTTGTTCTATCTGCTCCTTGTTGCTTTTAATTACCTTTTGTTCTCCCAACTGGCTTCTCGACAAGTTGATGTACCTGCGGAATTCATTCGTTCAATTCTCTGTTCGAATGATATTGTGAAGATTATGTTGCAACACATCTATCATTTGTTCTTGTTTTGATTCTGGTATTCGAGTTGCTTCGATGTCAAGTGTTGATTCCATACCTTTTCCTAATCGGTGTTCTCATATTTTCTATGGGAGTGCTAATTCTTCTTGATCATCGATATTTTCTTGTTAATCTTTTTCAACCGGTGTGCCTTCTCTTCAAGTTATTCCATACGGACGCCGTTGAGAAATCTGACGATTTGTCTGTTTCATTCGTCCCAAGTTGTCTTTGTTTTCCCCGCCCTCCCACCCTTCTTTTCTTGGAGCCAGAAATTCTCAAATGAAGTATCCATTTTATTCATGAGATGTTTCTTCATTCTTTTCCTTCAATGTTCTTATCCGGTGATTTATCATGTAGATGCTCAAGAGTTTCAAGTTCATCATTCTTAATTCTAACATTCTTCTCCGGTGGATTAAATTCAAGCTTCGGTCATGATCATATCTCTTCCTTTTTGTTTCACATGTTTTAACATGTTGAAATTTCTTATCCGAAGTCTCTCTTGCTTATTTAACACTCTAATTCTTCGTATCCGGAGTGCTGAAGATTCATAATTCCATTCTTAATCCACTCAAGCTATTTTGAGATTGTCATCTTATTCAAGCCATTTAATTCAACCGGTGCAATACCTCTGAAGCAATCTTTCCCAACGGTGATTTCTTTTGAGTGGGCCCTAACTCACAGGTCTTTTTCCAGGATCTTATCTGACTCTTCTATTTTTCTGGAGTTATACTCAAATTCTTTCAAATTGTGACGTAAGTATGGATTCCATCAGTCATATGAATTCTCCAAGATTGCTTTCAAATTCTTTTCATCGTTGTTCAACCTTTTTAATTCTTCATTCCGGAGTGCTCAACAATTCTTATGGCATTTCTCGTCTTCATTCTCAACATTTGAAGACCGAAGAAGTGTTTCTCTTAAACCTTTGCCGTTCTCTTGAAGATTCGTGGTTCTAGCTTCTTACCATCCTCATTATTGTTCAGATTGTGAGGAATTCTTTTATGCCATCCGAAGCATTTCATGAATTCTTTCCATTGTGATCCTCCGAAGGCCATCATTCAGAAGATTTCGTCGTTCTCAGTTTTCAACTTTGTCCTCCAAATATTCTTCATTGAAGTCTCTTCGTTCGTCTCCATATTCTTCCGGTGGTTCATTCATTTTATTCATTTGGTTTTAATTCTTACGGTGGTTCGCTCAACAGAGCTCTATTCCGGTGTTATCATATCAATCCATTCATTTTATACCAATCCTACCTGTGTTCATGAAGATTTTTCCCGAGTTCAAGTTATATCCCTCTTTAATCTTTTTCAACGGGAATAAGTGTCATGCGAATCCATTGTTCTCATCAATTAAATTGGTGTAGGATAAGCATACCATAATTCTTATTCTTTTCATCAAGTTGATTATTCCTTCTTTTCGGAGTTTATTCTCCATGAATAAATTTTAGTTCCAAGTGCTTTCATCTTTTCTTCCCGGAGTTCAAGTTTCTCGGCTATCTCGTCGGAACCCCGTCTAATCATCGCAAGGATTAATTCTTATTCCTTTTCATATTCATCATCCTTTCGTTACCAGAGTTCTCATGGTGGTTCATCATGTTTTAATTCATCCTCGAAGTCTTCATCAAGATTCTTGTTGGAGCTCAAGCATTCTTGATCATGCTTTCCAATTGCAATCCTTTCTACCTTATCTTTTCAGATGGTGTTATGTCATTCTTGACAATTCCTTCAGGTTTCATGATTCACGGGTATCAAGAATGAGATATTTAAACCCATCATTTTCATTGTTCAGGAGATCTTTCCAACCATTCAATTTATTCGTTGGAGTCATCTTGGGTTATAATTCACCTAAAAGCTTTCCTTGAGAATTGTTGCTATTATGGTGCTTATAAATGACCCAAATTCTTCATTTATCATTCCGGTGAAATAAGTTTTTCGTCTGCTTGTTGATCTCAATGCAATCAATCGTTTCCGTTAGTGGCCGGTTGTCACCTCATAATTTTGAGATGTTTTCCATAAGCCCACAACAAGAGCTTATTCGTTTAGTTGTTGATTTTCCATCAACCCCATTCAGCCCTTCTTTGTAAGGAGGATTTCCAAATTCATTTTGAGAGAAGTTGTCATTTTCTTCTCCATTCTTTTCTTTCATTGATTTATATGCTATTCTTTCATTCTGGAGGCTTTGTGATATTGCTCTCTTTGACCATCATCTCATTTTTATCAAGATCATATTCTTCCCTTGCTTGTCTTTTTAACCGGAATGTCATGCCATCAATTCAAGCTCCGTCATCTTATCTAGTTTTTCCTCTCTTTTCAACCGGAGTGCTGTCTGAATCTTTCTAACCGCTTGTGCCATTCTTTTAATTGTTTTAGAGGCAATATGCTGTTGATTTCATCCAGTATCATTCCATCTCCTCAAGCTTATGTTGATTCCTTCTATTTTCAGTCGGAGTGCTGTCCGAATCATGTCATTCTTATTCCTTGGTTGGACCCTTGCAGTTTCATATTCTTTTGGTCCGTGAGCTCTTGTTTCATGTCTTTCACCTGCAAGGTTCTCGTAATGCTCCTTGTTCCTCTTTTCTAATGGAGTGTTTTCATCTTCGTTCATCCCCATTATATTCTTATTCAACTTGTTTAACCTCTCAAGGTTCATGGTTTCACTCGTCTGTCAAAGAAGCAACTTTGTTTTACCTCTTCTTTTTCGTTTCCTATCCGGTGCTATCTCTAGGATCTCTGGTCGAGATCCTCTGTTAGTGTGGGAGAGTTGTGACCCCCGAAGACCGACGTCCCAGAAGATTCCAGAGATTCCAGATGTTCCGGGTTCTCCCGTGTGTTTCATTTGTTCTTGTGTTATTTATTTTGCTTTGCATCATGTCATCATGCCATCATGTCATTAATCTTTTGCATCTCAACTTAAATAAATTGTGTGGACCTTCGGTCGATTTAAATCGAGGGAAGGATGACTTCTCTTTATAACATATAAAAGCCTCTCAATATTATTGGGGAGCTATATTAAATATTTCATTTGTTTGGAATTAACCGCAACACACTTGCATATTTTTTCCCATGCATCTTTACTTCAAGTTTCACCGTCAAAACCTTGTCTATAATTCTTATCCGTTTTATCGAGGTTCCTACAGATATCCGAGCATTTTTGGGCACTTCAAAAACCAAGCCCTAGTTCAAACCCATTTGAATAAAATTCAATGAGTTTGAATTTTCATCATTCAATCTTGCCACTTATATTTTTCTTGGACTACGCTCATTTTTATGAGCCCGAGAAAATTAAACCCATGCCCTAACTCTATTTCTAACACCTCCTTTCTTGTATTTTCTTCTCTGTTGCTTTTTTGTTTTTTTTTGGGCAAACAACAGTTAAGTGGGCTTAGGAGAGGACCCAGTCCATTTTACCTCCCTCCTAGGCCCTATTCCTTCCCAGCCGCAGCTCAGCCTCCAGGCCTCCCTAAGGCCCATCTCGAGCCTGGCCCAACTCCAGCGCCAACCCTAGCGACGAGCCGACGACCGCTCCTCAATCCCTTCGCTCCCTCGACCCCTCATCCTAGCGCCGCCACCTCTCGCTAACTCCCTCCTCGCTCGCTAGTCCTCCCTCTCGTATCCCCTCGATCCTCCTCCCGCATCGCGAGCCCCATCGATCGCCTCCGCGCGGCTCCTCCACTTCGTCCTCCAGTGCGCCGCCGCCACCTCGCCGAGGGGAGGAGCGCCCCTCGAGCAGCCCCGCGGCCACCGCAGCTCCTCCCTCCCCGCGTCCAGCAGTAGGCCGCGTCCCCGCCTCTCCTCCGCGCCAGGAGCCCCGACGCGCCCCATCCTCCCCGTCCTCAAGCCGGCAGCCAGCAGCCGCCGTTTTCCCCTCGTCCTGCCCAAGCCGTCGCCGGCCAGGAGCCGCCGCCGACCGCCTACGCCAAGGCCGCCAGGAGCAGCCGGCCTCCCTTCCTCCCCTGCCGGAGCTCGTCGACCCCGCCGTCCTCCGCTTCCCGCCGGCCCTGCAACCTCGTCACCACCATGGCCTCCTTCACGCAAGCTTGCTGCTGCCGTGTACTGTGTTTTTTTTGTGTTGCCCTGTGCTGTTGTTTTGCCAAGGACCCGTGTACGACTACACGACGAGACAGCAAGTACCCCCGGACGCCAAGTACCACGACGTCGATGCCCCTCGAGTGCCGCTACGACTCGACAAGTACCACGACGACCCGAACATCTACAGAAAAACGAGCTCCGTGAACGACTACCGTCGCCGTGTACCACTACCGCGCCAAGACCAAGATGGCGCCAAATGACAAGACGACCCGTGAACGACTACCGTCGACCCTCGAGGACCCCGTGGCACATACGGACATCAAGTACCACTACGAACCGCCCAGTACCTCAACGCCCAATGTCAAGTTAGACTACAAGGAGAAACGTCAAGTACCACTACCGTCGCAAGAACGAGAACCCCCCAAGTACCACGACACCGACCCCGAACATCTACGGAATGTGTACATCTATGAACGAGTACAACTACCACCGCCGAAGTCCGCGTGTACCTCTCCGAACGTGAACGCCTACTTCCCTCTTCGAACGGGTACCATGACTCGCTAGAACGACTACTTCCACTACGTCCCCCGACGACTCGAACCGCTTCGAGAACGAATGTTCTGAAGGTATAACCCCGAGACGATGACGCTTCGAATGCTTGTGGTTGTATGAGATGTTTCCCTTGTGATCACTGTGCCGTTTCATCTTTTGTCATGCTCCTCGGTTGCCTCGTCGCCGACCCGTGGGAACCCGGTGACGGGATCACCCCACCTTTCATCTTGTTCGGCTTGCTCACGCCACCTTTCTTTTGCACCGGACTCTCAACGAGTTACCGGAACCGAGATGTTGCCGTTGCATCATTTTCTGATCGTTGCCGTGGCACCTTTTCTTTCCACCATGGTGACAATACTCCTTATCATCTTCATGTCAACTTTTAATAAAAATTGCATAAACTTGATCATGTCATCCGCATCATGTTAACAACATTATATGTGTGAATTGTTGTTTGCTTAAAATTGCTAAACATGCATATGGGGATTTCCCCGGAATTGTTGCTGTTATTTCCGGCCTCATTTAAAATGCCTAAATAGGTAGTTTGTTTTTGCTTCACCTCTTGCCATGTTAACAAACATTTAACCTTGTCTTGTAAATAAACGAGAGTCGATTAAATAATTAAAATGTGGTGTTTCGTCAATATGCAACTCGTTGCATATTGAGCTCCACTTAACTTGTAGTTTTGTTTGTGCACATTTCCATGCCATGCATATTTAAACCGGACATGCATCATACTTGGATGTGCATCGTATGCCATGTTTATGCTTGTGTGTTTATCGTGTTGTTTGCTTCTTTCCGGTTGCTTCTCTTGTTAGCTTCGGTTCCGTTCCGGAGTTGTGAGGATCCAATCGACTTCTTCTTGGACCCGCTCTTCTCCCTTGCGGAATCCCAGGCAAGATGATCATATCCTTGGATACCTTTACTACCATTGGCATGCTTAGTTGTCTCGATGCTATCCTTACATGTCGCGCTACCCATCTTTAATGTCAGCCTCTCCTTGTTGCCATGAAACCTCTAACCATTGACACCTTCCTAGCAAAACCATTGTTTGGCTATGTTACCGCTTGCTCAGCCCTCTTATAGCATTGTTAGTTGCAGGTGAAGATGAAGATCGTTCCAGGAGGGAACTTGTGGTTGGAATATCATAATATCTATAATTATTATTAACACACCTATATACTAGGCATGGGTGGAAGGCTTGGCCTTTTGCTCGGTGTTTTGTTCCACTCATGCCACCTTAGGCGCCGATAAACCGGCATTATGTTCCTTGATTTTGCGTTCCTTACATGATGGGTGGATGAGGACCCCTTGACAGTTCGGCTTTGAATAAAACTCCTCCAGCAAGGCCCAACATTGGTTTTAATTTGCTCATAATAACAACTTAATTAATTAATTAAATTGCATAGGGAGTTAGCGCTACCCGAGGATTCTTTGTACATAGCGGGGGGGCAGTGCTGATGGTGTTCGTCCCAAATGGGGAGACTGCGGGGCCTCCACGGGGAAACCCGAGGTATCTGGTATAACCCGTAGGATCACCTATCCGGATGTGGCCTGAGACGAGATACGCGTGGCTACTATCAGGGTGTCGACACACCGGGAGGTCTTGCTGGACTTGTTTTACAATTGTCGAAATGTCTTGTGCACTGGGATGCCAAGCCTGATCGGATTTCCCTAAGATAAGGGGTGATGATATTATATTTATCACTTCAACTAATCGTGAGAGCTTGTGATGGGCTAAGTTGGGACACCCCCGCAGGGTTATAATCTTTCGAAAGCCGTGCCCGCGGTTATGTGGCAGATTGGAATTTGTTAATGTCCGGTTGTAGAAAACTTGACAGAGGATCCGAAGTAAAACACTCAACTGTGTGAGTAACCATGACTGCCTCTTTTCACTTTGAGAAGAGAACACGGTGGCGTTATGTTTGATTCATATGTAGTTCAGGATCTTTAGCGGTCACTACTAGTTGCGACCGTTTGCGTAGATGCTCATCTTTTTCTTGTACTCGTAAGCTAGCCACCATATTATGCTTAGGCGCTGCTGCAACCTCACCACTTTACCTCTTCCTACCCATAAAGCTTTGCTAGTCTTGGTACCCATGGTTATGGGATTGTTGAGTCCTCGTGGCTCACAGATACTACAACACCAGATGCAGGTTCAGCCGAGAATGATGCAGGAGCTGGTTCAAGTACTTCACTGGGAGCTCGATGAAGAGAGTGGCCGTATGCTTGTGACGTTTTCGACGATCAGTAGTGGTTTCCTACTAGGGGCGATTCAGACTTGTGGCTTTATGTTTTGGTATCTTTCTTTTGGATCTTCGCCCGTAGTCGGGTTGTGATGTTTTGAATGATGTTTTGCTTATGTAATGTATTATGTGAAGTGGTGAGTGTAAGCCAACTATCTCCTTTTGCAATTTAATCCCTCTTTTACATGAGCCGTGCAAAGATACCAAACTTGAGATCATTCCAGAATGGGCTTATACCTTTAAGTCGTGCCTCGACACGTAGGAGGTATAGTCCCATCCTGGGCATTACATCGGGCTACCTTTTATATGGCAAAGGGGTCACCACAATGGCACACAGGAGGTGAAAAGTATCTAAAATGTACAAGTTTATCGCTTGACATCATAGAACAAATGCATTTAATGCACTACCTATGTGGCCTCTTGCTTTATCTGGGATGGCAATAGAGCTCGTCCCGTCCGTCGCCACCTCGCCTTGTTCCGATGCGCGTCCAAGCTGACAAGGCATGCAGCACCACGCTGGCTGGCTGGTCGCTGTGCTGGTGCCGTGACATGGTATTCATGAAGATCTGCATGCCACCACGCAGGTGCTTGACTAGTTGGCCAAGAAGCTGCATGCTGCCACGCAGGCGCTCATCTAGTTGGCGGGCTGGTTGCCACGTCGGAACAGCTGCGGAGCAGCGAAACTATGGAAGGTGCGCCTGGCCTGGCCCCGCAAACGCCCCGGCAAATGTCTTGTTGGGGTCTCGTGGCTGTCCCCGGCAAGGATCTTGCCGGGGGTCTTCGTCGTCCCCGGCAAGGATCTTGGCGGGGGTCTTTGGTCGTCCCCGGCAAGGATCTTGCTAGGGGTCTTCGCGTTCTAGTACTTATCTAGATTAGCTGGCCTTTGGTCTTCGCAAAGATATGCATGCCACCACGTAGGCGCCCCTGAGTCTTGGTCTTGAAGTTGTTGATGGTCTTCACAAAGACTCTTGTCGGGGCTACATAGGCCGCCCCGGCAAGGGTGTTTCCGGGGGCGCCCATCTTGCCCCTTTGCTCTTCATGCTTCTGGCTTGAGTGCTTCATTGGCAGTCTCGTACATTTCCTTCCTTTGTCCCGCCAAGCATGGCCGCGGGTGTGGCTACTACTGCCCGTGCACAAGTAAAGGGGTACATAAAGGCCCCTACTTTTGTACACCGAGAAATGTATCTATAATTTTTTATTGTTCCATGCTGTTATATTATCATTCTTAGATGTTTTACAATCATTTAATATGATTTTTGGTACTAATCTATTGACATAGTGCCAAGTGCCAGTTGCTATTTTTTACATGTTTTTTACATCACAGGAAATCAATACCAAACGCAGTCCAAATGCTGCGAAACTTTTTATGGATTTTTTGGACCAGAAGGCATCTAGTGGGCCGGAGAAGCGCCTGGGGGGTTCCCCGAGGGGAGCGCAACCCACCAGGGCGTGCCTCGGGGCCCAGGCGCGCCCTAGTGGGTTGAGCCCACCTCGGCTGCCCCCCGGACTGCTTCTTTCCTCTGTAAATACCCCAATATTACAGAAATCGTAGGAGTGTCGACGAAAATAATTCCAGCCGCCGCAAGTCCCTGAACCACCAGATCCAATCTAGACACCATCACGGAAGGGTGCATCATGTCCATTGGTGCCTCTCTGATGATGCTTTAGTAGTTCTTTGTAGGCCCACAGGTTCGTAGCTAGTAGCTAGATGGCTTCCTCCCTCTTTAATTCTCAATACAATGGTCTCTTGGAGATCCATATGATATAACTCTTTTTGAGGTGTGTTTGTTGGGATCTGATAAACTTTGAGTTTGTGATCATATCTATCTTTTTATATGCATGAAAGTTATTTGAGTCTTCTTTGATCTCTTATATGCATGATATCTTATAGCCTCGTATTTCTTCTCTGATATTTGGGTTTTGTCTGGCCAACTTGATCTACTTATCTTGCAAAGGGAAGAGGTTCTTTGTGATGGATTCAATCTTACAGTGCTTGTTCCTAGTGACAGAAGGGGAACCAACACATATGTATCGTTGCCATTAAGGATAACAAGATGGGGTCTATTTCTACAGAAATAGACCTCGTCTACATCATGTCATCGTTCTTATTGCATTACTCTGTTTTGCATGAACTTAATACAATCGATGCATGATGGATAGCAATGGATGTGTGGAGTAATAGTAGTAGATGTATGCAGGAATCGGTCTACTAATCTTGGACGTGGTGCCTATATAATGATCATTGCCTGGATATCCTCATGATTATTTGAAGTTCTATCAATTTCCCAACAGTAATTTTTTCACCCACCGTTTGCTATTTTTCTCAAGAGAAGCCACTACTGAAACCTACACCCCCGGGTCTCTTCTTTATTATATTTTCATTTGCGATCTATTTTCCTTTGCTTTTATTTTCAGATCTATTAAACCAAAAATACAAAAATACCTTACTGCACTTCATCTTATTTGGCATTTGATCTATCAATATTTACAACTCTCCCACGTCCGTTTGCCAATTTTTGGCACCGTTGCCCGAAAGGGATTGACAACCCCTGTTACACGTCAGGTTGCGAGTATTTTTTATTTCTGTGTAGGTGCTATTTACGTAGTGTTGCGTGATTCTCCTACTGGTTCGATAACCTTGGTCTCATCACTAAGGGAAATACCTACCGTTGTTGTGCTGCATCATCCCTTCCTCTTTGTGGAAATACCGATTTAGTTCTAGCAAACATCAAAAGGAATTTCTTGCACCGTTGCCTGGGAGACATCATCAACCTCTACCAGGTTCCTATTCACAAATCTCATCTCCTTTCAATTTACATTATTTGCCATTTTCCTCTCGTTTTTCTCTCCCCACTTCACAAAAAATGTTGTTTTATTCGCCCTCTTTTCCGTTCGCCGTTTTGTCGTCAGATCTATCATTTTCTTGCAATCATGAGTTATTTTGGTATGATAGCAACATATGATGGCCTAACCACTAAGACTGGACGTACAAGAAATCTGGATGCTGAATTTTTTATCTTGGGGCAAGGGAATGTTATGCGAAAAGAACATATCCAATTTTTTTTCAATTGTGTTGGAAATCTAAGTCTTGATGATGCTCCTATACCTAGAACTACTAGACCTTATGCGGATGCTATTTCAGCACTAGTCCTGAAACATGAAAGTAAATTTATCCGTACTCATCCTACTTTACAAATATTGTTTTTTGAGCTTCCCGATATAAAGAATCCTAGGGAAAAAAATTTGGCCACTCTTGTCCTTGTGAATGAATGAATTTGACTACATAATACGGGAAGCTAGGGAAATCTTTGATTTTTATGGTATGAATCATGAAAAACCCATAATAGATGAAATTATCTACAATAGTGATTATGCGCTAAGGCATATTTTTGGGATAATAAAATCTTTTATGAGAATCTTAAAAAGGAAGTCCCCATTTTAGATATAATCCAACAAGTTTTCAATAATTTTAATCAACATTACTCTTGGATTGTTGCCGGAAATCAAAGGGTTTATGATGATAACCAACTTACTAATGCTAAGGTTTCTACAGATAATATGTTTTATGTTGTTTTTACAAAGCCTCATGACAAAAACACCTCTAATAAAATTAAGGACAAAGATGACACAACTTAGATCCTTGCTTTATGTCTAGCTAAGGGCGTAAAACGATAGCGCTTGTTGGGAGGCAACCCAACTTGTATCTTTTTGCTTTTTGGTTTCCTTGCTGTTTTCAACAAAGTACCCATTAATACCTCTGTTTAGATGTGTTTTTGTGGTTTGAATAAATGTTTGTGCCAAGCAAAGCCTTTAGGATCATGTTGGGTGATAGTAGATTTCATCTTGTTGAAAAACAGAAACTTTTGTGCTGACGTAAATAATTCTCAGTTTTAACAGAAGAGAGTTTTTGAGTTTATTCTTTCTACATAAGATTAAAATACAAATTTTTCACATGGTCCTAATTTTTCAAGAAATTTAGAGTTTGCAGAAGTATTCAGAATATCCAGATTGCTACAGACTATTCTGTTTTTGACAGATACTGTTTTCTTTGCGTTGTGTACTTGTTTGAATGATTCTATGGTCTTGTTTGATGAGTTTTTGCCTCAGAAAAGTTGGAATACAGTAGATATAATGCAAAAATAAAATATGAATTTGTTTGCTACAGAACTTAGAGTAGTGATTTGCTTTCTTGTACTTACGGATCTCACGAAGGTTTTGTTGAGTTTTCTGTGATTGAATTTTTCAAGTTTTGGGTGATCTTACAATGGATGAAGGAATAAGGATGCCAATGGCATCCCAAGCTATTGTGCAAAGAGAATCAAGCAACTAAGCTTGGGGATGCTGTCGGTGGACCAAAGATCAAGCCCTTTAGTACACCGTACTTGTGCATGCGCAGTTGCAGCTACACTCGTGGCAAGGCCTGCCGGGGACAGCTGGAGCAAACACAAGGCAACCAAGGAAGCATCCGAGCTAGTAATCAAAGAAAAGAAGACATAATTGAGACCCCGGCAAGGCCATTGCCGGGGCGGCTCGCGAGGCCTCAGCAAGACCTTTGCCGGGGCGGCTCACTAGGCCCCGGCAAGACCCTTTGCCGGGATGATTTGCCGTGATGATTAGCAAGACCATCGCCCTTGAGGTTGAGAGCTCTGACACCATCGACAATGTCAAGACCAAGATCTAGGGGCATTTCATGGTGCATGCAGATCTTTGTGAAGACCAAGAAGCAAGGTTCCCAGTAAGACTCTTGCTGGAGCCGCTTGCGACGCCCCGGCAAGACTCTAGCCGGGGACGCTTGCAAAGTCGTGGCAAGGCACGCGCGCGGCAAGTTTCCGCCACCCTGACACTACTCCAGCACAGCAACCAGCCATCATGACAAGCACCTGCGTGATCGCATGCAGATCTTCATGAAGATCACTCCACCACTCCAGCAGAGCGGCTGGCCAGTCATCTTGGCATTGCATGCCTCGTCATCCTGGGTGCGTGTCATGACAGGGTGACGCGGCGACGGACAGGACAGGCTTTGTTTTCGTCCCCGATAAAGCTAGGGGCATGTAACCAGCACATTGAATGCGGTTGTCCTAAGACGTCAGTGATAAGCACATACACCGTAGCTGCTTTGCACCTCCTGTGTGCCTGCACGCCACTTCGGACACCCCTTAGTAGCACATGTGTTGATCATTTGCATGTATAACAGCGAGCCGAAGCTCAATAACACATGATAGACACTCAAAGCAGGACTAGGGTATCACGCTTCTCAGCGGCCCGAACCTGGGGAAAAATTCCTCGTGTTGATCATTAGATCTTCTCTTTGCGCACTCCTCTTCCTTGTCAAACCGTAGAAGGGATCCGTGTGATCATGTAGGTGTCGTTTCCCCGACATCTTTCGTGTGCGATGTATGGGGGCTCGGTTGTGCAAACCTGATCTAGCAATTAGAGCGTCGGTTTCTTGATCACCATGTCTCCCAAGAGGAAGACGATCATGGCGTTCGGTTCTTCTATAGCCGATCTGCCCGTGCCAGCATGGACGGGCGATGAAGTGGGGGTTGGTGGAGGCGAGGGTGTCGAGCATCCACCAGTGTTGCGGCTACAGAAGCTTGGCGAGGGTGTCGAGCATCCACGGTGTTCGAAGGACGAAGTCGTGCTACCTACGGGTGGCGCAATGACCTCCAAGACACCCCCGCCGACGCATGCGCCGCGGTCTTCCATGGTCGTGCACGACTAGCAGCGTCGCGATGCTGGTGACCCCGAGCGTCCGGATGGAAAGAGCCCTCAGCATCATTCTGGAGATACGCAAGGCCGGCATGCACGCCAAGATGCTAGTGGACATGGCGCACTGCCGCGGAACAGTGATGGGGCTCCTTCTAACGCAGTTAGCAGTCCGAGCACCTCCCGTTCTTCGTTCCTATCGCTGCTACCTACACCAACCAAAGCGGTGGCGCGAGCGCAGCTACTCCTGGACCCTG
>LR738709.1:219757533-219817404 GCA_902687465.1 Secale cereale
CCCCCCCCCCCCCCGCTGCGGAGAAGCAAGAGGAATGGAAAGCTTTTATCCAGAGCCTTATTGGTTTCGTCAATAAGGATGGGCACCAGGAGGGGGTCTTTCGTGATGTCGGTCCACCGAGCCGGCGCGTGCCGACGGTGGAAGGAACGGAGGCGCTGCAACCATGGTGCACTCTCCTGCACCACGACAGCAAAAATCGCGAGCTCGGCTGGTCGAATCCCGCGATGATGGATCCACGGCATCGTCCAATCCACGAGCTCGTCGCGACCAACGTCATGTTCTTCAGGAATGGGTCAAAGAAGACGCTCGAACTACCATCGAGCAGCGGCGGGAAGCACGCCATCAATCTAATAGGCGCGTAGGGCCCGCTAAAGACTAGCTAGCACCGGGGGTTTCTAGTGACTTACCTGAGGAGGTGGGCTGTCCGGCTTTCACCCGTGAGCTGCGCCAATTGTAGTGGCCCACTTCTAGCACGTTCAAGCCAGAGGTCCTGGAAAAATATGATGTCAAGACTTTTCTGTCGGAGTTCCTGACTGTTTACACCATGCCGATGAAAGCCGCAGGGGCTCAGGACGGCAAGGTTCTCACCAACTACTTCTCGTTGATTCTCAAGCCCAACGTGAGGTCGTGGTTGATGCACCTGCGAGTGGATTCCATCACCTCTTGGTCGGATCTGTGAGACGAGTTTGTTGGCGCCTTTATTGGAGGCCACCATGCTCCAGGTCAAGCAAGTGATTTGCATCTCATCCCTGAGAAAGATGGCGAACCCTTGCGCAAATATGTACAGAGATTCAGCGGTGTGCTGTACAACATCCCAGATGTTCATCCTGCCGCTGTTATCAACGTGTTTCATCATAATGTACGCAACCGCAAGATGCGTGAAGAGCTAGCGATGAACAAGGTTAGGGATGTTGCTGAACTTTATGTTTTGGACGATAGATGTGCTCAGGCTGAAGAAGGAATGAAGTACCCTGGTGAAGATGCCAGCGCGGTGACTGACGCCAAAGACAAAGACGTCGTCGCCCCGGCAAAGAAGTGCTGACGGTGTAACAGGAAGCGCAAGGCCAAGACTGTGCTTGCCGTCGAGGAATCTGGCAACCCCGACACCTCCAAGAAGGCCAACGTTGATAACCCCGACAAGGAGGTTGCCGGGTGCACCGCCTGCTAGTCCTTGGGGGCTGCCGACAAGCGAGAGGGCTTCAACAAGAAATATTGCAAGATCCACAGCACCAAAGGTCATGACCTCTAGACCTCTCAACAAGTTGAGCAGCTTGTGGAAAGGCAGCAAGCTGAATACGAAAGGCGGGATAAGGAGAAGGGCCAAGATGGTGCTGAGGGGTCCGACAAGAAGCCTGGTGGCCGAGGAGGCCGCCGCGGCAGAGAGAAGCAATAGGAGAGGCCTACTTAGGGCCGCGATAAGAAAGAGGGAGACGAGGTCCATGAAGAGGATGGCGAGTCCAGTGAGCATGAATTTCAAAAAGCTACAGAGGGCATGTGCATTGATGGCGGCGCTTTGATACATTCTTCTCACCGCCGGCTTAAATAGTGGGTGCGTGAGATTAATGTGACAGAACCATCGATCGATGCTCAGAAGCCACTGAGATGGTCCCACACGCCTATCATTTTTACACCGAGGATCACCCTGATCGCACAACCGTGATCGGGAGTTTGCCGTTGTTGGTTTCACTGACAATTCGGAACCTCAAGGTGACAAAAATGCTAGTTGATGGTAGGGCCGGTTTGAACCTGATCTCGCCTGTGGTAATCAAGAAGTTAGAAATTCCTAACGGAGATCTCGAAGAAACAGGCATGTTTAAAGGGATTAATCCGGGAAGATGCCAGCGAAAGGGAAAGATCATGCTACCAGTTACATTTGGCGGTGAATTGAACTACAGGACGGAGAAAATCATTTTCGATGTTGCCAAGATCCCGTTGCCATATAACGGGATCCTTGGCCGTCCTGCACTGGCCAAGTTTATGGCAGCGTTGCATTATGCCTACAACATGCTGAAGATGCCCGTCCCAATGAGCATCATCACTATCAACTCCGAGAAGAATCATGCACTTATGTGCGCCGACCAACTCTATCGGGAGGCAGTGGTAGCACCGGCGGCCAAGGCGCTTGCTCCTGCCACTGGAGCTCCTAGGGGGGAGAAGACCGGTAAGACCTCTTGCACCCACTCCAGCAAGCGCGCGTCATCGGATGTGCTAGAGAGCTCCACCAGCAAGAGCAAGAAATCCAAGGCTGCACCACTAGAAACCAAGAAGGTACCCGTCAAGGAGGACGGCTCAAGCAAAGATTTCACAATAAGCTCCACCCTCGATAACAAATAGGAAAGTGCACTCATCGCCTTCCTGCGGGCGAATGTCAATGTGTTTGTATGGCAAGCATTTGACATTCCCAGTTTTCCCATGTAGGTGATTGAGCACCATCTTGTTGTCCCTCCTCATGTGGGCTCGTAAAGCAGAAGGTCAGGAAAAAAGCTTTGGAGCGGCAAGAGTTCATCACTGAAGATATTAGGAAGTTGGAAGTCATAGGCTTGGTCAGAGGAGTGCTCCACCCAACGTGGTTTGCATGTCTAGTTGTGGTGCGCAAGGCGAATGGTAAATGGAGGATGTGTATAGATTATACCGACATCAATAAAGCCTTTCCAAAGGATCCTTTCCCCTTGCCACGCATCGACCAGATCATGGAGTCCACTGCCGGGTGCGACCTGCTGTCATTTCTTGACGCTTATTCAGGGTACCATCAAATCTTCATGACGAAGGAAGATGAAGAGAAGACCACCTTTATCACCCCATGTGGCATGTATTGCTTTATACGGATGCCTTTGAAATTGAAAAGTGCTGCTTCAACGTTTTCTAGAGCAGTCTAGATCGGTTTTGAGCCCCAGCTACATAGATACATGGAAGCTTATACAGATGATATAGTGGTCAAAACCAAGGGCAAGGCAACACTCATACAAGATTTAGAAGAAACATTTGCAAATTTGCGCAAGATCAATCTCAAGCTCAATCCCGAGAAGAGTGTGTTTGGCGTCTTGTCAAGCAAGCTTATCGGATTCTTTGTGTCTCGGCGTGGGATAGAAGCGAACCCTAACAAGATCAACGCAATTGAGCAGATTGAAGCACCAAAACGAGTCAAAGATTTGCGTCGACTTGCTGGCTGTGTTGCTGCCCAGAGTAGGTTCATCTCCAAATCTTCTGAGCCCGCCCTCCCCTTTTTGAAGATATTGAAAAAGGCAGGTCCGATGAAGTGGACTCCGGAAGTGGAGGCAGCGCTGCGGGATATGAAGAAGTACCTCTCCTCTACGCCCACACTAGTCGCACCTAAACTGCAAGAACATTTGCTACTATATCTAGCGGCAACAAATGAAGTGTCCAGTGTTGCACTGGTAGCACAAAGAGAAGTTGATGAAGAAGTAGCAGTAGTGGCAAGACCAGCGGATGACGACCCAGAGCTCTCCCCGCCTGGGTCTGATGCCAGCAAGGCAGGACCCCCGACAGAGTCTGGTGCCGGCAAGGCAAGACCCCCGGCAGACTCTAGTGTCGGCGAGACTGAACCTGTGAAAGCAAATGAAGTGATGTAGAAGAAGATGGTGCAGCACCCAATTTATTTTGTCAGCTCCCTCTTACAGGGGGGCTAGATCAATATACTCCAGTGTGCAGAAGTTGCTCTTCGGCCTCCTTATGGCCTCGAGGAAGTTGTGCCACTATTTCTAGGCACACGAGATCACCGTCATTACTCGCCTCCCATTGGAACGGATCCTATGCAACTGGAAGGATTGTGGAGTGGGATTTGGAACTGTCAAGCTTTGGTCTCGGATTTGAAAGTACTTTGACAATTCAGTGCAGAGCCTTGGCGGACAAGAAGATTCAGGAAACCACTCTTCCCGGCAAGGAAACGAGCCGTGACTGGGTTATGTATTTTGATGGGGCTTTCTCACTAAAAGGCGCATGTGCTGGTGTGCTGCTTGTCGCACCCACCGGACAGCACCTCAAATACGTGATACAGATGCACTTTCCATGGGATAGATTAACAAAAAACACTGCAAAGTTGAGGGACTACTTGCCGACCTTAGGATCGCCGCAGACCTAGGGATTAGGAAGCTCATTATCAGAGGTGATTGACAGCTTGTCGTCAAAAAAGTTAACAAATACTATCAGAGCCCATTGATGGAAGCTTATGTAGATGAAGTGAGGAAATTTGAAGAGTGTTTTGACGGTCTCCATGCAGAGCATGTTCCTCGGGCAGAGAACAGCATTGCTGACGATCTGTCAGAACATGCGGCCATTAATTTACCTATGGAACTAGGAACTTTTATGCTCCAATTGACTCATCCATCCGTTGAACCATCAGCGAAGCAAGATAAGCGAAGGAAGTGGGTTCCCGCTGAGGTCCCAGGAGTCGCCGACAAGGAGGTTGCCGGGGACAACGACAGGCTTTCCGGGGGGCAACAGGCTCTGGCAGGGCCTTAGGACCTTGCTATAGAGAGAACTGCTCCCATGGTAGAAGACGTGCCTTTAGTCCTCACTGTCGAGCCTTAGGCTCCAGTGGCACACCACATCGTCTAGTTCCTCCAAACAGGGGAACATCCCAAGGAATAGGAAGAAGCACAGAAAGAAGCCCATCGGTCTAACATGTATTAGTTTGTGGATGATGCCCTATACAGAAAAAGACTAAACGAAGTGATATGGAAGTGCATTCCTTGGGAGGACAGACTGGAGCTGTTGGCAGAGATACAAGGAGGCATATGTCGCTCTCACATAGGATCTAGGGCCCTTGCCGGAAACTTCATCAGACAGCACAAGCTCTTCAAACGATCCCTCTTTCCTGGCCATTTTTAGTCTGTGGGCTTGACATATTGGGCCCTTTTCTCCATGTTGTCTAAGGCTTTGAGTACTTGTACGTTGCAATCGACAAGTTCACAAAGTGGCTGCAAGTGGAAGTAGTGAGAAAGGTGATAGCATAGTCAGCCGTCAAGTTCTTCAAGGGACTAGTTTGCTGTTTTGGTGTGCCAAACAGAGTCATCACCGACAATGGCACCCATTTCACGAGCCACACCTTCATGTAATTTATCCAAGACTACGGCACCAAAATCTGTTTTTCTTCAGTTGCTCATCCGACAAGCAACGGCCAGGCAAAAAGGGCAAATGTTGAAGTGCTGCCCGGCCTCAAAACAAGGACTTTTGACAGGCTACACAAGTGCGGAAGACGCTGGATTGATGAGTTGCCGACAGTTCTTTGGTAAATCAGGACGACGCCAAATCGAGCCAATGGCCAGACGCCCTTGTCCCTGGTATACGGGGCGGAAGCAGTTCTGCCCACAGAACTCATATATAGGTCGCCTCGAGTGCTCGCTTATGATAAGCTTGAGCAAGACCAGTTGCGCCAAGATGATGCAACGCTTCTTGAGGAAGATCGTCTTAGGGCCGAGGTACAAGTCGCGCGCTAACTGCAAGCCTTGTGCTGCTACCATAGCTGCAAGGTTCCTGCCCGAAGCCTTGAGAAAGGCGACCTTGTTCTTTGGCGTGCTCAGTAGGCCAAGAATTCCAACAAGTTGACACCAAAGTGGGAAGGCCCTTATCAGCTAATACGAGTCACCAGGACTGGCACAATCTGCATGGAGACCAAAGACGGCATTCCAGTGAGCAACTCCTAGAATATCGAACATCTTCGCAAGTTTTACCCATGAGGCACGGTTGCCGGCTCCCCTGCAACCCCCTTTTATAGTAGCCTTCCCGGCAAGGCATATAGCTATGTGTATGGAGCCAGGTGCAGACCCTGTGCGCAGTTGAATAAAATTAAGTATGTACAGTTCTTGTTGATTTCCAAGTTTATCTATATGCATGCCTCTGCAGGATATTGTACCGTGTTTATTTCCAGCAAGTACTGATGAACTGCCAAGGTTCAATATCCCTAATTTCTCTTCTTTCTTTTTCTCAAAGGATAGAAGGTTCCCTCGCATACTAGTTTGCCACCGGGGTGATGGTATAGAGTATGTACGCTAACATGCGATGTTCAAAGTGGCATCTTGCGGGAGAGAGTACACGGCGAAAAGATAAGTTGTGAAACCTTGAGTGAATTTCTTTTAAATATGAACTTATTTTTCTTGAACGATTTGGGTTCTTGTATGAAAAACCTGCACGTGAAGGAACATTGTCATAATTGGTCGCGCCTTGCTCTGTTTTGAGTCTGCTCAACAGTTCAAGTGGTCACGCTAAGAACGGCAAGGTGTCTTCCCGGTAGCGACACCCCCGATGGGCTGCTAAGGATGCGCGCACTAACAAGCTTTTTCCCAACAAAGCGTAGGGTGTATGCCATATAGAGAGAAATCACATGAGAAATATAGCATACATTCATCCAGAGCACAACAAGTTATGTTACATCAATAATTGCCACAGTTCTAACTTAAGATAAATTGTCTTGGGTACGGATTCCTGGCGGCAAGAGGTAGCGAAACAGCTAGTCCCTGTGCTAGCCTTCCACCCACTTAACTTTGTCCACCGCCTCGACAATGGGCGCGGTGAGCTCTTCAAGAGCCTTGAGGTCCGCACTACCTGATAGTCTGTCAAGCACATTGCTGAGGTCAAGGACGGGGTTCCTGTACGCCACCTTGGTGAGCACCTTGAGAAGGACAGCCCGACAAAGCGTGCGGGATTCGTGGGCCAATTGTTTTGTTTGGCTGGAGTGGAGCAGCTTCAGGGCATCGAGAAGGCCATCAAAGAACATGGCCAGTCTGGCGCTCTCAGTCATCCTCTCCTCGTAGGAATAGCTGAAGCCCGACAGGCCCATGGTGGATAGTTGTGTGGTGAGCCTCTCCGCAACGTCGACGAGGCGCGCAGTCCAGATGCCCATGCCTTTCGCATAGTCGTTCTAGGTGGCGGCGGTGCTCTCGAGCAGTTTCTTATATGCCTGGATGTCCTTGGCCAGGGCCTTCTCGCGAGCCTTGCTGATGAAGACTCTTGACAGGGATGCCTGCGAAGCCACGGCAAGGCTCGCGCACGGCAAGGCTCTGCCGCCCTACCACCGCTCCAGCACAGCAACTAGCAAGCCTGATAAGCACCTGCGTGGTGGCATGCAGATCTTCGTGAAGATCCCTCCACAACTCTAGCACAGCGGCTGGCCAGTCAGCTTGGCATTGCATGCCTTGTCATCCTAGGTGCGTGTCAAGATGGGGTGAGGCAGCGATGGACGGGACGGGCTCTGTTTCAATCCCCGATAAAGCTAGGGGCATGTAACCACTACATTGAATGCGTTTGTCCTAAGTCATCCGTGATAAGCACATACATTGTAGCAGCTTTACACCTCATGAGTGCATATACACCACTTTGGAAGCCCCTTAGTATAAAAGGAGGACCAAGGCAATACAGGGAGGGACTTTTGGACTTTCCGGCCAAGTTTGCATGTATAACAATGAGCCGAAGCTCAAGAACACATGACACACACTCAAAGTAGGACTACGGTATTACGCTTCTCAGCGGCCCAAACCTGGGTTAAAATACCTCGTGTTGATCGTTAGATCTACTCTTTCCTACCAAACCGTAGAAGGGATCTGCGTGATCCCGTAGGTGTCGTTTCCCCTATACATTCGCCGAGTGGCATCCCCTCTTTCTTCTAACGACCATTGTTCTTTTACTTGAAGCTATATTTTTATTCGTCACATACTATGAGTTTTTTTGGAGAGTCTTGTATGATATGACTCTTTGCTTGTTTTTCTCTTTAATTTTGAATAAATACCCTTGCTGGACACACCCATTTGAGAGAGCCAAAATTATGCCATGACTTGTTAGAATTGCTCTCTATGCTTCACTTCAATTTTCATGAGCTATGGAATTGCTCTAGTGCTTCACTTATATCGTTTTGAACACAGTGAGCTTTAGTATTTTTGAAGAAATGCTCTCTTGCTTCACTTAGATTTGTTTGAGAGTTAGTATTTTTTTAAAGAAATTCTCTCTTGCTTCAATTAAATTAATTTGAGAGAAAGAAATATTATGCTCAGGATCTTCACTTATATTTATTTGATCTTATCAGAAGCAACACTTAAAATTAGTTCCAAAGTGATACATATCCAAGAAGGATATAATAAAAACTTTCATGAAGATCATCGGACAGAATAAACTTGATTCCTTGCAATAGTTTTAAGATATGATGATGTGATATGTGAGTCATGTTGATAAGTAATTGTACTTTAGTAAGAATATTGGTGTTAAGGTTTGTTATTCCCTATGCAAGCACAAAAGTCAATAGTCATGCAATGAAATTACATGCTACTTGTGTTGTATTGTTTGGTGAGTTATGTTTAATGTTCTCTTATGATGGTTTTCGTTCCTTGGTTGGTAGCTTCGCAACCTATTGCTGTCATCCACCTTTTATTAAGTAGAAATACTACTTGTGCATCCAAATCCTAAAACCCAAGTTCTGCCAAATGAATCCACCATACCTACCTATATGCAGTATTTCCATGCCGTTCTATGAAAATTTGTATGTGCCAACTCTAATTTCAAAATAATTTTCTCTTTTGTTTGCCCGTACCGCGTGCGCAGGAGCGAGGGGTGGCTAATATGTTTCATGCAAGATGTGTTATTCTCAAGATGAGAGTTTATTCACTTGTCATTGCACGAAAGTATGGTCGTAATAGGGATTCCCAGTGCCGGAAAGAAAATAAAAAAAGTTTACTTTATGTTGTCAAATAATAAATTCACTGGAAAGTGTTGGTATGGAAGGCACCCGTGGATATGGTTAGCCATGGCTTGTGAAAGTTTGCTGGAAAAAGGAATAAACTTTATTTTATGTTTGGGAACTACCTATGATGCATCTAGTGTGGAAAGTGTTGCGAACTTTAAGTCGTTCTCGTTGGTGGGAAAAACATGAAACCCAAAATAATTTTATCTCTCAATTTAAACCTTTAGCTCTTGCGCCTCTACAAATCCATACTTACCTTTGCGAAGGACTTATCTTATATTTTATGCAATTTATTTTGAGTCTTCATCTTCTCTTATAAAGCACAAACTATGGAACACTATTATCACACTTGAGCAATGGATGTACCCAATATTTGGATGAGTTACATGAATGGATCAATGATAGAGCATGATGGGCTAGGGAGAACTTGCTTTAGTATTGATATTTCGAAAGACATGGTTGCTTGTTGATATGCTTGAGTATTTAAGTCTCACGTCAAAACTAGACTATTGCTTTGAACCATATAAAACTCCAAATGTCCATGCTATAAAGAAAAGAATATGAGATGACATGTTAGGCAACATTCCACATAAAAAATTCAGTTTTTATCATTTACCTACTCGAGGACGAGCATGAATTAAGCTTGGGGATGATGCTATGTCTCCAACGTATCTATAATTTTTTATTGTTCCATGTTGTTATATTAACATTCTTGGATGTTTTACAATCATTTTATAGTCATCTTATATCATTTTTTGGTTCAAACCTATTGACATAGTGCCAAGTGTCAGTTGCTGTTTTTTGCATGTTTTTTACATCGCAGGAAATCAATACCAAACGGAGTCCAAACGTAGCGACACTTAGAAGACATCCCCATATTACATCATGAATTTTTTTGGATCAGAAGATGTCCAGTGGGCCGGAGAAGTGCCTGGTGTCGATGTCAAAACTGGCGGATCTCGGGTAGGGGGTCCCGTACTGTGTATCTAAGGATCGATGGTAACAGGGGGAAACAAGGACATGATGTTTACCTAGGTTCGGGCGCTCTTATTGGAGGTAATACCCTACTTCCTCCTTTATTGATCTTGATGAATATGGTTATTACAAGAGTTGATCTACCTCGAGATTTTAGTGGCTAAACTGTAGATGTCTAGCCTATGGTAGTTGTGATTGTCCCTACGGACTAAACCCTCTGGTCTATATATGCACCGGAGGGACCTAGGGTTGTACATAATCATCTTGCAAGGGAAGGAAACATTACATCCAGACTTTAAACTTGCCATTCTATACATATAGGAGTTCTATTTGGACACGAGGGATAATCTTCCGTGTTGATCTTCACGACCCACCAGTCCGTCCCATAACGAGTAATCCGGCCACCCGAGGACCCCTAGTCCAGGACCCCCTCAGTAGCCCCTGAACCAGTCTTCGATAACGATGAGTCTGTTACGCATACTGTCTTTGTCATTGCAAGGTGAGTTCCTCCTTCCGAACATATGAAGTTTATTTCCTCCGTAAAGGAACTATGTCCGGCTCTGCATGATTAGTACAACCCATAACCTCGAAGGCAATGTGTCAAAACAAACATTGTGTCTGTATTGATAACTTTTTGCTACGAAACGTCATGTTTGACCCTTCAATATTTTGAACCGTTTTCTTAGCTCTGGTTTCGCGTTTCAAGGCATAACCTCCATTGGCATGTCTTGTCGAAGCAGAGATCGTGCCCGCTTATTGCGAGATCCTCATCAATATGATTTGGGTAACCCAACCATACCTTGCGCACGATCGCAACGGAAATAGGCGAGTTTTATGGCCTGAGTGCGTGATGTTTGTTATCTACCACCTATAAAAGGACATAGATCCCTCCTTTTACCTCGCGCTCTCCTCTAGCCCTTGATTCCCAATCTCCTAGCTCCAGCGCTGGCAGCTCCAGCGCTGGCAGCTCCAGCGTCCGCATCTCCCATCCCTTCCACCACCGCCTCCTTCGCCAGCAATTGCTGGATCTGGTTCCAAGGGAAAGTGGGAGGCCTCCACCATCACGGAAAAATACGTGAAGATTCTCCGGAGCGCGGGCTATCTCACCGCCAACATAGCTTACCAGATTCCTAATGAGAATCAGGTGATCCCCATCCCAGAGGCTGGCAAGAGGGTTGTGTTCGTCCCTCACTTTATTCAGGGGCTAGGATTTCCGCTCCACCCCTTTATCCGGGGTCTCTAATTCTTACCCAAGCTAGATTTCCATGATCTGGCCCCGAACTCTATCCTCCACATATCCGCTTTTATATTCGTGTGTGAAACTTTCCTCCGCATCCCCCCACACTTCGGCCTATGGCTCAAGACCTTCAGTCTAAAGATGAAGGTGGTGGACGGGAAGCATGCAGACTGCGGGTGAGCTATGGTAAGCAAGCTCTCGAACGCAACCTGGCCCAAAGGGGTTTTGTGGAAACCAACAAGGTATGGCAGCAGGAGTGGTTTCATATCACCGAACCGCGTGAGGCTAAATGGACAGCCACACGTGAATTTTGATCCTGACCCCCGGAAAGGCTCACCTCATGGACCGCCAAGGGCCTTAAGTGGGGGCCTCAATCGGAGGTGAAGATGCTCCGAAATCGCATTTCCGACATGATAGTAGAGGGCACCCACCATGCTGACGTTATCCAGGTGATGCTTTTACACTCCATCCTCTCCTGCCAGCTCCAGGCCTCCCGATTGTGGGAGTTCCATCCGGAGGGACCCAGTACCATGAAGTGCTTCTTCGACACTACGCACGAAGACATATGGAAGTAGCTTTTCAAGGCCCAAAAGAAGTGGCCAAAGGAAACCGAAGACATCGGATTCGAGAGTGAGACTCCGGCCACAGCGGTAAGCACGATTTTGCCGAGACTTATTCGGTCCCTTTTTTAAATATAATAGGAGTTAGAAAATCTGCGTTCTATACAGGCCTGGAGAGCGAAAGCGGAGGGGACAGACTGTCCGGCACCGTTGCCTGAGACCCCATCCATGCCTCAGCTAACAGCTATGTTGGCGCCGGCGCCGTACCAGGCGCTGGAGAAGAAGGCCAAGAAGAAGGGCAAGGAGGCCAAGAGCGGCCCCCGCCATAAGGGTCCTTCGAAAGCTAAGTCCGGTGAGACCGACGCCCCCTCCTCCGATGACGAAGAGGGCGGCCTCTGAAAACAGGGGAAAGGAGGCGCCCAGGATGATGAACCTCCCAGACAGCTCGGACTCAGCGTCCAAAGCTGATTTCCGAAAACAGCCTAGGGTCAAGCCCCTGGCCGAATCATAATTATTTAGAATTCACTGTTGTCTTCGGCCAGTCAGCTATTATTGTATAAGTAATTCTATTTGTTGTTTTGTAGTCCTCCTCGCATATTCCCCAGCGCATCGTTGTCGTAAGGTAGCTCTCTGCTGCCCGACATGCCGGAGAGTGACACACCATCACGGGCTCAATCGCCCATCATCCTAGGGGACACAGAGGTGTCTTCCCTGTTGGCGTGCCCTACGCGAGGAGGTGGGAGTGGGGCGGACGAGAGCGTGCCCGAGGTCAATGCCTCGGCTGCCGTCAGTCAAGGGGAAACAGTCCCCATGGCAACCGAAGGCGGGGAGCTCAAGCAATCCGGGCTCCCACAGAACACCATTCCGGAGGCCAGTACGGCCCCAGAATCGGACAGGCAACCCCTTGTGATAGGGAGAGGAGCATCAGCTCCACCGACGAACTCCGTTAATCCGGAGGCGCCGAACACACCGGAGGAAGCACTACAAAGTGCTTCCATCATAGCAGAACACCGCACCCTGATGGTTGTGGTTATGGGGAGGATTCAGTCTGCCAGGAGCAGGCTGAATGAAGCCTTCAAGAGCCTGCTAACAGGCTTTGAGGTATGCGATGTAATAGTCTAAGAGAAATTTATGTTTATTTTTATAGGATAATAAACCTGTGTACGGACGCTAGCCCATGATGCTCTGTTTGATTCTGAAATGAATCGGACAGAGGATCCGCATAGTATCTACTAATACTACATATTGTGCCATTTATTTGAGCAAGCTTCCCTGTTAGCGGCATCCATCCAGGCCGCAGAAGTTTCCGAGCTCAATCGGAAGCTTCGAGAAACTGACGAAGAGTTTGACCGCATTAACAAGGGGTTTGACAAAACACAAGGTATGCGGCCTTTGAAAATTATTATTTCCAAAGTTAATATTGTTGGATTTCGGGTTCCGCAAACCCTTGAGAGGTTCAAACTCTGGGGTGTGCACGAAGAACACTCCCCCCCCCCCCAAGTGCGCTCACCCTGCGATTCCGCGGCCTAGCTTGTCGCGCTCAAAGAATAGGGGACACTGGGAATTAGACTGGTTCGGGCCACCTTGTGGTGTACTACCCTACTCCAGTGTGTGTGGTGGATTGCCTTTGTATGACTGAGGATGAACTAGTACAAGGGATGAACAACCTCCGGAGGAGAGGTGTTCTTGGGCTCAGATGAGCTTGTGGTGTGTGTCTGGTGGAAAAAATATTGATCCCCTCTATGGTGGTGGCCAGGTCCTATTTATAGTGGCCTTGGTCCTCTTCCCAAATATCGGCGGGAAGGGATCCCACAACAGCCAAATTTGAAGGGGAACAGCTACTACAAGTTAGCCTGACAAAAGTAGTCTTCGCCAGCCAAAGGCTATGGTGGTGACGCCGCACCAGGCTCCACGATGACCTCGGTTCTGCAGCCGTGATGATCCTTTGCCTTGTTGCACCGATATGGAAACCTTTTCCTGATCCCTTGGGACTCCGTGCTTGCGCTTTCCCTCTTAGTACCAAAGAGGAAACCGGTACACTACGCCCACTAGCGCCCACCTGGCCTTAATCGTCATGGCTCACATCACGTGAACCTCGCGAGGTACTCCATGCATAGATATCTCCGCTCCTCGGGAGCCAGCCTAGAGAGACTTCCCCTAGGGAGGTCTTGCTGTCGCCCGCCTCGCGAGGGTCTTGAGTTGCAGCTGCTGAAGTTGGGCCGCACCAGTCCACTGATGGAGCCACGTCACGGTCCGCAAGCAGGGAAGTCTGGGTACCCCCATTCCCAGGACGCCGACAGTAGCCCCCGGGCCCAAGGCACGCAAGGACTTAGCTTCGAGGCGAAGCCAAACGGGCAAGGGCGAAGCACCGTGGGGCCTAAACGCTTGCGGCCTCGGTCGACGCGTGGCGACTTAATTGGACGTGGGTGTCTCCGCTTCCCCACGCTACCTCGGCAACTGGCCAATCTGACGAGACCCTGCTGCATGCATAGAAGAGACATCATTATGTGAGATCGTGGAGGCTGGCGGTTGGCCCCCGTAGCGCATCTCCTTCTTATTCCTCCTTCCTTCGCCCTTTTGTTTCAACTTCCAAGGCGACGATAAGAAGATTCTCCACTGCTGAGAAAGGAAAAACTCCCGGTGAGGAGAGGGAAGCGCTCCGGCCGAAGAAGAGGTTCAGTCGCCCCCGCGGTACCGGCGAGAGGCGGGAGGTAATGAGGCCTTGGTGCGATCAGCCTCCTCCTGGCTACCCGCTGCCCTTGTACGCCCAGGGGCAAGGGGGTCGCGCTCTATGCCGCTCACGTCGTGGTCGAGGTCGTCATGTTCGGACGGTCGGTCCAATACTCCTGAAGAGGGCTCCTCGCGCGAGTTCTTGGTGTGGATAGCAATGCGCCACCCTCATGGATCCAGTTCCCGATGTTCTTCGCCAAGCCGATGCCGGCGAGGGGGCCTGCCAAGTTGTGGTTGCAGCATGTTGGGTGCCGCAGCCAAGCTACAGAGGCGGAGGTTGATGTCGTCCCCCGACGGGTGTCTTCATGAGTCGAGATTGGAGCGAGGTCGCCCGCGTGTGCCGCCCTGACGGAGTTTCCTTCGTTCACTTTGAGTTCGACGACGCCTCCACATTGTTCTTCAAAGTCTTCGACGAGGAAGGACGCCGCCAGGAGTGCTACCCCGTTGGGAGCCATCAAGGAGGCATAGCGACGAGCACCATGCCTACCCTCAGTACCGCCGTCGGCTCTCCTAGCAGCAGTGATTGCCCTTGGGAGTCCAGCGGCTCTCCCGAGGCTGACGAGTCTCCAGAGACGAGCGACGACAGCTATGCGCCTCCAAGCTCCTGCCGCGCCCGGAGTCCATGAGTTGCACGAGCTCGTTGCCGATGGTGACTTGAGCGGGGCCGGAGATAGACTCTGGTGGCCCACTGTTGATGATGGCATCAATGGTGGTAGTCATGGTTAGGGTCTCCCAAAATCCCTCTCTTTTGCTACCTGCGAGGAATCAAAGCCAAACCGAAGGGGGCATGTAAAGAACTTGTAACGCTTTTTCTCCAATGCTTATTATCCTCGCTAAGAAACCATGTTTGCAAGCCTTGTTCCGGCAGTGTCGCTCCTTTTAACCGTTTCGGCACCTTCGTGCTCTACGCCGGTAGATCCCAGTCCCAAGGAAAGCTACGGCTGTCGCTAGTGTGCCATGTTGCGATGCCGTGGTCAAGGCCAGGAGGTGAGCGGCCCGGGGTCTGGTAAGAGCTCCTAAGGCGCGATGCTCAAGAGGTCCCGCTTGGCGTGCAAGCAGCTTCCGGAGACTAAAAAGGGAGGCGACATTGCCGATGTATGACTACGGAAACCAACTTGTCAAGTGATGGCGGCATGCCAATGAGATGCATAACTTATCTTGATGGGTCTGAGGTGATTCCCCATGCGGTGAGCCTGGCTTGATTCCGGTGCAGCGTGGCTAAGATTACGCGATTTCCTCCCTGCTTGCCTTAGAGTTCAGCCATCTTAGCCGCCACTGGCTCGTCCGGATCACCAAGACGAGACCAGGGAGTGAGGGGCTACTTGGCCAGTTAGGCCCCTGAGACGCGATGCGCAGGGGTCCCCCTTTATGTACGAATAGCCCTCGGGAAGGAAATGCTAGACTAGGCCTTGGTGTTCTGTGTCGGAAGGGCCCAAGCCCGCACATACCTCAGCCGCCGCTGGCTTGTCCGGATCGCTAGGACGAGTCCAGGTAGTGAGGGGCTACGTGGCCAGTTAGGCCCCTGAGACGCGATGCTCAGGGGTCCCCCTTGACGTATGAACATGCCTTAGCTCTCTAAGCCGGCCTCCCCCTTGTCCCACTCTTATTGGTGCTCTGCGTCCTCGGGTCCCGACCCTCGAGCGGAGCTCAGCCACCACTGGTATGCCAGGTTGTGATGCGTTGTCAAGGCCAGGGGGTGAGGGCTGGAGAGTTAGTAGGAGCCCCTAAGTCGTGATGCTTTGAAGCCCCCCCTTTAACGTGCAAGCGAATTACGTGAGAAGGAGAGACCGGCAGGGTCGCCTGCCGCCATGCTCCTAAGATTCCTGTTGGTTAGTCTGACGAAGCAGCACAACTTATAACCGCGCCTACCGCTGGCCACTGATCGTTCCGCGGGAAGATGAACGCGCCGAGGTTCTGGTGAGGTGATGTGCGCGAGGCGGGCCGCGAGTCAAAGATCGATCTCTCGGATTTGTCAGCGTTGCAGGGACAGACCCGAGAACAAGTGTCGTGCCAACGTGTGTAGCCCCCATTGAGGGACGAGCAGAAGTCCGTTCGGCAGCGAGGGAGGCCAAAAGAGGTGGTGAGTGAGCAGGTGATGATCATAAGGTAATCCATAAGAGGAAATGATCTAATCCAGGTGATGTAAAATATGATACATGCCACAGGGACGGACCCATGCAGCTTGGGGATGATGCAGCCCGAGGGGTGCCCCCAACAGAGTAAGCTAAAGATGCAAAAGGGACACACGTTGCAGGGGCAAGCCCGTGCGACTTGGGGGTGATGCAGCCCCAACTGAACAAACTTGAAGCAAAGTCATCTAGCACAGATGCTGGAGTGGTGTTGATGTAGCTGGAGATGCTTGCTGAAGATGTCGCTCCTCACGAGCTGCCTGGCTCCGGGGCCTCGCGAGGCTCCAGAGGTTTCGAGAGATCGCGAAGAACCGAGGCCACTTCCACCAAGATCTCCTGATGCCTGGCCTCGCGAGCCGCAAGGACTTCCCGCATGTGGCGCTGGTGTAGGGCCGCCTGGTTCGGCAAGCCGAAGGCCATGCAAATGTAGTTGTGGGGAGGACCCTCGCACTGGCCCACCTAGGATGGCCAGTAGAGCTCCTGAGACGCGATCCTATTGAGTCCTGGGATGTTGATGCAGACGCGCAGCCCGTCGCCCGGGCCATGGACGGTAGCTCCACTTTGGGGCGCTGTGCGGCGCTCGCCCCACATCGCCCTTGGTACCTGCAAGTCTTCGATGTTCTGGTTGATGAACTCCTGAGCGGTTGGTGCCTCATGCCTTGTGCCTGTCGGAGGGAAACGTGTGGTGAAGCAAGCCTCCACATGGTGCCTGAATGCCTCCCTCGAGACATTGTCTAGGTCAGAGGCCCTCCAGAGGAGAGCCCCCGAGCTCAGCCCAAGGAGGGCGCCTGGCGTGCCTTCCTATGTGAGGGAGGTAGGCGCTCCGTCCGTGGGTGCCAATCCTGAGGCACGGCTGCCGGGTGCTGCATCTTCATGAGGCTATAGGGCGAGCAGCTGCTTCTTCTTCTTCAGGATAGCTTCAGGGGGTAGATAATGTCTTCGTTGTCAGGGTCTTTGACTGCAGCAGCCAGGTAAGCGCACTCGAGGGAGCACACTGCATCCTTTTCTTCGCAAGTGGCGGTGATGATGTCCCGACTCACTGGCATCTTAGGAACATTGTAGCCATGGTGAGTCACGACCATGAACTTGGCTAGGGCTGGATGCCCAAGGATGGTGTTGTACGGGAGGCAGATGTGAGCAACATCGAAGGTAACGGGGAGCCGAATCTCTCCGATTGGGCTGGTGGAGCAGTTAGTCAGTCCTGAGAAAGGCCTGGTGGATTGCAGCTGGTCATAAGGTACTTGGAGACGGTCAAATGTGTCGACGAAGAGGACATTGAGCCCTACAATAGCATCGATGAGGGTCTTGGTGTCTTGGACGTTGCTGATGACGGGTGAGCAGAGCATTGGAAGAGCACCAGCGGTTGCCACTCACTTAAGCTGGTCAGCAGAGCAGAACGTGATGGCGCACTTGGACAACTTGCGAGGTCGTGTGGCTTCTATCCTGGGAAGAGCTGCATTTACTTCTTTAGCGAACAACTTGAAGAGGCGTTGAGAGGCTGGGGCATGTGCACCGCCAAAAGATGCAAGCGATGGCGCGAGCCTCCTGGAAGCCCACAGCCCCCTCGTCTTGGTCATCGTTCCTCCTTGGTGGTGGAAACTTAGGGAGGCTGGCCTTGCCCTGAGGACGGTCCTCACGAGGCTAGTCCCTCCAGGCACCCTCGTGAGGCTATTCCCTCCAGGCACCCTCACGAGGTTGGTCCCTCCAGGTAACCTCACGAGGCTGATCATGCTAGCGGTCCTCACAAGGCTGATCACGCCACTCCTGACGGGAGCCGCGGTCGTCCCAGCACCCCCGGTCCGGCAACGTCCACGGTCGTAGCACCGGTCACTGTGCTCGGGGCGTCGACCGATGCACCAGTCGCGGATGGCCCAGAGCTCTTGGTAGTCGTTGGTGTTGTGGTTATGCATGTTGTGGAAGGCGCAAAACGGACGGCTGCTCTTGGATGACCCCGGGTGGTCGCGGCCACACTTCATCTCTGGTTCGGACGCGATCATGGCGACCCCTTTGCACTTCACGTCCTTGGCCTTGGCCTTCTTGTCTTCAGGGTCAGTGGCGGGGAGCTCGACGAGGGAAAGGCTCTCCTCTTCAGCTCTGGCGCACTTGGTCGCAAGGTTGAACATCTCCAGGGTCGTGCACAGATCTACGTGGATGGCGAGCTCCTCCTTCATCTTGACATCACGGACGCCATCGGATAATGCTGAGATGATGGCCTCGTCCGTGACCTTGGGGATCTTGACGCGGACGTTGTTGAATTGTTGGATGAACTTCTGCAGAGTTTTTCCTCGTTGTTCCTTGATGCGCCGTAGGTCACCTGCGGCCGGGGGGTGGTTGCGGGTGCCCTGGAAATTGGTGATGAACTGCTCACGCATCTCACCCTAGGAGGAGATCGATCCCGCGGGCAGGTTCAGGAGCCACGAGCGCATGCCATCCTTGAGAGCAAAGGGGAACCAGTTCGCCATGATCTTCTCGCCGCCATTGGATGCCTCGATGCTCAGCTCGTAGAGCTGCAGGAACTCAGCAGGGTCGGGGGTGCCATCGTAGCATGGAGGCAGGTCGGGCTTGAACTTCCCAGGCCAGTTGACGTTGCGCAGATCGGGGGTGAAGGCCTTGCAGCCTGCTATTGACACCGGAGCTTATCACGGAGGCGGATTTTGGTCTAGGGTCCTGCGTGCCACCATTGCATGGGGCGCACGGTCTCGACGCGACGGTGGAGGGAGCACTGGCGCTCCTCCTTGGGGCCGCTAGATCTCATGACAGCTTCCTTCTTCATGCGTGGGCGCTCCGCGCGGTGTGTCACGCCGCGGGGCTGCGTGTCTTGGATCATGGACGACACCTTGATGCGGAGGCGGTGCACGTGCTTCATGGGCCATGTTGCCCGCATGGGGAGGCGGGCGAAGTAGTCAAAGAGACGGGGCAGGAGAGCCCGCAGCGGCGCTGATGAGCTTGGCGATGTGGTCGAGTAGTCCTCGTAGAGGTCGTCGATTGGGCAGTAGCGCAGGAGCTCGCGCGCCATGAGCAGCGAAGCCTGCGTGTCCGCGGGTCCATGACGGCAATGGGACGTCGAGTCGGTGCGGGTCAGCGACGAGGTTGCGATGCATCCTGTCTGGACCCCGATCCTAAGTCACAACGATCTAGCTTGTAATACATCCTGCCAGGACCCCGATCCTAAGTCACATCGATCCTAAGTCACTTTGCGGCCTCACGCACGGTATCCCCACGGGTGCCACCTTACCTGGCCCGGGACCGTTTGCGCATTTTGGCACACGTATATGATAGTGTAGCTAGCATCCATATGACAGAGAACCCGGGCCGACATGGCTAGTTATAAACCAAAAGTGGCTCTAAATTATGGAGATAGGCATCCATGACTCAGCAACGAATGTGTCGGTCATCAACGTATGAACCCTAGTCATAGCAAGCTATATGGACTTAAAGGAACAACACGTGACATTTCCCCTAAGGGACAGACACAGGAACGAAGAAGGACACATGCCGTCCAACCTACGTGTTTCGGAGCAGTAGCAAGCTACCAAGGCTTAGTGGAAGCACTAGGAGGCATTTCCCTGTAAGATAGGCTACCAAGGGTAAACAACTAGGTGTCGGATCCCACACATATCAAGCATTTCAATAACATACACACAATATGCTCAATATGTGCAAATACAACATTGCATCACAACAGAACTTTATGACTCAAAGTACTTTATTTAAGAGGCTCCGAAGAGCCATACATAACACATTCATACAGGTAGGGGTCACATGACCCAACACTCAAGTCATCCAATCATACAAGCACAAGCGGAAGCTAACTTGTCTGAGTACAGACAACTTGGAAAGAAAACAGGCTTGGTGTAGCCTGACTATCGACATGGCCCTTCGCAAGTCCAAGATCTCCGTCTGGGTAGCAAGCTACTCGTCGACGTCAACGTCTATGTAGTACCCATCAGAGGGGGCGGGGTTCTCCTCTGCAACGGTTATTAAGCAAACATGAGTACAAAGGTACTCAGCAAGACTTACGTCAGAACCTATCATACATGCATCATTATCAACAAGGGCTGTGGAGTTTATTGCAGCAAGCCAGCTTTCACTCTTTGCTAACCTCTTCTACAACTCTCGGCAGATTGCAAGATGAGACTACGCACACGAGTCCACTTCTCACCACCACAATACACTACCGTGGATCCTCTTCCGTCATCCTACGAAAGGGCCATCCACGGCACTCACACTTGTCATGAGACTTTTAGTAGTAACCATTAACTTTTCTATGAACTGTATAAGCAACTAAGTGGTCCTTAACCGCAAACAACGGCTATTCGAATAGATTGGTAACCCTGCAGGGGTGTACTTCTTCACACACGCTTCCACCACTTATCGCCGTTTACTCGACATGTACTCGGCAACCATCAAGCGGAAGCCCAGCGAGGGTGTCTACCACGACCTGACTAACCACACAAGTACCTAGTACAGGTTTATTGCCTATTTGGGTTCCATCCATGGGGAGATCCGGCCGGGGTGTCGCTCACGGCCCCAAACGATGTGTACAGGGTTCCCGTGTCACTAATCGGGCGACCGGTACACCGTGCCATATACCTACCGTGTCACAGACCACCCTGAGGGTCAACGCTGCGCACGACCTCCAGTATACTACAAACACCAGAAACTAGTTGCAACTCCTGGACAGAGGACGAGGGCAGTTAATAAGTCGAGAGACCTTGGAGCGCCCGGAGCCCAATGCGTGGTGGTAGCTGATATTGAATCACCCATACAGATCTTAGGTCCTATGGACTGTTCCAATGAAACAACCCACCATGTACTCCTACATGGCCTTTCATCGATACCTTTACCAAGCATATTCCACACTTCACACCCTTTACTAGACATGATCATTTCACTCTGATCCATCACCCAGATGAACCAGACCTAACATAACTCTAAGCATAGCAGGCAGCATAAATAAATAGCATGGTAGGTAACACATCACATGGCTTAATCAACTCCTACACATGCTAGTGGGTTTCAACTATTTACAATGGCAATGACATGTCATGCAAAGAAATGGGGTTCAACTACCGCAACAAATAGCAATTCACACGCTGTTGCCTTAATGCAGTAAAAGAGAGCAGGAGTGAGAAGATGGGTTTTTATCGGAATGATCAATGGGTTGCTTGCCTAAAAGATTGGTTGTCGGGTACTACTCTTCAGTTGGATACGCGGATGTATCCTCGGGAGCAGAACCTACCACGGAGAACACCGGTAATACAATCAATATACAAACAAATGCAGCAATATGATTCATGCTCATGACATGGCAAGATGGATGTGCTTTGAGCTAATGCAACTATAAACAGAAAGGTTTGAGCTTATTTGAATCAAAGATTCAAATTTATACCCAAGCTATTTTTATTTAAAGTGCATTATCATGTTTTGATGTGAACAACAAGGTTAACTTGCTCAAACAAGCATGAAACTAGTACCAATGGAAAGATTAGATTTTTCTGATAATTTTTCATATATAAAACTTTTCCATCTGAGCTACTATTGAATTTATATGAATTTTAGAAGTTAGGGCATTTTTTGAAATAAATAAATCATTTCTGATTTATTTAAATCACCGAAAACACTTACCGCGTCAGCATGAACTCATCCTGACGTCAGCAGGTCAACATGCCTGGTCCAGGTCAAACCTGACCAGTGGGACCCACTGGTCAGTGTCACAATTAGTTAACTAACTAATTAGGATTAGTTTAAGCGCTAATCTAGGTTTGACTAACAGGCAGGGCCCACATGTCAGTGACCCAGGGGAGTCAAACCCCTGGTCAAACTGGGTTGACTCACCGGCGTTTAGCCGTCGGCGACATCCAGACGCGGTGGAGGCTGCGGGTTTCGCCGGTGACCAAATGGACGACGGAGCACATCTACTGGCAGCTGGGAGTGAGCCGCGTCGAGTGGTGCACGACTTGGAGCTCGGGGTCGCCGGAAACGACGCCGGCGACGAGTCCAACGGCTCCCAGAGTTTGGGCGGTGACGAACGCGTCTGTGTAGTGCTCGTGGAGGCGCGTGGAGTGGTCCTACAGCATCTACGCGAAGCAGTGAAGCTAGTGGGCACGACGGCTTGGCCGTTAGGTGGCCGAAGACACGTCGGCGACGAGCATGTGCGGCGGCGCGTGTGGGTGAGCTTGTTGCGGTGGCTGTGTTGCACGACAGGGCAAACGAGAAGGACGGGGACGTCCAGGAGATCACAACGGAGACGACGGGCTGGTCGGCGAGCTCGGGGATGAACTGGTGTGGTGGCAACGGCGAAGGGGATCTCCGACGGCCGAGGTTGAAGACGTGCTCGTGGCGGTGGCTCCAGGGTGAGCGTGCACTCGGGGCTCGGCCTGCTCGCGGTAGCGGACGACGGTGAAGCTCCTTGACACGGCGAGGCGATGGTGGCTGCGGCTACGATGGCGGGAGCTCGCGGGTCCGTCGGCCATGGCGAGGAGAGGGCGAGGGAGAGAGGCAGGGTGAGGAGTGCGGTGTCGTGGCGGTCTGGTCGACGACGTGGAGGTTGTCCAGACATCCTGGGGCGGCGAAGCGGCGACCAGGCGGCAAGCAGCTGCCGTGGTGGCGCGCGGCCGTGCGCCGGCATCACCTGCCTACCTGGCAGGACGAAGCAGCTGGCTGGCATGGGCCAGCACAGTGCTGGGCCGCCAGGTGGGCCGGTCTGGTAAGTCTCTCTCTCTCTCCTCTCTTTTTCTAATTTAGTTTCTGTTTTGTTTTGTTTTTCAACTGTGTTGAATTAATAAAAATCCTAAAGCACTTTCATAAATCATGAAACTACTCATGACCACTGTATATAATATGAACAGCATGGAACATTTTAGTTTATGATTATTTGGGCATTTAAAATATTTTATAGCATTTAAATGCCCAAATGCAAATAACATATGATTTAAACCAATGACCTTAGAATGTCCTAGAAAATTGTGCACCATTTTTGTTAGAGGTTTAAGACCAAGGCAAAGATGATGAACATTTTTGAAGGGCATTTTGGGTACATTGGAATTTTTTTATTAAACCCTAGTTGAAAGAACAGGGGTCCTGGGGTTTCTGTCATCCCCATTTCAAGTTTCTGCAAAAGTTAAACATGATGCACACTCTAGCTAGTCCTAATGCAAGCACTGACTAGGGATGTGACAACCCACCCCCACTCAAAAGAATCTCGTCCCGAGATTCGGGTTCCTCCGGAAAAATGGTGGGGTACTCAAGTCGAAGACGATCCTCCCTTTCCTAGGTAGCTTCGCTCTCAGAATGGTGTCACCATTGAACCTTGAGAAACTTGATATTATGACGTCGAGTGGTACGCTCGGTTTGATCAAGAATACGAATGAGGTATTTTCGATATGTGAGATTGTCCTGGAGATCAAGCATTTTGTGGTCCACTCCGCGGATAGGATCCGAGAAGCAACGCCTGAATTGAGAGACGTGGAAGACATCATGAACTCTGGATAGATGCGGAGGTAGTTCCAATTGGTAGGCAACTTCTCCTCGATTGGCAAGAATGCGAAAAGGACCAATGTAACGAGGAGCTAATTTGCCTTTGATACCGAAGCGATGGGTTCCCTTAAGAGGAGTAACCCGAAGGTAAGCCTTATCGCCGACTTCGTAAGTCAGAGCCTTATGATGGCGATCGTATTGGCTCTTCTGGCGAGATTGGGCTGTTTTCAATTTCTCACGAACGATGCGAACTTGCTCTTCTGCTTCCTAGATCATATCCGGACCAAAGAATTGTCTTTCCCCGATTTCTGACCAGTTAAGAGGCGTTCGACACCTTCGTCCATACAGTACTTCGAAGGGAGCCTTTCCCGAGCTAGCTTGATAACTATTGTTATAAGCGAATTCGGCGAATGGAAGACACTTCTCCCAATCCATACCAAAAGAGATGACAGAGGCTCGGAGCATATCTTCCAGAATTTGATTGACTCGTTCTACTTGACCACTTGACTGAGGATGAAAGGCGGTGCTAAAGGAGAGACGAGTCCCCATAGCATTTTGGAAACTTTCCCAAAATCGAGAGGTGAATAGACTTCCACGGTGTGAGTTAATCTCCAATGGCACACCATGAAGAGATACTATCCGAGAGATATACAAGTCTGCTAGCTGGCTAGCGGTTATACTCTCTCGAACAGGTAGGAAGTGGGCTAATTTGGAGAGGCGGTCGATAACGATGAAGATAGCATTATTCCCTTTCCTAGTCTTGGGAAACCCGGTAATGAAATCCATACCGATCTTATCCCATTTCCATTTGGGAATAGCTAAAGGTTGAAGGGTGCCAGCAGGCCGTTGATGCTCTGCTTTAACTCGACGACAAACGTCGCAGTTAGCAATGAATTGAGCGATTTCTCTCTTCATCCTAGTCCACCAGAACCTCTGGCGTAGGTCCTGATACATTTTGGTACTACCGGGATGAATCGTGAGAGGGGATTCATGAGCCTCCTTAAGGATCAGCTGCCGTAGATGTTGGTTCTTGGGAACCACTAGACGGTTCACGAAGAAGACAACACCTCGGTTATCAATGGAGAAACAACCTGCAACTCCCTTATGAATGTTTCTCTTGATTCGGGAAATCCCTGTATCCTCCTTCTGGGCAGCTATGATTTGATCCGTAAGGGTAGGTTTCGCCACCAATGTGGAAAGGAATCCTCGAGGAACAATGTGAAGGTTAAGCTTACGAAATTCCTCGTGAAGTGGTTGCCCTTATTGTAACATCAGATTGTTACAATAAGACTTATGACTTAGTGCGTTAGCCATGACATTGGCCTTCCTAGGGGTGTTAGTGATTCCTAAGTCGTAATCTGTGAGCAACTCAAACCAACGTCTTTGCCTGAGATTCAGATCCGGTTGGGTGAAGATGTATTTCAGACTTTGGTGATCCGTGAATATTTCACAGCGATTACCAAGAAGTTAATGTCGCCATGTCTTGAGTGCGTGAACTACATCTGCAAGCTCTAGATCATGTGTAGGATAGTTATCCTCATGTGGACACAACTGTCGAGATGCATAGGCAATCACTTGACGATCTTGCATGAGTATGCAACCTAGTCCTTGTCGCGAGGCGTCGCAATAGATAATAAAGTCCTTGGAAACGTCTGGTGGTACCAGTAAAGGAGCAGATGTCAAGCGTCTTTTCAGTTCCTGAAAGCTGGACTCGCATTGTGGGGTCCACTCGAACTTTTTATCCTTCTTGAGGAGTTCAGTTAGAGGTTTAGCAACCTTGGAGAAATTCTCGACGAAGCATCAGCAGTAGCTCGCTATGCCAAGGAAACTCCTAACTTGCTTGACCGATTCAGGTGGAGTCCAATCAAGGACGGCCTGAACTCGCTCGGGATTGACAGCAATACCCTTACCAGAGATTACATGGACTAGATAGGTCACTTCTGGCAACCAGAATTCACACTTGGAGAATTTGGCATAAAGGAGGCGGTCTCGAAGTTTCTTCAGTACCAGCCTTAGATGCTCGGCATGATCTTCCTTGTTCATGGAGTAAATGAGTATATCATCAAGGTATACCACGACAAATTTATCCAAGTACTCCATGAATATAGAATTCATTAGCCGGGAGAAAGTGGCTGGGGCATTGGTTAACCCGAAGGACATGACGGTGTACTCGTATTGGCCATAACGAGTAACAAAGGTTGTGTTGGGAATGTCCCTGTTCTTGATTTTGATTTGATGGTAGCCCAACCTCAAATCCATTTTGGAAAAGATTGATGATCCAGCGAGCTGACCATACAGGTCGTTGATCCTTGGGAGCGGATACTTGTTCTTTACGGTGACCAGATTGACAGGTCGATAATCTACAACCATCCAATCTGTTCCATCCTTCTTTTTGACGAAGAGGATGGGAGAAGCCCAAGGAGAAGAACTAGGACAGATGAAACCCTTTTTCAAGGACTCATCGAGTTGTTTCTTAAGTTCAGCTAGTTCTAAGGGTGCCATCTTATAGGGTCTCCTAGAGATTGGGACAGTTCCTGGAACAAGATCTATCACGATGTCTACAACTCTGTCAGGTGGAACACTTGGCAGTTCTTCTGGAAAGACATCCGGAAAGTCACGGACTACCAGGATATCTTCAAGTTCTGGTAGAGGGCTGGCATTAAGAGAGTAGAGCTGACACTCAGCCATTCGGGCCAAAACATTGACTGTCTAGCCGGATGGGTGTGTAAGTTGAACAGTCCTAGTGTAGCAATCAATCTTAGCGTAATGAGCTGTCATCCAGTCCATACCCAAGATGATGTTTATATCCGAGGACATGAGAGCTATTAGAGAAGTGAGAAAGACAAGTCTATTGACAAGAATTTCATTTCCATGGCTTACCCTAGAGGTTTGCCATTTCGAGCCAGGAGTTTGAATTACCATGGAAGTGGGCATGTCACAAAAAGTCATGTGGTGCATTCGAGCATAGCTCTCGGATATGAACAAATGAGATGCTCCAGTATCGAAAAGAACAGATGCCGGCTGGCAGTTAACAAGAAGCGTACCAAGTACGACGTTAGGATCCTCATAAGCTTCTTCAGCAGAGACATAGTTTACATGACCACGAGAAGTGGTGACTGGCTTGACATAGTTCACCTTGCCTGTTGGCTTACCACGGCCAACGGACCTTCCTGGCTGGTTCTGAGGACACTCTTGAATGTAGTGGCCTGGTTCTCCGCACTTGAAGCATGTCACAATGCCAGTGCGTGGAGCAGTATTGGCAGGTGGTCCTCCATTAGTCTTGGGCGGAGAATACTGCTGGGTTGGGCGAGGCGCCTCATAGAATGGCCTCGGAGTGAACCTGGGTGGCAGGGCTGTGTTTGGAACCCACACACGGCGCTTGTGAGAGCCAGAGCCGGATGAGGAACCAAACTCACGGGGATGCTTACGTGTGGTTTCAAAATCAGTCTGACCTGTCTCAGCAGTGATGGCTTTGTTCACTAGCTTCTGGAAGGAGGTGCACTTGTGTAGACGTAGATCTCGGCGAAGTTCATGGCTGAGTCCCTTGCGGAACCTCGCCTGCTTCTTGGCGTCGGTGGACACTTCTTCCAGAGCATAGCGTGCCAAGTTGCCAAACTCACGACTATAGACATCCACGGTTAGCCGGCCTTGCGTGAAATTGCAAAATTCCTCACGCTTGCGATCCATGAGACCTTCCGGAATGTGATGTTCACGGAATACCTCGCTGAACTCTGCCCAAGTAGTGACCTGGCCAGCGGGACGCATAGCCTCATAGTTTTCCCACCAAAGGCTAGCAGCGCCCTCTAGATGGTAGGCAGCATAGGTAACTTTATCAGCTTCGGCCATGCGGGCAGAATGTAGCTTGTGGGTGATACTGCGAAGCCATTCATCTGCATCAAGAGGTTCAGCAGAATTATGGAACTTCGGTGGACACATCTTGATAAAGTCATTAATAGATACCACGTCATTGCAGTATTCAGCTCTATGCGTTCCAGCAGACGATTGGTCTCTCTCTCTCTCTTGTTCCTTTCTGCCTCCTGCATTACTTCAGCCAAGGAGGGTGGTTGAGGCAGATTCTCATCTCTAGCGCCACTGGCCTCACCCTGCTCCTGAGCAGCAGGGGTACTGCGAGTGTTGACCATCCTAGGAAAACAAAACAACGGTTTAGACAAGGATGGCAAAACTTTGACATAGTAGTGCAGAATGTAATGGATGACACGGAATGCAGAGATGTTCATCTGTACGACATGGTAATATAGAAACTGCCATATATACACCGTTGGTCATACACACCATACATAGTTTAGTACAAGCCAATGCTAAAGTACAACTGCGATGAAAGATGATACATCTCATCAGTGGCATTCCAAGCTCCTATACATTATTTATCTACGCCTCCGGAACTCAGTACACACTAAGTCATATTCCACAAGACACGCAGGACTGCGGAAATACAACTACTACGATACTACTACTGCCATGGTCTAACTCAAAAATTTCCGTAGTAATCCTCGTAAAGATTACCCTTGTAGCCTGGAAGTGGAACATGTGGATCTGGAAACTCTCGAGCACTTGAAGGCTGTGGACCATAGGGACACGGATGCGGCCTCGGTCCCGCTGCTGGTGGTAACCGACGCCCACGTGGAGGTGTAATACCCCCAACGTCACGCCAATCCATACGATCAGGCACACGAGTCCGCACGGGGTACAAATCCCGCATATCCAGATATCCGTCCTGCACGGCAGGTGCAAGCCGTGTCAGAGTGGCCGAGTGGGCGGCTCGAGTGTTATAAAGCTCCATCCGGAGGGCACGGACCTCACAGTCCCTATCCTCCAGCATCTGAGTGGTAGTTTGAAGTAGCGGCTCCTCATGAGCGGCATCAGTATATAGACCAGTGTAGTAGCCTTCCTCTCGAGGAAGTGAAGCTAGTATGTAGCAAAACTCAGTGTTCAGCAGCAGGGCATGCCTAGCCCGGATGATAGTCATCATCGAGTAAGCGGCATCCTGCACTGCCATCTCGATGGTAACACCGAGTCCATACGTCCAATGGATGGGGTTAGTAGCTCCGAGATATGAAGGGTATATCTGGACTGTGCAGAAATACTGACTCTGGTTGAAACCCCGGTACTGCTCCTCGACGTTGTACTCAGGATACCAACGGTAGCCGTCTCGGTCAACACATGGACCAACATGGTCGTGTGACCAGGCACATTAATGCACCGAGTCAAACGGACCACCTGATGAGGTGTGCGGTCAGACATCTGAAACACAAGATAATGCAAAGGTATTAGAATTTCTAGAAGAAAACGTGCAGCATAACAACTGTAAATGCTCAAAAAAGATTTTGAGACATCATACAAATGATAGCATAGCCACTCAACAACATCATATCAAGGTTCCGGGTCCAACTAATAACCATACTGGAAGGTAGAAACTGAACTGAGGCTTGAAACCAACAATCCTAAGAGTCTACGAATTAGTAACACGTGAACCTAGTAAAGATGGGAGGCCTAGTCCTAAACCCCCGTGGAAAGAATAGGCTGACTCAGATCAGAAGGGCATAAGGTATATAAGTAAAAGAGCCTTATGTTCCCTCCCACAATCATTTCCCTACATATAACTAAGAATTTTCTAGACTCACCATCAACCAGTTTGGCTTGAAGAACCTACAGGCAATCCGGCTCTGATGCCAACGCTGTCAGGACCCCGATCCTAAGTCACATCGATCTAGCTTATAACACATCACATCACTTTGCGCCAAACGCACGGTATCCCCACGGGTGCCACCTTACCTGGACCTGGACCGTTTGCGCATTTTGGCACACGTATATGATAGTGTCGCTAGCATCCATATGACAGAGAACCCGTGCCGACATGGCTAGTTATAAACGAAAAGTGGCACTAAATTACACAGACAGGCATCCATGACCCAGCAACGAACGTGTCGGTCATCAACGTATGAACCCAAGTCGTAGCAAGCTACATGGACTTAAAGGAACAACGCGTGACATTTCCCCTAAGGGACAGACACAGGAATGAAGGACACATGCCGGCTAGCCTACGTGTTCCGGAGGAGTAGCAAGCTACCAAGGCTCAGTGGAAGCACTAGGAGGCATTTCCCTGTAAGATAGGCTACCAAGGGTAAACAACTAGGTGTCGGATCCCACACATATCAAGCAATTCAATAACATACACACAATATGCTCAATATGTGCAAATACAACATTGCATCACAACAGAACTCTATGACTCAAAGTACTTTATTTAAGAGGCTCCGAAGACCCATACATAACATATTCATACAGGTAGGGGTCACATGACCCAACACTCAAGTCATACAAGCATACAAGCACAAGCGGAAGCTAACTTGTCTGAGTACAGACAACTTGGAAAGAAAACAGGCTTGGTGCAGCCTGACTATCTACAACGCCCTTCACAAGTCCAAGATCTCCGTCTAGGTAGCAAGCTACTCGTCGACGTCAATGTCTATGTAGAACCCATCAGAGGGGGTGGGGTTCTCCTCTGCAACAGTTATTAAGCAAACATGAGTACAAAGGTTCTCAGCAAGACTTACGTCAGGACCTATCATACATGCATCATTATCAACAAGGGCTGTGGAGTTTATTGCAGCAAGCCAGCTTTAACTCTTGGCTAACCTATTCTACAACTCTCAGCAGATTGCAAGATGAGACTACGCACACGAGTCCACTTCTCACCACGACAATACACTACCGTGGATCCTCTTCCGTCATCCTACGGAAGGGCCATCCACGACAGTCACACTTGTCTTGAGACTTTTAGTAGTAACCATTAACTTGTCTATGAACTGTATATGCAACTGAGTGGTCCTTAACCGCGAACAACGGCTACTGGAATAGATTGGTAACCCTGCAGGGGTGTACTTCTTCACACATGCTTCTACCACTTATCGCCGTTTACTCGACATGTACTCGGCAACCTTCAAGCGGAAGCCCAGCGAGGGTGTCGACCACGACCTGACTAACCACACAATTCCCTAGTCCAGGTTTATCGCCTATTTGGGTTCCATCCGTGGGGACATCTGGCCGGGGTGTCGCTCACGGCCCCAAACGATTATACAGGGTTCCCGTGTCACCAAACGGGCGACTGGTACACCGTGCCACGTACCTGCCGCGCCACAGCCCACCCCGAGGGTCAACGCTGCGCACGACCTCCAGTATACTACAAACACCAGAAACTAGTTGCAACTCCTGGACAGAGGATGAGGGCAGTTAATAAGTCGAGAGAGCTTGGAGCGCCCGGAGCCCAATGCGTGGTAGTAGCTGATCTTGAATCACACATACAGATCTCAGGTCCTATGGACGGTTCCAATGAAAGAACCCACCATGTATTCCTACATGGCCTTTCATCGATACCTTTACCAAGCATATTCCACACTTCACCCCCTTTACTAGACATGATCATTTCACTCTGATCCATCACCCAGATGAACCAGACCTGACATAACTCTAAGCATAGAAGGCATGATAAATAAATAGCATGCTAGGAAACACATCACATGGCTCAATCAACTCCTGCACATGCTAGTGGGATTCAACTATTTACTGTGGCATTGACAGGTCATGCAAGGGAATGGGTTTCAACTACCGCAGCAAGTAGCAATTCACACAATGTTGCCTTAATGCAGTAAAAGAGAGCAGGAGTGAGAAGATGGGTTTGTATCGGAATGATCAATGGGTTGCTTGCCTGACAGATTGGTTGTCGGGTACTGCTCTTCAGTTGGATACGCGGATGTATCCTCGGGAGCAGAACCTACCATGGAGAACACCGGTAATACAATCAATATACAAACAAATGCAACAATATGATGCATGCTCATGACATGGAAAGATGGATGTGTTTTGAGCTAATGCAACTATAAACAGAAAGGTTTGAGCTTATTTGAATGAAAGATACAAATTTATACCCAAGGTATTATTATTTAAAGTGCATTATCATGTTTTGATGTGAAAAGCAAGGTTAACTTGCTAAAACATGCATGAAACAACTACCAATGGAAAGATTGGATTTTTCTGATAATTTTTCATATATAAAACTTTTCCATCTGAGGTACTGTTGAATTTATATGAATTTTAGAAGTTAGGGCATTTTCTGAAAATAAATAAATAATTTCTGATTTATTTAAATCACAGAAAACACTTACTGCGTCAGCATGACCTCATGCTGATGTCAGCAGGTCAATAGGCATGGTCCAGGTCCAACCTGACCAGTGGGACCCACTAGTCAATGTCATAGATAGTTAACTAACTAATTAGGATTAGTTTAAGCACTAACCTAGGTTTGACTAACAGGCAGGGCCCACATGTCAGTGACCCAGGGGAGTCAAACCCCTGTTCAAACTGGGTTGACTCGCCGGCGACGTCCAGACGCGGCAGAGGCTGCGGGTTTCGCCCTCTCGCGACCAAATGGATGGCAGAGCACATCTACTGGCAGCTTGGAGTGAGCCGCGTGGAGTGGTGCACGACTTGGTGCTCGGGGTCGCCGGAAACGACGCCGGCGACGAGTCCAGCGGCTGCCGGAGTTCGGGCGGTGACGAACTCGTCGATGTAGTGCTCGTGGAGGCACGTGGAGTGGTCCGACATCATCTACGCGAAGCAGTGAAGCTAGTGGGCATGACGGCCGGGCTGTTAGGTGGCCGGAGACACATCAGCGATGAGCATGTGCGGCGGCGCGTGCGGGTGAGACTGTTGCGGTGGTTGTGGTCCACGGCAGGGCAAATGAGAAGGACGGGGACGACCAGGAGCTCACAGCGGAGAGGACGAGCTGGTCGGCGAGCTCAGGGACGAACTGGTGCGGTGGCGACGGCGAAGGGGATCTCTGGCGGCCGAGGTTGAAGACGTGCTCATGGCAGTGGCTCCGGGGCGAGCGAGCCCTTGGGGCTCGGCCTGCTCGAGGTAGCGGACGACGGTGAAGCTCCTTGACATGGTGAGGCGACGGTGGGGCGATGATGGCTGCGGCTACAACGGCGGGGAGCTCGCGGGTGCGTTGGCCATGGCGAGGAGAGAGGCAGTGGGAGGAGTGCGGTGTCGTGGTGGTCTGGGCGACGACGTGGAGGTCGTCCAGACGTCCTAGGGCGGCGAAGCGGCGGCCAGGCAGCAAGCAGCTGCCGCGGTGGCGCGCGGCCCTGCGCCGGCGTCACCTGCCTGCCTGGCAGGACGAAGTAGCTGGCTGGCATGGGCCAGCACAGTGCTGGGCCGCCAGGTGGGCCGATCTGGTAAGTCTCTCTCTCTCATCTCTTTTTCTAATTTAGTTTCTGTTTTGTTTTCTTTTTCAACTATGTTGAATTAATTAAAATGCTAAAGCACTTTCATTAATCCTGAAACTACTCATGCCCATTGTATATAATAAGAACAACATGGAACACTTTAGTTTATGATTATTTGGGCATTTAAATTATTTTATAGCATTTAAATGCCCAAATGCAAATAACATAAGATTTAAACCAATGACCTTAGAATGTCCTAGAAAATTGTGCACCATTTTTGTCAGAGGTTTAAGACCAAGGCAAAGATGATGAACATTTTTTAAGGGAATTTTGGGTACATATGAAATGATTTTATTAAACCCTAGTTGAAAGAAGAGGAATGCTGGGGTGTCTGTCATCCCCATTTCATGTTTCGGCAAAAGTTAAACATGATGCACACTCTAGCTAGTCCTATTGCAAGCACTGACTAGGGATGTGACACTTCCATCCCGCCGCACCGAGGGATGCAGCGACGAGGCCTCCTGCTCATGCCCCGCCGGGCCGGTGGCGGTGGGCGATGGAGAACGGCGAGGAGGTCTGACGGCAGGAGCTGTCTGAGCGACGCGGGCGGCGAGGGCGGCCCGTCGCTCAGCACGAGCACGGCGAGAGTCAGCCATGGAAGCGATGGAGTGGTGACACATCGATCAATGGAAGAGATGCTTCGGCACACCCCTACCTGTCGCGCCAGATGTCAGATTTCGGGTTCTGCAAACCCTTGAGAGGTTCAAACTCTAGGGTGCGCACGAAGAACACTCCCCAAGCGCGCTCACCCCGCGAATTCGCGGCCTAGCTCGTCGTGCTCAAAGAACAGGGGACACATGGAATTATACTGGTTTGGGCTACCTTGTGGTGTAATACCCTTCTCTAGTGTGTGTGGTGGATTGCCTTTGCATGGCTGAGGATGAACTAGTACAAGGGATGAACAGCCTCCGGAGGAGAGGTGTTCTGGGGCTCGGATGAGCTTGTGGTGTGTGTAGGGTGGAATGGATCTGATATGGTGGAAAAAATATCGATCCCCTCCATTGTGGTGGCTAGGTCCTATTTATAGTGGCCTTGGTCCTCTTCCCAAATATCGGCAGGAAGGAATCCCACAACAGCAAAAATTTAAGGGGAAAAACTAGTATAAGTTATCCTAACAAAACTAGTCTTCGACTACCAAAGGCTCTGGTGGTGACACCGCGCCGGGCTCCACGATGACCACTGTTCTGCAGCCTTGACGGTCCTTGGTCTTGTTGCACCAATATGGAAACCTTTGCCTGATCCCTCGGGACTCCTCGCCTACGCTTGCCCTCTTAGCACCAAAGACGAATCCTGTACACTGCGCCCGTTGGCGTCCGCCTAGCCTTGGTCGTCACGTGAACCTCGCGAGGTACTCCTTGCATAGATATCTCCGCTCCTCGGGAGCCAGCCTACAGAGACTGCCCCTAGGGAGGTCTTGTTGTTGCCCGCCTCGTGAGGCTTGGCCCCTCACGAGGGTCTTGAGTTGCAGTTGCTGAAGTTGGGCCGCACCAGGCCGCTGATGGAGCCACATAACGGGCCACAGGCAGGCAAGTCTGGGTACCCTTGTTCCCAGGACGCCGACAAATATGTCTTATTTAAGAGTTTTAACTCATTATGTGGTGTAATTATGGACACAGTTGGCGCAGCCGAGGTCGAGACCGTCAAGGGCGCCCTTGCACAAGCCAAGAAGGAGGCCAACATGAACAAGGCAGCCACTCACAAAGCAGCTGCCAAGCTGGAGGCCGAACAGCCCTTCCATTGTCAAATGAGTCTTGGGTGGCCGAAGTCGAACAAGATATGCGAGACGCCATCCGCAAATGCGAGGAGTTGCAGCAGAAGACTTCGGACCAAACATCCAAGCTCAACAAAGCTCCCAATGTTGCCAAGGAGGCATGGAGTGAATCCTGGAGTGCTTGCAAGGAGATCCATCAGGCGTGGCAAATAGTGGCTGGTAAGGCCTTTCTTCTGCATAGTATCTTTGGAGGTCGGAAGTATGCGTCGCTGACTCGAGTGTGGAGTTCTCCAGGCGCATTTGCGGATCTCTTGAAGAGTATCACCGATGCCGCCCAATTCTTCAGAGCCCAGGATGGGAATACGACGGAGAAGCTATTCTAGTCGCAATTCCTTGCGCCCGAACATCCAACACCTCTGAACGACCTGTTGAAGCAGCTGGTCGAGCTACATAATATGGCGGGTGCGGCCATGAAGTATTTACTAGTCCGGCTCTGGCCTGCCGAGCCAATCCCTAGTAGCTACTTTGGATTGGTGATGCGGCTCATCAATGCGAGGCCGCGGGTTGACGCTGCGAAGCGTTTGACCTATATAGAGGGTGCCCGGATGGCCTTTGCCCGCGTCAAGATGCATTGGGCGAAGATGAAGGCCACCGAAGTGGCGACCGCAGGCCTGCCCGAAGGCAAGGACCATTAGAAGACGGAGAGGGACTTCGATGATGTCCTTCAGGGAGCCCGCATTGTAGAGGGCCACTGCTCAAAGGACATCACTTTTGATTAAGTGTGTTCGGGTTGCAAAGACTATGCTTATGAACCGATATGTATGAACATGTTTTTGCGCCTTATATTTCAAGCGACTTTTCCTCCCGTGCAGCTATTTATTTTTATATCTAAAAGTTTCTAGTCATCGGCTTTAGCCCCCATGTAGTTGCTATAGTGGTGTTCGGTATGACGCGTGATCACTCTTTATCCAACGTCTTGGTCTATAAAGAACGTGTCCGTGAATTGAACCAGGCAATCAGACTATGTGGCTTTATTTCTTTCACATAGGCATAGGAGTTTGACCGTGGGGATAAGTACTAGCCCCTTGTGCATGTGCGGCTATCAGGATTACGGTACCTACTCTACACAGCTGGGCGAAGACCAGCCCCTCGGGTAACACGGAGTTGATCGCTAACAATCTGTAGTATAAGACTTAGTCGCCAAATCGCCGACCAGCTCTTGCTTATCATGACATTTAGTTTTCGGCTTTATCTACTGAGGTACTTGACAGGATGAACCGGAAATACAATCGCAGTAGTTCTCCCTTTACTACCTTACCGGACCAATGCGGAATGTAAGGTGGTAAGCACAGGAGCCGGACAAACCAACTATAGACTCAAGACATGATTCCGAGCCGATGCATATAACGCAATATCCAGGACGCCGAATAGTTCCCTATAGGTGTTCGGACTTTGAAGTATGCTAGGCCGCATATAGCCCTCGGTGTTAAGTTTGGATTGAAGCACATGTGGCAATCTGAAGTAGGGAGAGAACACATCTGGTAATGTAAAATTAACTCCAAAGAAAGTGTAACCCAACTGCTTATTTTATACCCTGATTAATACGGCGAACCGTGTAGTTACGGATAATGCGAACAATATCTTGGACATTTTACATGCCAAATAATAAACTAATAAAGGGAAAGGTTTACATAAAGCCTAAGATTACTGAAAAGAAAGATCCCAATGAAGCTCTGCTGCACATGTGCATCATTTCTCCTTTGTGGCACATATATAAAGGAGACATGTCTGATGGCCGCCTGTGTAAAAGGAAGAGGAAATATGGCAAATAATTTCCTGTGCAACCATAGATAGAGTGGATTCTTTACTGAACCTACGATGAAAATATATTTAGTGTCTGAATAGGGTCAAGCCGTACTATGGACTGTTTTGCCGCAGTGTACCCCGGCACTGCCCAAGGTATTTTAAGGGTGTAGTTGTGTACGCGAGGTACATATGCCACAACATTGTAGGGCAGTGGGTGGAGACCAAACTGCTAATCAAGCTTAGGTTCTTCTGAGTTGCCGCTTTGTAATGTAGGCCGGACATGTTTAACAGTGTCTCTGGCCTTGATTACTGATGAATTATTTTGCTTGAATACGTCACCTTGAACTTCGGCTGCCAGGGCCGCAGTATCCTCCTTTGTACGGAGGGAGCACTCCATATTCCCATTGATTGTGATGATGCTGCGAGGTCCAAGCATTTTAAGCTTGAGGCAAGCATAGTGCGGGACTCCATTAAAGTGGGTGAAGGCAGTTCTTCCGAGCAGTGCACGATAACCACTGCGTAAAGGAGCAATGTCGAAGATTAGCTCTTCGCTTCGAAAATTGTCTGGAGAGCCGAATACCACCACCAGTGTTAATGAGCCCGTGCAGCGGGCCTCTGCGCCGGGTATTACTCCATTAGAGTTAGTGCTTCTAGGCTTGATACTTGACAGGTCTATCCCCATCTTGCGGACAGTATCCTGATAGATCAAGTTGAGGCTACTTCCACCGTCCATAAGGACTCGAGTAAGATGGTATCCGTCAATGATAGGATCGAGTACCAGGGCCGCCGAACCTCCATGATGGATACTGATTGGGTAATCGCTACGATCAAAGGTGATCGGGCACGCCGACCATTGCTTGAACTTGGGGGCGACAGGCTCTACGGCGTAGACGTCCCTTAGTGCGCGGTTGCGCTCCCTCTTCGGGATATGGGTGGCATAGATCATGTTCACCATTTTCACCTCAGGGGGAAATTGCTTCTTCCCCCCAGTATTCGGTGGGCGGGGCTCGTCTTCGTCCTCGCTTTCAGGTCCTTTCCCTTGTATTCGGCATTTAACTTGCCGGCCTGCTTGAAGACCCAACAATTTCTATATGTGTGGTTTGCAGGTTTGTTAGGGGTGGCATGAATCTGGCAAGGCCTTTATAATATTTTATCGAGGTTGGCTGGACCATCCATGTTGCCTTTAAATAGATTCTTCCACTGACCGGATTTGGAGCCACTGAATCTGGCATTCCCTGTCGTGTCATCTGTTTCTCCATTATTGTTCTGACGCTTTTTGTGGTTGTGTCGTGACCTGCCATTGCCGTCCCTGGCTTCGGAAGTGTCAGGGTCACTGTAACTGTTGCTTCTATGAGCTAACCAGCTGTCCTCGCCCGCGCAAAAGCGGGTCATAAGTGCAGTAAGAGCTGCCATGGTCTTCGGCTTCTCCTGGCTGAGGTGTCGAGTGAGCCATTCGTCGTGGACGCTATGCTTAAATGCCACTAAGGCTTCGGTGTCTGGACAGTCGGCGATTTGGTTCTTTTTAGTTAAGAACCGATTCCAAAGCTTGCGGGCTGACTTCCCGGGTTGTTAGATTATGTGTCTTAAATCATCAGCATCCGGTGGTCGGACATAAGTCCCCTGAAAGTTAGCCCGAAAAGCATCCTCTAAATCTTCCCAGCTTCCAATGGAGTTCTCTTTCAACTAGTACCGTGATGGCCCCTTCACCTCTAGAGGGAGGTATTTAATGGCGTGGAGTTCATCCCCACGAGCCATGTGGATGTGGAGAATATAGTATTTAATCCATACAGCGGATCCGTCATTCTATCATACGCCTCGATGTTTAAAAGTTTAATCCCTTCCGGAAAGTGGTGATTCATCACCTCATCGGTAAAGCACATAGGGTGCGCAGCACCCCTGTATCGTGCGACATCAGGACGTAGTTTGGGAGGCATCTATGTTCGGTGTTGACTCTGAACTTGATTATATACGGTGTGCTTGGCTTGATAGCCACCGTCCCACGTGGGAGCACGTTCTCTTGACACGTAGATTGAACTGGCCTGACCGGCTTTATTGTTCAAATCATGACGTAGGTCGTACTTGTGGCCCTGACCCGTTGTATCATTTCCTTTATGGTTGGTAGGTGCGGGTTGGTATTCGGCATTGCTAGCTGCTTTGTCTCGGCCGCGAGGTGGTCGATCCAGTTGGTCGGCCTGATTGTGCCTTGACGGAATTGGCGCAAGGGCCTCGTCGTCAAATTGTGGCAGAAGGTTGCGCTTGGCAGAGCTCTTTGTTTGGCGCTCACGGTCGTATCTCTCTTCAACGTCTAGCACTTCATTCCATATGTCGTAGAGCATATCCTGTTCAGCTTTAAGCCGCCGCTGCTGCTTTTTTAGGCTCCTTGCTATGGCAATAAGTCGTCGCTAAAAGTGTTCTTGCTCGAGGGGTTCCTCTGGGACGATGAATTCCGCGTCTCCCAGGCTAACATCCTCTTCGGAGACAGGTAGGTAGTTACTGTCTTCAGAATCATTGTGATCGGTGAGTTGTTCGGGACTGCATTGGCCATCTTCCCGCTCATCCTGCTCTAATGTTGGCTCTGCGGAGTCTTCGACATCCTCTGGAGCTTCATTGTATCCGGTGTCGGTATTACTTCCCCTTCCTCGGTGTGATCGTGAGCGGCACCATTGACGCCGGTGCTTAGGAGGTTCATCGACGGGCTTATCCTCTTCTGGATCTTCATCGACATCGCCGTCCTTGTCCTCATGTGTGTCCACCATGTATATGTGTTAGGTAGAAGTGGCCGTCCATCGCCCGATGACAGGCTAGTTTTGACCTAGATCAGCTTGGACTTCGTGATCCATGCTATCGAAGTCTTCGGAAGCGTAGTCTAGTACATCGGTTAAGTCTTCGACCGTGGCTACCAAGTGGGTGGTAGGTCAGAAGCAAAATTCCCTGATCTCAGCCCCCTGCTCTAACTAGGTATAGTTCGGTGGTGAATTTTCCGTGATGGAGAGAGATTCTAGCAAGTCCTACGCCTCGTTTAAGAGCGAGAGTTGGATAGGACTCTGGGGGTCTGTGGAGCCGGGCTCAGTAATGACCACTTGGTCGAGCCCGGAGAGTACGACATAGTTCGGAGCTCGTAATTCGGGACGAGTCCAGCTTCCCAGTGGTGTGGAGAGTCCCGTTCGATTCTGGGTCTATGAGCGGCATGATCACCGTTGAGCCTCTGGCTAAAAGTGCCATGGAGGAGTAGAGTTCGGCGGGGTTTATACTCCCGTCTTCAGACGAAGTGATCTACTCCAGATCTAGGGCCAGAGCGGACACGGATGTTGACCCCTACATGGGATCTGATGATAGATCTGAGATCCCTTTATTGTGTATGCAGGGAGCGACAGCCAAGGGCGTGAATCCTTTGAAGATCATATCTCCTTGGATATCGGCGATGTAATTCAGACTTCCAAACCTGATCTGATGACCAGGGGCGTAGCTGTCAACCTGCTCAAGGTGTCCATCCGAGTCGGCGCATAGCACGAAGCTGCCAAACACAAATAGCTGACTGGGGAGGAAGATCTCCCCGTGTGTGGTGATGTCTCTGATGACGAAGCGAGCCGTCAATTCTTCAGTCGACAACACGTCGGAACTCGCAATGAAAGCACCAAGGTCGATGTCAAAACGAGTTGATCTCGGGTTTGGGGCCTCGAACTCTGTATCTAAGGATTGATTGTAACAGGGGGAAACAAGGACACGATGTTTACCCTATTTCGGGCCCTCTTAATGGAGGTAATACCCTACTTCCTGCTTGATTGATCTTGATGAATATGGGGGTTACAAGAGTTGATCTACCTCGGGATCGTAGTGGCTAAACCCTAGATGTCTAGCCTATGGTTGTCACACCCTCATTTTCATGTCACATTGCTTAAGCTATTATCTTGTTAAACATGTGGATTTACAAAAACTTTTGAGTGTTTTTGACTTTGCTTGATTTGACTTTTTGTCTACTGTTTGCTAGTGCTCTAAAAATCAAATAAATCCTCCAACTCTTATACTTCACCTCCTTGATCCAAAACTTTTTCCCAATGATCATGCCATGTGTATAGACCAGTATAGAATTTTCTTATAAAAATATTTTGGCCAAATAGTATTTTCTAAAATTAGTTTTCCAAAAACCCCTGAATTAAGGTTTGCACTGCAAGTACCTTATTTAGGGTGTGAAAAATCTTTCAAAAAGTATATTTGAATCCTATTAGGTATAGGACTCCTAGAAACCACAAAATTATAATTTTAAAAGTTATTTTTATATTTTATTTAAAAGCTTTTTCTTAAGGCCAGAAATGGTCTTTAATAGGGAAAAATTATTTAATTATTTCAAAAATATTTGCCAAAATTCAGGGAGACTCATAGGACATATATTGTCCGTATATAAGAGTTTCAGCACATGGTCATGTTCAAAATATTGGGCAAATCCTTCCAAAACCCTTTCTGGATATTTCAAGCTTTTGAAATATTTACAAAGGAAATATTCTCCAAAAATTCCAGGGAAATTCTATCATGTCATATATGACATATTTGATGATCTTGCAAAGCCTCATGCCTTGAAGATCAAGGAATAATCATCTAATCCCCTCAAAACCATTTCTGTCCATTTTTAAGTTTGAGCAACTTTACATTGCCAAACTTTTCCAAATGCTCTCAAACTTGGTGCACATGCTAAAATGATGTAATTATGCATCTATGCCAAATGGCACAAGTTTTGGAGGAGCATAACTTGGTCTAAGTGCCCCAAAACCATATATGTTCAAATTCAAATTTGAACAACTTTACATTACCAACTTTTTACCTGGGGCCTCAAACTTTGTGGGCATGATCACAACCCCAAATGATGATACTACACCAAGTGGTGCATCAAGGAGAGATGATTATCTTAACTCAAACAAGATGAAACCATTTCTGTTGATTTCTAGGGTTCACCAAAGTTACATTGGCAATTTTGCCCAAATGAGCTCAAATTTGGTGGAAGGCCCTAATTATATGTGGCATTCCATCCTGTTAAGTCCCATGCCAATTAGAAGTCATTTGCCTCCCCAAAACCTGATCAAACACCTTCTGCCAATTTACCAAAACCATTGGAATGACCCCTTTTACTATTTCCCTTTACCTCAAATTCTTACCACAGCTTCTCCTGATCATCTTCTACCCCCAGTAACTTCTCTATGGCCTCAGCTCAATCATTGGAGGGGGTAAAACCCCAATTCACACTTCTGGACAGCAGTAAACTTCTTCTTCTTCACCTCCCTCCTGATCAACTTCTTCTTCTCCTGATCAACTTCTTCTTCAGCATCCAAGGCCACAGCGCATTTGTTTACTACTCCCTCTACCCTCTGGACACCATTGGCCACGCCCTGGACACCAGGCAATGCCAATGGCAGCCAAAAGCATGCTCTGGAGCGCGCTACAGTGCTCTGGAGCACTGCAGCCGCCACCAATCACCGGCCCCGACCACCTAGGGCCTCCCCCCTCGTGTCCCCCGAGGCTGCCTCGGCGTCCGGGACACGCCGAGCGGTCGGCCCCCTCCTCTCTCCTCCTCCCTAACCCCTGCTCGCACGCGCACCGGCCAACCCTGAGCTCCAGTGAGCAAGCTAACACGCGCGAAGACTCTGGCGCCTCCCTGCTCCTCCTCTGCTTTCCCCTTGGCCTGGACCTCGTCCACGAGCGCCTCAGACATGCCGAGGAGAGCCAGGTTGGCCTTCAGCAACGGCCACGGCCCCGCCGGCGCACAGCCCCGCGGTGAACCTCGGGCTAGCCTATAAATACCGCAATATTCCAGAAACTCTAGGAGAGTCGACGAAAATCAATTCCAGCCGCCGCTTGTTCCAGAACCACCAGATCCAATCTAGACACCATCACGGAGGGGTGCATCATGTCAATCGGTGCCCCTCCGATGATGCGTGAGTAATTCTTTGTAGACCTATGGGTCCATAGTTAGTAGCAAGATGGTTTCCTCTCTCTCGTTTGATTCACAATACAATGTTCACTTGGAGATCAATATGATGTAAGTCTTTTTACGGTGTGTTTGTTGGGATACGATGAACTTTGAGTCTATGATCAGATCTATCTTTTTATATCCATGTAAGTTATTTGAGTCTTCTTTGATCTCTTATATGCATGATTGCTTATAGCCTTGTATTTCTTCTCTAATATTTTTGTTTTGTTTGGTCAACTTGATCTATTTATATTGCAATGGGAAGAGGTGTTGTCGGGACCCCGATCCTAAGTCACACCGGTCTACATCATATCACTTTGCGGCCTCACGCACGGTATCCCCACGGGTGCCACCTTACCTGGCCCGAGACCATTTGCCCATTTTGGCTCACGTGTATGATAGTGTCGCTAGCATCCATATGACAGAGAACTCGGGCCAACATTGCTAGTTATAAACCAAAAGTGGCGCTAAATTACAGGGACAGGCATACATGACCCAACAATGCACGTGTCGGTCAGCAGCGAGTGTTGCCGGGCTATAGCAAGCTAACAGGACTCCGATATACACCGCGCGACATTTCCCCAGAGGGAACAAACACAGGAGCTAGGAAGGACACATGCCAGTTAATCCATGTGTTCCAGGGCAGTAGCAAGCTACCAAGGCTCAGTGGAAGCACTAGGAGGCATTTCCCCATAAGATAGGCTACCAAGGGTAAACAACTAGGTGTCGGATCCCACACATACAATGCATTTCAATAACATACACACAATATTCTCAATATGTGCAAACACAACATGGCATCACAACAAAACACTATGAATCAAAGTATTTATTCATTAGGCTCCGAGGAGCCAGATATTACAAACATGGGTCTCAAGACCCAACATACAAAGCATACAAGCAACGGAAGCATAACATGTCTGGGTACAGACAACTACAAATGAAAAAGGCTGTGAAGCCGACTATCTACAAGACCCTCCCAAGGGTACAAGATCCTAGCTGAGGTAACAAGCTAAATGTCGAAGTCCACGTGGAACAACTAGTGAGACTGAAGTCTCTCTACAAAAACATAAATTAAGCAAACGTGAGTACAAATGTAGTCAACAAGACTTACATCAGAACTAGCTACATATGCATCAGTATCAACAAAGGGGGTTGTGGGGTTTAACTGCAATAAGCCAGCTTTGACTCAGTGGCAAACCTATACTATGACTGCAACTAACTCTTTTGAGGTGGCGCACACGAGTCCACATATTCACCATATCAATACACCACTATGGATCCGCTCCTGTCTCCCTACGAGAAGGCCATCCATAGCACTCATGCTTATCTTGCGCATTTTAGAGTATCCACTTTCACTTGTCTATGAACTGTACAGGCAACCCATAAGTCCTTTACCGCGGATGCGGCTATTCGAATAGATAATTTATAACCCAGCAGGGGTGTACTTCATCACATATGTTTCCACCACTTAGCGTCTGCACACGACATGTGCTCGGTAGACTTCAAGTGAAAACCGACGTGGGGGTAGACCACGACCTGACTAACCACACAAGTCTCTAGTCCAGGTTTATCGCCTATTTGAGTTCCATCCACAAGGAAGTTCGGCCGAGATTTCGCTCACGGCCCCAAACGATGTGTGCAGGGTTCCCGAGATAGCAAACGGGTGACTCAGTACACAGGGCCATGGTGTATCTACCGCATCATAGCCCACCCCTACGGTCAGCGCTACGAACGGCCTCCAACACATATCCTACAAACACCAGAAACTAGTTGCAACTCCTGGATAGAGGACAGGGGGTTAATAAGTCGAGCCGGGTCATATTTCAGGGCCTAGTGTGTGGTAGTAGCTGTTCATGGATCAAAAATATAGAACTCAGTTCCTGAGGACGGTTTCAATGAGACAACCCACCATGTACTCCTACAGGGCCTCTCACCGCTACCTTTACCAAATCGCGTTCACACACTTAGCTCTCAACAGTAGGACATGTTTACCTCCATTCCAAACCATCCCAGATGAATCAGACCCGGCACAACTCTAAGCATAGCAGACATAACAAACAAGCCTGAATGAGTAGCCACATCATGGCTCAAACAACTCCTACTCATGCTAGTGGGTTTCAACTATTTACTGTGGCAATGATAGGTCATGTAGAGGAAAAAGGGGTTCAGCTACCGCATCAAATAGCATTTGAATCATTGTTGTCCTAATGCAGTAAAAGAGAGCAAGAGCGAGAGAGTGGGATTGTATCGGAATGCTCAATGAGGTTTTGCTTGCCTTGCACTTCTGAAGATAGTATAGCTCTTCATCGGTGTCAACAATCACAATGTAACAATATGATGCATGAATGTGATACGGCAATATGATGTTAATTGGGCTAATGTAACTAGCAACCAGATTAGATGAAGTTGGTTTGAACCAAAGATTGAAATTCAACTCCATATGTAATTAATCAAATGGCATTCATTTGATTTGTCCAATTCAGCAGCTATAAGTTGTTCCAACATTCATGGAAGTGCCATAAACAGATTCCTTGGATTTTTTCGATAATTTTTCATATGTAAATTATTTCAGTTTGAGCTACGGTTTATTTTCCATCAATTTTAGAAGTTTACCTCTTTTTCTGGAATTTCTGGTTATTTAGAAATTAAACTAATTCCAGACAATTAGTACTGCGTCAGCATGATGTCAACACTGTGTCAGCCAGGTCCAACCTGACCAGTGGGGTACAAAGGTCAGTGGCACAGTAGCTAAACAGAGTTACTAAACCTAAACTAAAACTAAGCAGAGGTTATTAAGCGATATTGGGCCTAGTGTTAGTGGCTAGCAGGGATAATTAGTTACATCATTAGCCACTAATGATGCCGCCACGTCTGCTTTGCCGGAGATCGGCCGGCGGCGACCAAAACCGATGACGGAGACGCCTCAGGAAGGCGCTACAGGGGACGGTTTCGAGCGCAGTTTGCGGCTATGGGTTGCTGGTGCACGCGCACATCTAGCGGTGGCCACGGGAGGGAGCAAGGTGGACCGTAGCGGCGATGGCGTCGAGCTGGGCGGCAGCTGAAGTTCGGTGGGGCACGGGCGCGGAGCTACGGAGCACGGGCAGCCGGACTGAGGTTGTCTACGGCTTCGTGGCATAACCAGGAGAATGATCGTGTGCTCGGGTGCGACTACCGCGAGCTAAAACAACGACGGCGAAGAGGATGTCGGCGGTAAGCTCACGGCATGGTGGGGGTCAGAGCTATCAAGCATAAACGAGAGAGGGAGGAGACGGGTTCGACGCGGAAGCACACATAGAGGCTACCGAAGGGGTCGGTGGGCGCGGGGACGGCCGGTGGGCAGCGAATCGACGATGAGGATCTCCGGGTACCGAGGTTGAAGAAGACACCGGAGACGGCATTGTGGTGCTTCCCCGGTTGCTTGGCTCGGCTTGGATGAAGAAGACGATGATGCGGATCTCGAGGTCTTAGCGGCAGGGAGTGGAGTGGCCTGTGGCCATAACTACGGCGAACGGCGGTTCCGGCTGCGTTCGGTGGTCGTAGGGCTGAGAGTTGGGGAGGAGGGGAGTGAGGGAGAGAGAGAGAGAGAGAGAGAGAGAGAGAAAGAGCCAGGGGTGCGTGGCGATATCTGGGCGTAACAAGGAGGAGCCAGGCAGGGAGCTGCCGGCGTGGCACGCCATGGCACCGTGCTCGGCCTTGCCTCTGCCAGTAGGCAGAGGTTGAAGACAAAGATGCCCCTAGTGGGATGGGCTGGTTTGTTAGGCTGTCACGTAAGCCTAGGTAAGTCCTTTCCGCCTATGGTTTTCTCTATTTTGTTTTCTTTTCTATTTCTATTGTCCGTTTTAATTTAGTTCTGAGACCAAATCATGTTTTGTAGCTTCTGAAAATAATTATGGTGTTAGCTATGAAATATCCAGAACCACATAAAAAGTTTCAGAATAATTGGACGCATATTAAATACTCCCTCCGTCCAGAAATACTTGTCATCAAAATTGATAAAACGGGATGTATCTAGATGTATTTTAGATCTAGATACATCTCCTTTTGTCCATTTTGATGACAAGTATTTCTGAACGGAGGGAGTATATAGCAAATATAAATCCAATGCAAATAGTTATATCATTAACTCCAAATGCCCAAAATAAATATTTATGAGCTCCTAAAAATATTTGTTTGAATTTTACCTCTCGCCAATATTTTCAGAGAGAAACATGAACATTTTCTTGGACCTATTTTAAGGAATTTTTATCTTGGTCATTTTCAGAAATGATTTCTGAGGCTTTCACATGTGCCCATTTCAAATTCATTGAAATTTAAACATGACGCACACATGACTAACTAGTATACGTTATACCAGAACTACGGATGTGAGAGGTGCTTTGTTATGGGTTCGATCTTCCGGTGCTTGATCCGAGTGACAAAAGGTGAACCGACACGTATGTATCGTTGCCATTAAGGATAACAAGATGGGGTCTATTTCTACATAAATAGATCTTCTCTGCATCGTATCATCGTTCTTATTGCATTACTCCATTTTTCCATGAACTTAATACACTAGATGCATGTTGGATAGCGGTCGGTGTATGGAGTAATAGTAGTAGATGCAGGCAGGAGTCGGTCTACTAATATTGGTCACGATGCCTATATAACGATCATTGCCTGTATATCGTCATGATTATTTGAAGTTATATCAATTTTCCAACAGTAATTTGTTCACCCACCGTTTGCTATTTTCTCGAGAGAAGCCACTAGTGAAACCTACGGCCCCGGGTCTCTTCTTTATTATATTTTCCTTGCGATCTATTTTCCTTTGCTTTTATTTTCAGATCTATTAAACCAAAAATACAAGAATGCCTTGATGCACTTCATCTTATATGGTGTTCGATCTATCAATATTTACAACTCTCTCACGTCTGTTTGCCAATTTTTGGCACAATTACCCGAAAGGGATTGACAACCCCTTTTACATGTTGGGTTGCGAGTATTTGTTATTTGTGTGCAGGTGTTATTTAGGTAGTGTTGCGTCATTCTCCTAGTGGTTCGATTACCTTGTTCTCATCACTAAGGGAAATACCTACCATTGCTATGTTGCATCATCCCTTTCTCTTTGGGGAAATATCGACGTAGTTCTAGCAAACATCAGGGGGGGCGCACGAGCCACTTTGTGGCTGGTGTGTTTCCCCTCTAGGGTCATAAGGCCAATATCTTTTGTCGGGGATGACTCGAACCCCTTCCGATGACCCGATAAGTACCCGGTGCATCCCGAAACACTTCTGGTGTCTGAATACCAACGTCATATATATCAATCTTTACCTCTTGACCATTTCGAGACTCCTCATCATGTCCGTGATCTCATGCGGGGCTCCAAACAACATTCGATCACCAAATCACATAACTCATACAATACAATATCATCACCGAACGTTAAGCATGCGGACCCTACGGGTTCGAGAACAATGTAGACATGACAGAGACACTTCTATGAAGATCTTTATCAGTCGAACCGTAATGACAACATATGTTATTCCATTCATCATCAGTATGTTACTTGCCCGAGATTCGATCGTTGGTATCTTCATACGTAGTTCAAACTCGTTACCGGCAAGTCTCTTTACTCATTTGGTAATATATCATCCTGCAACTAACTAATTAGTCACTTTGCTTGCACGGTTTCTTATGATGAGTATTACCGAGAGGGCCTAGAGATACCTCTCCGGTACTCGGAGTGACAAACCTTAATCTCGAACTATGCCAACCCAAAAAACACCTTCTGAGATACCTTTAGAGCATCTTTATAATAACCCAATTATGTTGTGAGTTTGTTAGCACACAAGGTATTCCTCCGGTATCCGGGAGTTGCACAATCTCACAGTCGAAGGAATATGTATTTAACATGAAGAAAGTAATAGCAATAAAACTGAACGATCAATATGCTATGCTAACGGATGGGTCTTGTCCATCACATCATTATCCTAGTGATGTGATCTCGTTCATCAAATGACAACACATGTCTATGATTAGGAAACTTAACCATCTTTGATTAACGAGCTAGTCTCGTAGAGGCTTACTAGGGACACGGTGTTTTGTCTATGTATCCACACATGTATCAAGTTTCCGGTTAAAACAATTATAGCATGAATAATAAACATTTATAATGATAAAAGGAAATATAAAATAACAAATTTATTATTGCCTCTAGTGCATATCTCCTTCACTACCTCCTCCTAGCTAGGGTAAGCACTTATTTAGCTCATTTGTGAGATAGAGCTTTGCTCATCCTTTTGGTTCTTCTCGTTCGAAAGACCGCGGACTCTACAGAGAAGATCCCCCTAGTGCATTCAAGACCTCCTCATGGAGAAGACCTCACACTATAGGAATCAGCATCTTTGCCATCTTGCATGGCGGAAGGCAAAGGCGTGCCTGGCGGACGGTAAAGACCTTTGCCGTCAGCCGGCAGATAGCAAACCGTCCGGCTGAACAAGCTTCGGCAAAGGGTACTTTGCCGTCCGTAGGCGGACGGCAAAGATGCAAAGGCATTTGCCGTCAGCCAGCAGACGGCAAAGAGCATGGACGACAGGCCTGCCAGGTTAGGTCCGTTCGGGGTTAACGGTGTGTTTTGCCGTCTGCTCGCAGCCGGCAAATATGCTCATGTCTTTGTCGTCTGGCAACAGACGACAAAGCATGCCATATAGGCCATCCCAGTGCACCCCAGGTTGCATAGGTAGCTGCCATGTGGCAGGTTTGCCGTCTGCTGGCTGATGGCAAAGCTCTTTGCTGTCTGCTAGGAGACAGCAAAGAGCCTGTATAGCCCCTATTTTTTTATTTTTTCTTAAATTCACTCATTTTCACAAAATTTAACAATATATATATATATATATATATATAGACACACACACATTTGAAGATATATATACACAAGCATACCAACACATATCCAACAACAAGTTTCCTCCAACAAAGTTCATCGTCTAAAATCAAAACAAAAAGAAGCACAAGGAGAAGAGTAGACTCCATGAATGCAAGCTCCTCATCTAAAGCAAATCTGCAAATTGGGAAAGAAGAAAGTTAGAAGAAGAAGAAGAAGACTAGCTAGAAGAAGAAAAAAAAAAGAAGGGGAAAAAGAAGAAGAAGAAGAATTTTTCTTCTCTTTCTTTTTCTCCTCTCCTCTTCTTTATCTTCTTCTTCTTCAAACTAAGGTAGGTAAAAATTCCATTTTTCAGCTAAACTAGGTAAACATGCTAAGTGTTGGTCATTTTAGAACTAAGCTAGGTAAATAGGTGAGCTAATTATGTCCTAAATGAACTAGCTAAGCTAAGTATAGATCATTATTGAGCTATCCTAAGTAGTTATGCCATTTTTTTAGATACCTAAGCATATCAAGTCATTTAAGAGGAAAAAATGCTAACTATAGGTCATTTTATAGCTATCGTAGATAAAATATGTCAGTTTGGAGCTAAGTAAGGTTATTATGTCATTTTCGAGGAAAATAAACTAAATATAGGTCATTTTGTGGCTAAACCTAGGTTATTATGTCATTTTTTACCAAAGTGAGCAAATTATGTCATAAATGAACTAGGTAAGCTAATTATAGATCATTATTGAGCTATCCTAGGTAGTTATGCCATTTTTAGCTAACTAAGCATGTCAAGTCATTTAAGAGGAAAAAAATGCTAAATATAGGACATCTTATAGCTATCCTAGGTAAAGAATGTCAGTTTGGAGCTAATTATGGTTATTATGTCATTTTCGAGGAAAATAAACTAAGCATAGGTCATTTTGGAGTTAAACCTTGGTTATTATGCCATTTTTACCCAAGTGAGCTAATTATGTCATAAATGAACTAGGTAAGCTAATTATAGATCATTATTGAGCTATCCTAGGTAGTTATGCCATTTTTTAGCTAACTAAGCATATCAAGTCATTTAAGAGGAAAAAATGGTAAGTATAGGTCATCTTATAGCTATCCTAGGTAAAGTATGGCTGTTTGGATCCAAGTAAGGTTATTATGTCACTTGGGAAAACTTACAATCATCACGGAGGTGAAGGACCGGTCGGGTGTGCGCTATTGCCAGACGGTGAAGGACCGGTCGGGCTTGCGCTATTGAGAGATGGAGAAGGATCGGTCGATGCTTGTTGGGAGGCATGTTGCACCAAAGATCATTTGCAATGTCTCGTTAGCATGATGCAACTGAAATGTGAATACTAGTAACTAATGAAACTCACCGTGTCCGCTATACCAATCTGGGGCATCGGGGAGGGGTATGACCGTTTTTCTCGTACAGGGACTGCACATTTTGTTTTCACGAGTCAGTCATATTAGTTAGTAATGAAACGAACATTACATGCATGATATGGCTAATATGTAGGAGAAACTTACCACGAGGAGCTCGTACAGGGCCCGGTGACCCGCGTCATTCCGGTTCCTCTCCTCCTCAATCATCCTAGCCATCCTCTCCTCCAACTCCATCTCTCTCTGCGCTGCCTGCTTGGTTGCTAAAGCCAGAAGCTCCCCGCCCTCGCCTCGATGGCGAGCTGCACTGGCCGTGGACGAGGACTCATCTCAGGAAGAGAGCTCGTCTGGCACTTCTTGATCTCCCGGTGAGTTCTAGGACACCATATTAGTCCATCCCCAATGGCTGCCGATCCATGTTTCCTCCCTTCACCAGATAACATCAGCTCTAGCTCAAAAAGCAATTTCGCTCGGGTTGAAGTTATCCCCTTTCATCGCCTTCCCCCAGTCTCTGTACCTCACGAGCTTGTAGTGGGAGGAGATGTTGGTGAAGCTCTCTGGATGATCGAGGTCAGACTTAGAGAATGCCTTGGCCTTCTTGTACATGGCAGTATGGGCCATGGCATATAGATCGTACAGCGGTGGCACCTCCTCCTTGTGGCGATGCGCCTAAAATAGAGGAATAACATATTAGTTAAGGACTCAAGCTAGTATGAAGAATGAAATTGCATGAATCGTGAAGCAAACCACATACCAAGCGATCCCCGTACTCAAACTGGTTGGATCTCCCTTGATGGTGTGGCACACCTTGCATTTGGGCACACTTATCCTTGGCCTTGTTGTGGACGGCTAGCCATTGGGGAGAGCACAACTTATCCACCAACGCCTCCCAACAGTCCATCCAATCCGCACACCATCTCGGAGGCACCTAAGTTAGAGAAGAGAATTTTCAGCCCTACGCCTATGAATCAAATCAAGGAAACTAAGTAGAAGGCATTAAGAATAGGTAAATACCTTCAAGTACTTCTCCTTACTCAGATGTTTGGCGCAACACTTCTTCTTCTCCCTCCTAATGTGAGTATAGGCGTAGTAGTCTTGAACGGCCTGCACCCGAGCCTCATGTCGTAAGTTCTGAAGTAGGCGCTTGCACTTGGCTTCGATAACCTTAGCTGCGTCCGCCTCTTCTTCCTTAGCACACCTGTAGAAGGTATGCAATCAAACAAGACAACACTTATTAGTACAATCACTAGGTACTGCTGATTTTTATTTCTGTAAAGGAAAAATTACCCAAAATCGCCGGATCACAAAGTCGGCCACCGTCTCGCACAAGACACTGTGGACCCTCTCATACGGCGGGGCTGGGGTAGCCACATACAAGTCCCAGCTCAGTGCTAGCTGTGGAACCTCACCCTCTCGAGGCAAGGTAACCCACCCCGAGAAGTGGTGCTGGCAAAGCACACCAAGGACCTGGTTGGGCCCGTGATACGTCCAAAACATATCTATAATTTATGCTTGCTCCATGCTTCTTTTGTGAGATATTGCTATGCTTTTGATACACTTTCATACACTTTTGATCATATTTGGACTAACCTATTAACTCAGTGCTCCCCAGTGCCAGTTTCTGTTTTCTGTTATTTTTGTATTTCAAGTTTTCCCATTACTTAAATTGCCAGAAAAATTCCGGGAAAAATATATAAAAAATTAGCGCTCCAGAAGCTTCCACGCGCCAGAAGTGGGGCTAGAGGGGAGCCTGGGGCAGCCCAGGCGGCCCCACCCCTGGCCGCCTAGGGGGGGGGGCGCCTGGGGCCCCCTCTCCGCCTCTGGTGACCCCCCTTCGCATATATTTATCTCCCATCGCGGAAACCCTGATTCCAGACCCCTTTTCTCCAGAAGCTATTCCGATCTCCGCCGCCATCGCCACCAAGTTTAGGGGGACCAGAATTCCTGTGCCGGCATCCTGCCGGGACGGGGAAGTGCCCCCGGATTCTTCTCCATCGACGTTGCTTACTCCCTCCATGATGCGGGAGTAGTTCCTCCTCGGGGCTGAGGTTTCTACCAGTAGCTATGTGGTCAATTCTCTCTCCCATGATGTGATCTTCGTTGTGATCATAGGCTATGTTAATCTAGGGTGATCCCATGATATTTCCCCTTCCTCTATGTATTGGATTGATGTACTCACTGGTCTTTATCTAGTATAATCCCCAAGACCAAGGTGACAGCGGTCTATTGGACATGGATTAGAAGAATATTTTCATGAGTGATTTCCTCTTTTGTGTGTTGATTGAAGATTGAGAGTCTCTTGGTGCTTGTCTTTGACTATCCTTGAGATATGTTGTGGTGATTGTGGTACTCTCTTTGGATGGCCGAGGTGACATTGGGAAATCCATAGATTGAGAACTACGAACTTAGAGGTGTGCTTTTGTAGCCCTACATAATTCTCGTCCTCTCTTGACCACAAAGGAATGACTTCCGAGTGCGTCTCCATTATGGGAAATATCATGTGATTCGATTATGTCAATGTTGTTGGGAGTTGCCACTAGTGAAAGTATGAAGCCTAGGCCTTGTTTCCACCATTGCAATACTATTTGTGCTCACGTTTACCACTTGTTTGCTTGCTGCACTTTTTATTACAGATTTATATTACTCTGCTTTGCCACTCCTATCATCCATATTTTACCATCTCTTCGCCGAACTAGTGCACCTATACATCTGACAAGTGTATTAGGTGTGTTGGGGACACAAGAGACTTCTTGTATCTTGATTGCAGGGTTTCTTGAAAGGGGTACGTTCAACCTCCACTTCCCTGAGTTCGATAAACCTTGGGTTACTCACTTAAGGGAAATTTGCTACTGTCCTACAAACCTCTGCTCTTGGAGGCCCAACACTGTCTACAGGAATAGAAGCGTGTAGTAGACATCAAGCTATTTCTGGCGCCGTTGCCGGGGAAGTGAGGTAAGTGAAGGTACCTTCTCTAGATCTTGCAATTAAATCTTTTTGTTTCTTGTTTTTATTTTCACTAGTTTTGCTTAATGGAAAACAACAAAAATATGAGAGAGCTTTATGAGCTCTACCTTGCTTTGGGACATGATGTGTTTGAAGAGAAAATTAAAAAACCTATGGAACTTTATTATTTGCATAACAATCATGATGGTGGTGATGTTATTAGTATGCTTTCTTTGAATATCAATATTGCTAATGACATGGAAAGCTCTAAGCTTGGGGATGACACGTTTGATGAACATGATATTTTTAGTCCCCCAACTTTTGAGGAGAAAATTTACTTTTATGATACTATGCCTCCTATATATGATGATTACAATGATGAATATGATATTTTCAGTCCATCTACTATTGAGGATAAAATTTATTATGATTATGATATGCCTCCTAAATACGATGATACCATGATGGTTATGATAGTCTTACTCTCACTATTCCTAATAAGAAAGATTTTGCTTATATGAAGAGGAATGACACTTTTATGCTTTTGGATCATGGAAATAATGCCTTATGTGATAGTTATATTGTTGAGTTCATCCATGATGCCACTGAAATTTATAATGAGAGAGGGAGACATGGTTCTAAATATCTTAATAATAAGAAGTTTCCTCTCTTTATGGTGAATATTTGAAGTTATGCTTGTTTTGCCTTCCTATGCTAGTTGCTTTATGCTTCAATAATTTATTTTCTTACAAGATTCCCATGCATAGGAAGCATGTTAGGCTTAAATGTGTTTGGTATTTGATTCTTGATGCTCTCTTTTGTTCTTCAACTCTTATTCCTACGAGAGCATCATTAAAGTCTTAAGCCTATCTTTTTGGCTATAAAGAAAGAGCTCTAGGGAGACAACCCTTGTTATCTTTGCTTTCAGTTTGCTCTTTCAGTTTTTCGTGGTCTTGATGTTTGTTACTACTGTAGCAACATCATTGTATCTTTATTTTTCAGCTTTGTGCCAAGTTTAGCCTCCGATTGCAAGAAAGTTCAAAAGTTGTGACGTGCTGTCCAGGAAACAGATTCTGTCCTTGGACAGAAAAATTCGAATAAAATCACCTGTTCATCTTTTTGATCTGAATGTTTTTGACAGCGTGCTCTATACAATTGGCTTTCGAGCGTTTGTTCTGAGTTTTTTGATTTGAGTTGCAGAAGTGCCCCGAAAAAATTATTTACTACCTGCTGGTCTGTTTTTCACAGATTCTGTCCTGTTTTTCCTTTTCTTCGTTTTGCAAACCTTGAGCTTGCTTTTTCTTTGCAAAAACCTTTTGGCAATCTTGAGAAACAGTAGCTCTTCAATATTATCCTTATTTCCAGTAGGGAAAAATTATTTTATTGTGGGTACTAACCTCGCTAATCAGATTATGATGAGTTATGTATGAAGGGAGTTTTCAAGTGTGCGAGGGAAGATGATAAAAGAAGATTCAGGAGTGTCAAATGCTCAAGCTTGGGGATGCCCCCGTGCACCCCCAAGAAATATTCAAGAAGACTCAAGCGTCTAAGCTTGGGGATGCCCCCATGCATCCCCTTCTCCATCAACAATTATCAGTTCGTCTTTCGTTCCACTATATTTTAATCACTTCATGCGTTATGTGCTATGCTTGGAGCGTCTTGCTCTTAGTTTCCTTTTTAATTTTCTTTAGCTTTGCTTGCTGTTCATAATAAGTTAGATCCTAGCCTTCATTGTTTGGGATAGAAATACGCTCCACTCCACTTTAGAACACAACATAGGCTTGCATGCGTATCTTCTTGTGTGTATTCTTTATATTTTCATAGCTGCTGTCATGCTTAGCTCTTAGTTTTCATGCTTATCTTTTTAAGAGCTTTTGTTTAGGTTGTTGCTTCTAGAACTCTCTTGAGTTATCATGCTTATCTTGTTAAGAGAGTTGGCTTCTGTGGCACTGGTTGATATGTCTATGATAAAAATGCTATGTGCATAATGGTGCTTAGTAGTTCATGTTTTCTTATGGTTAGTCTTAAATAGCTGGGGGTTCTTAATGTGTTGTTGAAGTACCAGCATGATTTGTTTGCCTATGATGTGGTATGGTTTAGTGATATCTTCCTCCAAGAATTTATTTTGATTGACTTGGCATATGCTCACGCATAATTAAGACTGTAAAGAAAGTCTATCAAGCCTTGATGATCTTTAATTTCTGAGTAGTGATATAACTTCCATGCCCGATTCAATGTTGCTTTGTCGCTCTGCATGATTATGGCCGTCCTTGCTCTCTTAATTGGTCGCTCCCAGTCTTTTGCTAGCCTTCACCTGTACTAAGCGGATTGACTGCTTGTGCATCCAAAATCCTTGAAACCAGTTATGCCATATGAGTCCACCATACCTTCCTATATATGGTATTTACTTGCCATTCCTAATGAAGACTTTCTTGTACCATCTCAAAATTATTCAAAAGCATTTCTCTTTTGTGCCTCTGTTTTAGCTCATGAGGAAGTAGTAGTTAATTCATGATCTTTTTAAGTCGGACAAGTTTTACCCCGGGATTGCATGTCTAATCTGCAAACCCCTAATACGAGGAGGAACTGGCATGAGTGCGCCCGGCTCATAAAAGATAATACAACAAACAAACCCTCCTTCACGCTTTGTTCATGAGAAATCAGAAAACTTTTGGCAGTGATAAACAAAGGAGATTAAGGGGATGTGATCGTCCCCGTGCGGGAGCCGTTCTTTGAAACTTGTCCAGTTCGAGAAATGATTGGGTTGTCTACTAACATTCGTTGACGAAATATGCACCTCCCAAAAGCTTTTTATCTCTGTTTTTTAAACCACGAGCTCTGGTACTTGTTTAGTCTTTGTTTCCAGCCACGGGTTTTCAACCTTGCCATCAAAATCCACGGTTCGAGAGTCTCCACCTTCTTTCTTCAAAGCACCAACTATTGAGAGCATGATTGTCATTCTGAGTGTAATGTGCATTGTCCCAAAGTACCATTGTCTTCTGCATGATTGTGATATCACTTATTCTAAAATCATTGTATCTAGTCGTCACTTAAACTTCGGAGGTGCTCCTGCATTTATGTTTTGCTTCACTAAAGGGGGCAAGCGAGGTATCACTTTGTCATGTTTGCACACCATGCTCACTACAAATCTATTGGGTGTTTCAGTATCATATTGTAAACTTTCAGTTCTTTGTGATATTCTCATGAGGCAACTTAATTACTAAAGATTCATTATCACAATAAGCATTTGTCATGTGATTGTGAAAGACTCTTTGGTAGCATGTCACCACAGAAATTATGCTTGTTATCATTTACCTACTCGAGGACGAGCAGGAATTAAGCTTGGGGATGTTGATACGTCCAAAACGTATCTATAATTTCTGCTTGCTCCATGCTTCTTTTGTGTGATATTGCTATGCTTTTGATACACTTTCATACACTTTTGATCATATTTGGACTAACCTATTAACTCAGTGCACCCCAGTGCCAGTTCCTGTTTTCTGTTGTTTTTGTATTTCAGGTTTTCCCATTACTTAAATTGCCAGAAAAAATATGGGAAAAATATATAAAAAATCAGCGCTCCAGAAGCTTCCACGCGCCAGAAGTGGGGCCAGAGGGGAGCCAGGGGCAGCCCAGGCGGCCACCCCAGGCGGCCCCACCCCTGGCCGCCTAGGGGGGGGCGCCTGGGCCCCCCTCTCCGCCTCTGGTGACCCCCCTTCGCATATATTTATCTCCCGTCGCGGAAACCCTGATTCCAGACCCCTTTTCACCAGAAGCTATTCCGATCTCCGCCGCCATCGGCACCAAGTTTCGGGGGACCAGAATTCCTGTGCCGGCATCCTGCCGGGACGGGGAAGTGCCCCCGGATTCATCTCCATCGACATTGCTTCCTCGCTCCATGATGCGGGAGTAGTTCCTCCTCGGGGCTGAGGTTTCGACCAGTAGCTATGTGGTCAATTCTCTCTCCCATGATGTGATCTTCGTTTTGATCATAGGCTATGTTAATCTAGGGTGATCCCATGATATTTCCCCTTCCTCTCTGTATTGAATTGATGTACTCACTTGTCTTTATCTAGTATAATCCCCTAGACCAAGGTGACAGCGGTCTATTGGACATGGATTAGAAGAATATTTTCATGAGTGATTTCCTCTTTTGTGTGTTGATTGAAGATTGAGAGTCTCTTGGTGCTTGTCTTTGACTATCCTTGAGATATGTTGTGGTGATTGTGGTACTCTCTTTGGATGGACGAGGTGACATTGGGAAATCCATAGATTGAGAACTACGAACTTAGAGGTGTGCTTTTGTAGCCCTACATAATTCTTATCCTCTCTTGACCACAAAGGAATGACCTCCGAGTGCGTCTCCATTATGGGAAATATCATGTGATTCGATTATGTCAATGTTGTTGGGAGTTTCCACTAGTGAAAGTATGAAGCCTAGGCCTTGTTTCCACCATTGCAATACCATTTGTGCTCACGTTTACCACTTGTTTGCTTGCTGCACTTTTTATTACAGATTTATATTACTCTGCTTTGCCACTCCTATCATCCATATTTTACCATCTCTTCGCCGAACTAGTGCACCTATACATCTGACAAGTGTATTAGGTGTGTTGGGGACACAAGAGACTTCTTGTATCTTGATTGCAGGGTTGCTTGAAAGGGGTACGTTCAACCTCCACTTCCCTGAGTTCGATAAACCTTGGGTTACTCACTTAAGGGAAATTTGCTGCTGTCCTACAAACCTCTGCTCTTGGAGGCCCAACACTGTCTACAGGAATAGAAGCGTGTAGTAGACATCAGCCTGCGGACACCACGGGCGTGGATCTAACCCCTGCAGTATGACAAGGCCAACACATTATATATTAATTTGAAGAAACATGAAGGAAAAATGTTAAAAAGAGTCAATGCACTTACTTCACTCCGTTAGGAACAATCAACCACCTCTCATTGCGGGTCGACGGCACAGGCAGGAGCTTTGACCACCACGCTGGTAGACCTTCTTGTCCCCCTCAACCAGCTCGCCCTCGCTATAGCTATCGTTAGAAAAGGTCTCCTCACCATCAGCATGGCCACTAGTCTCTGGAGTCATGTATGACAAAGACTCTGGGACCCGAGTCTCCTGGGACGAAGACGCTGGGACTCGAGTCTCTTGGGATGAAAGCTTTGGGACCCAAGTCTCCCGGGACGAAGGCTCGTCGACCCGAGGCTCGTTGGCCCGAGGCTCGTCGGCCCGAGGCTTGTCGACCGGAGTCCAAGATGGGTCCACCTGAGACGGAGCACTATGGTGGTCCGGAGAATGACCTGGGGGTGGCGGCGAGGAAGGTGCTGTAGCATTCCTACCTCTCCTGCCGCCACGTCCACCTCTAGCTGCCCTCTTCGGCTTCCCCCGACCTTTCCCGGCCGAAGAAGAAGTGCCCGCCGGTGTTTGAATACTGTCATCCAGCGCTCTTCAGAGGTGCTGGGGTGGAATAATAACAGCTCTCCCAACACGCGCTGAGGAAGGACCCTCTGAGCGATCTCGACCCGCGCCCACCATCTGTCCACACCTGCAATGACAATGAGTAAATGAAATTAGTACAACATAAACATAATAAAATATTTAAGTGTGTATCATCATCATGAACATAATAAAAAATTGAATACCTAATAATATGAACTAATTAATAATATATATATGTACATAATAATAATACATGTGTCGAGGGTCGGGGTGTCGGTGGTGTCAAGTCGGGGTGATGTGTCAGGGTCGAGGGGTGCCGTTTCTGGGTTGGGGTCGCGGTATCGGGGTATCGAGGTGGGGTCAGGGTGTCGTGTCGGGGTGTTGAGGCAAGGTCGGGGTGTTTTGTCAGGGTTTCGAGGCGGTGTCAGGTGTCGCTGGGGTCAGGGACCGGCAATCTCTTCTTCTTCTTCTTCTTCTTCTATTCTTCTCCTCCCCTTTTCTTCTCTCTTCTCCTCCTCCTCCTCCTACTCCTCCTCTTCTTCATATTCTTCTGCTTCTCCTCCTATTTTCCTTCTTCTCCTCCCTCTCCTCTCCTCCTCCTCCTCTTATTCTTCTTCTTCTTCTTCTTCTTCTTCTTCTTCTTCTTCTTCTTCTTCTTCTTCTTCTTCTTCTTCTTCT